>JANRMT010028174.1:43613861-43626344 GCA_026402145.1 Polypterus bichir lapradei | reverse complement strand
ATATATATATATATATATATATATATATATATATATAAAATGCAAAGGTCTTTCACTCTGACATGTGATTACTACTAGACTACTGAACTAGAACCTTGATCTTGCTCTTTTTCAAAAGCTTATGACCTGATACGATCCAGAAATTCAGAGAATTTAGGGTTGTGGAAACCTCAGTGAAGTGACATATGGCTGTGTGTTTATTATGACAAAGTGATCACAAAACCAAGTAATATGGCAGAAAGAAAAGGAAAAATGGCAACATCTGCTGAGCATCAGACAAATTGCAGAGACCGATTACATGATGAAAAGCACCACAATAGGAGGAAAGTAAAAGAAGAGCAGCAACATCTCAATCACAAATTTAATTAAGTGATAAAAATAAGAAAGAATAAGCAGACAGGAAAGTAGTAATCCAGAATACAACTTGATATGTTCTTGAAATTAAAAAAAATTTAGTTAATGGCAAACTGGTAAGCACTTTACCAGTGGCTAGAAAAGTTTATTATAATAAAATCAGGTTTCACAAATCCATCTGTTGATAATCTCCAGGACACAGTATGTATATCAACAGAATTCTTTATCTAGTGTTGGTATGTGTTCATCGATCATTAAACATCGACATTTAGCTAACGCAAATGCGCAAAGTGGCCTGTGGTCATGTGTTTATGGCAAAGTGATTGTAAAACCAAGTGATAATTACCTTAATGAAAGAAAGAAAAAGAAGAGCAGCGACATCTGTAGAGTATCAAGTTAATCACTGAAGGTGATTAAGTGAGGAAGAACGAGAAACAATAAGAAGACAAAGCACTCAGCCACACTGACAAGTGAAAAGTAATCCTGTGCACAGAGCAATTCAGCAGTAGACAAACATGATGGATCACAGGCATGCAAGAAAAAGTTCAGGAACATCCTAGAGACAGAAATGTATGATGGCAATCGAGAAGATTATCAAATAGTTGAAACTTCCAACCATATGCAAACATAGGTTATACATCTTTATGTCTAAGTAGACCACTACCAAAATTTCATCTTCGATGTGATCAGTGTCACAGGATCATTTTTAATGCTAAAAAAAAAAGAATGTGTTTCCAAAACAGAAAAGTTTGAAATTTCCGACCATATGCAGACATTTCTTTTACATCCTTAGCTCAATGTTTGTCAGAAGAGCAGAACGTAGGAAATTTAAGTCACCAATTTGACTACTGTGAAGTTGTACTTTTTAATGGTATGTGTTACCAAAATGGAGACGTTCTAAATGGACAAGATCCAGGTGTTTTACCAGTACTGTATGTATTAACATTCTGTAATTGTATTTGTGTTTAAAAACATTTTTTCCTTAGAAATATTAAGGCCTTTTAATTATTTTTTCCCCCCTATATAAACAAAGGTAGAGCTAGGAGGCACCTTGCCCTTAATGTTCGTGATGAGACTTCCATGTCCTCAACTGTTCTTTTCTTTCTCTGTTTTTCCTCCCTCAGCTTTGGCTCCCAGTCAGCACGCTCGCCCGACAGTCCCCACCATGGCCTCTCCTTGCACACTCTTGCTGGCGTTGATTGTTTCAATGGGACTGCCTGAAGCAGGATTTTCTTGTCCTCGCCCATGTGCCTGTTACCTGCCAACAGAAGTTCACTGCACTTTCAGGTCTTTGATAACGGTGCCTGCCAAAATTCCCAAACATGTGGAAAGAATCAATTTAGGGTTTGTACTATCTGATTGTTTTTCCATGTTCTTTTTCCAAATGAGACTTGTTCATGCTCTAATTTTTTTTTTCCTTAGTTAGTTTCTCTCCTTGTGCACTTAAGGCCTTTGTTTCTTTGTACCCACTTCTCTCATAATTTTATCCTCAGAATTGTGTATTTCTGCAAAATCTGTGTTTTATTTATAATTTTTTTTTTTACCTTTTATTTGCTAAAGCCATCTGTGGTCTAAAATATGAATGCCATAGGCCATAAATCAAACTAGCCGCATCTTTATGGGATCTAATGAATGCATATTGCCACTTGTGACCTTTTCAACATTTTTTAAGAAATGTTACACACCATTTATTCATAAAACATTCTGGTGAGATTAAATATACAAGACCCAGTATGCCATGCAGTTATTTCTTTACCACCATTGGGGGCTCTGGTCCAAACCAGTGCCCTGATAGTTTAGTGTACATCCCCCCAATGGATTGTGTAAAGAAGAATTTAGTTTCTACTTACTAGTGGCACAGTATTTAAGTGTTCATGGTCATAATTTAGATCACTTTGCAGAGATCTGCTTTCACTTTGACATTAAGGAGTCTTTCTCTATTGAGCAGTGTCAAAAAAGCCAAATTAAAGCCATTGCGATTAAAAGTTGCATAACAATAACACGTGAAAACTTCCATGGAGGGGAATATTTTCATAGGCACTGTAGCTTACACCCACCCGCCATTCTCTGTGGACCCTTTTATACCTGACCTTTGGTGCAGTTGCTCACTGTGTTCTGCACCACTTCTTTCCTGTTCAAGACTATACTGTAGTTCACTTTAGTCCATGAAAATATTGGTTGCTTTTCTTTGGACATCTCCAAGAAGTATATGGAGACTAAAACTGTTCACAGGACCCCAGACACAGTCCCACTATAACATCACAGAGTTGCGATGCTTTGAATTCTTTTTTTTTTTTTAAGAAAGGCAGGCATCTCTTGACCTAATGTCTACAGACCAGTGGTGCTTATGTCTCACATCATGAAGTCCTTTGACAGGCTGGTCCCTGGACTATATGGGTCCTCTTACGGTAGACCACCTGAGCTCACTACAGTCTTCCTATAGGACAAAGATTGGAGTGGAGGATGCAATTATCTATCTGCCCCAGAAGGCTTATTCTCACCTGGGCAAAGCTGGCAGCACTGTGAGGATTATGTTTTTTGATTTCTCCAGTGTCTTCGACACCATCCAGCCATCTCTGTTAAGAGCTTGAAGATACAGTATGTAGGTGGATGAGCCTCTGGTGTCCTGGATAATGGAGTATCTGTCAGGCAGTCTGCAGTTTGTGAGACTGTGTGAGCAACACTGGAGCATCTCAAGGAGCAGCCGGGCCTCTTTTCCTTCACTCTGTACACCTCAGGCTACAAATACAACACCAGGTCATGTCACTTGCAGAAATTCTCAGAAGATTCTACAGTTATAGAGGTGTATTGATAAGGAAGATGTGACAGAGAAGAGGAGTCAGATGGAGAACTTTGTTTCATGGTGAATAGAGAATTGTCTGAAACTTAACATCAGCATAACCATGGGATTGTGCATTGACTTTTGCTGCACCAAAGAGCCTTTATGTTCAGTCACTATTCAGAGAGGGGATGTAGAGGTGGTCCTCTCCTACAAGTACTTGGGGGTCCACATCAATGCTAGGTTTGACTGGTCTTGGAACTCGGAGGAACTATATAAGAAAGAGCAGCCCATGTTCTTTTTTCCTTAGGAGACTGCATTCCTTTAATGTGGGAAGTGACATCATTCACATCTTCTACAACCAGCCAGTGCAATTGTCTATGCTGTGGTATGCTGGGCCGGTCACTTGGACAGAGGCCCACCATATGAACAAGCAAATTAAAAGGGCAGGCTCAGTTATGGGGCACACTCTGGGCAAAGGAGAGAAATGAACAAAACTGAGTGCCATTATGACCAATGCTGCACATCCTCTCTCTGACACACCAACACTGAGGACTTTCAGCCAACAAATTATTCATCAAAATTGTGTTAAGAAACGTGACTTGAGCTCGATTGAGCAACACACCTGCCTAAGGCCTCACTGGGACTGTGACAGCCAAGTCAGAAGTTTTTTGTTCTCTCTTTTTAAAAAGTCTCTTGCTTTTTAGTCATTTTGGTGTGTATTCAGACCATATTGTGTGTATATAAAGGGTGTTTGGTGTAAAAATGGGGATAAATAAAGTTCTATCTAATCTAATCTAAATATATTTTGAAGCTTCATTTTACTTTGGAATTTACAGACGTTTAGACTAGAATTTCACTGTAAGCTGGGAAATGAAACACCCTACAAAAACTGAAAAAGTGCTTTATGTATTGCGCTCACTGCTACGGGTATTGAGTTTCAGTTTCATTCCTCGTCATTTTGGATTTTGCAGTTTCTCTCTGTGTTTTCGTTGGTTTTCTTTGGTTTTGTCTTTAAGCCTCCTAGCATCTTAACACGTCTGAAAGTTAAATTAATTGATGACTCTAAATTTGTCTAGCTTGATTGAGTCGGCCCTGTGATGAAGTGACAAGTCATTCTCCTCCTGCCACTATAACAGACTAAGTGCATGGAGCAAATGGACCAATGGACTGATGCATTCCTTGTTTTCTGTGCTCTTCTCAGGTTTAACACCATTAACTCAGTAACAGAAAGTTCCTTGGCTGGACTTAGAAAACTGGAACTACTCATGATCCATGGGAATGACATCCATAATCTACCTGATGCTGTATTCAAGGATTTGATATCTTTACAGGTGAAAAATTATTTTCTTTATTTTATGTTGTGGTAATAACCAAGCCTTGACACAATAAAGAGGTTTGGGGCAGCTTTCCATATAATTGAGAATTGGCTGCTGATTGTAAAAAAAAAGGTTGGTGCAAAGGTCTTTGCAGACAAGCATGCACAACAGAACTGAGTAGGTTAGGAAACATGGCAGATATATAGTTGAAAAAGCAGGAAGAAGAGGGATCTTGGGACAGAAACCGGAAATGAGGTTCTAGGGCCACGACTTCTTAGGAAGTGGGAAAGAAAAATTAACTGCTTGCAAGCTACTAAGGGTTAAAAGCTGACAAAGCTGTTTTTCTCTAATGGCAGGTTATACATACAGGCGTCTGTCATAAGACAGGGTGAAGTAAGCTGAATGAGGCCAACTTCCTTTTTAGGAACACGTCTGTTAGACACAGGAAAGATGACCTCTCCTCCTTTAGGGCCCCTCTGACACGTACACAAAACAGAAACGGTTGGCCGATTTGCGCAATACAAGATGAAATACTTAAGTGAACGATATTATGATTTTTGATAAGTAAGCGGAAGGGGGAGGGAAGAAGGAAAAGATATTAAAGCCGATCGAGAAATGGGAAACTTTGCCTTGCAACGCATGAATCCGTCTACTCTGCCTGAATGAAGACTGAGTGATTGAACTATTCCTGCCTTCCTCTGGGGTTACTTCCACAGATGTTTGCACTTCTGTTGGACCGGAAGTGACCTCTTCTGGGGCGGAACCGGAAGTGGCATTGTCCAGAGAGCCAGGTGAAATCTCCCGTGGTCTGCAGGGCAATAACAGAAAGGATTAGTGAACTCTGCCACCTCCTGGTCTGACCGGGAATTACCTTCTTCTGAGCCCTTTAGTTGCCTCCCATGCGCATGTATGTGACAATGTACTGTATATTTTTTGTCATCAAATTTCTGCTGAATTACAATGCCAACATAAGAGGAAATCTTAAGCCATAAAGGGGAGTATAATCCATTCTAAGAGGAATTACGATAAGGTAAAATCCAATGCTTGGCTCCCACTCCCAACCCTACTATCCTAAAACACAAATCAACACAAGCCTACAAATTAAAACTGACAGTGACAGAGAAAGAATAAAGGAGTTCATGTGGACCAGCAAGTGAGGGGAGAGCAGAGCGTCAACCACATTGTGAAGAAGAAGAGCTAATGATTAGAGTTGACCGGGGGCATCCATGCTCAGGCCAACTGTACCTTATCCATCCATTTATCAATATAAGAGCCACATGCCCCATTGATCCTCAACACGGACAACTTCAAAAACAGATGAAATTAAGAAAGGAACACTTCAAGACAGAAAGAAAAAAAGAATCAGGAACGTTCCTATAAGAGGCAATGGCCATTTCAGCAGTGATTGCCTGTATTGCATAATAGAAAAATTAAGTGAGCACAAGTTTAGAAGCAGGAAAATTTGGGGAAGGAAGGAGGAACTAATAGAAAGAAAGGAAGTAAGAAAATCAGGCATCTCAGACCAAAAATAAACACAGAAGAACAGTCCCAAAACATATGCATTAATGTACCTGGGGTGTTTCCGGGAGCAAAAGTGACAATAAGGGTTTGATGACAGTCCCCAAGCATATTGTTTATGGGGCGTAACATATGATCGGTGGGCAGATTTAAATTGAGTTTGTTGATAATTAGGATTTCTTTTTCCATTTTCATTTTTAAGAACTAAATTCAATGAATTTGAAGGAGTGGGAGAAAACTATCTGAGCCACACTGACTTGATTGATAGCGGACAATATGAAGCCTCAGAAAGCATTGCATATAATGTAGACATTGGTTTTCAACCTGGGGACAGAGTAAGTGAGGAATTATACAAAGGATGGAAAGCAAGGGCAGAAGGGACTGGAACCCCACAATCTTTATAGACAGACCTGACTTCTAAGTAGGGGAAAATAGAAAATGAGTGAATAGGAAAGAAAATTTTAGAAATTGGAATGTTCATAGGTCTGACCCATCAAATACGTCACCCAATATGTGAATGCCATTACTAGACGAGGAATGGAACTCAATGGGACCACCTCCAATGTGTAGGGCCGGATTGTGAAAAATAGGAGAGTGTGTGTGCCAGGCTGGACAAAGACCAGGACTTCTTCCCACCTTATGCCACATTTCTATAGCATAAATGACTAGACCACCCACCTTAGAAGTCTTAAGATTAATACCAGAGAAGCTGAGGGTGGGAACAGAACCTGAGGATACCTATTTGAACTCCAGCAACAGCCATAAGGGAGGCATTTTCTTTATTTAATAAAAAGGAAAGAAATCATGGAATAAAGTAGGGCATGCATCATAACAGCACATTCAATTTTAGTTCAGCAGGTAAAATCATTAGAGGCCCCAAGTAAAAGTCCGCAGCTCAAAAGCATTGACAAACGAACCATACTGTATGTAACTTGTAAAACAATTTGTTACAGTTCTACAGAAAAGATACTTTGGCAAATCAAAACAGAAGCAGCAGTGTTAGTAAAGGCACAATATCTCTTTAAGCTTACTTGCCATCATGTTATAACTTTGAAATGTAAAACTGATGTGACCCACCAGTACAATATACAGTATATCAATATATTATTGAATAAACATGCACAATCATGTAACAGATAGATAGATAGATAGATAGATAGATAGATAGATAGATAGATAGATAGATATGAAAGATATGAAAGACACTACAAATTATCATCATTACATTTACACAGTACATTATTCACGCACCACAATTCCTTAAACTGTCCTAAATTATTTGTAGACTTATAAAAATTTAAATCCACTAATATCCTACTTTCATACACTTTTCTAAAAAAGACAACAATATTTTGAATCCCCATCCCAGTAATTTTGTTTTTACAGGTCTTCCATGTTGACAATTTTGCTTGTCCAATAAGGAAATTAATTAAGTTCATATTTTCTCTTGTTTGTCTTGTAATTCTCACCCCAAACACAAACACCGTGCCATTAAACATGACCCGCAGCCCTTCTACCATTCTTTCAATTTTACTACAAAAGGTCTGGAGCCTCTCACAGTACATAAAAGCATGATGAACAGTTTCTCTCAGACCACAAAAAGGACAGCAATCTGAAACCTCCGGACATATGATCGATAAGAAGGAGTTTACCGCTAGTATCCCATGCACCAACCTCCACTGCAGGTTTCCCACCCTACTGGCCAATGGCAGCTTGTATAGCGACCTCTAGGCGGGGCTCAGTCCTTGAGGGGCTCCAAGCTTGTCTCTCCAAGGTATGTCGTGTTTTCGTGTCCTCAGCTGTTCCAGGTGGTTCACCTTCACACATATCCTGTAGAGCTGCTTGCCTGGCACTGAAGGCAGAGATAACACCTCAAGAGAATGTAAGGCTAAAACATCAGTCTCACCATCCCTCAGTTCAGCAGCTGGAGATACAGTAAGAATTGGAAAAGGCGTCTCATCAGTCGGCTTCAGTTTTGAGGTGAAAATTCTGTGCAGGAGTGTCATGGATTCCCTGTCCAGTGATGATCTTATCTGACACAGAAACTTCTCTATTAGGCGTACTGAGTGAACTCCTGTCTCCTCTGCTACCACTTGTGCACTTTTCCAAGTGTAATTTTCCTAGTCAATGATGTCCTTTATTGTGGTTCTTCTATGTATTATGAAGTGATGAAAATTTTCAGAAAGTCCTGTAGCAGTACCCACAGCAGGATTGTAGAGCAGCGGTTCTTCAAGTACCCAAAATGGGGAGAGGTCATCACAGTCCTTTTTGATCAACAGAAGTTGGCACGCTGCTATTTATAAAAATCTGGCACATGTAAAGTCTTGATCTTATGGCACAGCAGTAAAGGTTTACCAAGTCCCATATGCCTGGCCTGTGTAAAGAAAAGTATGGCCAAGTTCATCCACTGGCTCTGCTCAACAGGGTACAGCAGTTTCTGAATGGTCTGAAGGCGGAAAACAGCAATCCTGATGGTAATGTCAATAAGTCCTTGTCCGCTTTCATCCAATGGAAGGAATAAAATGCCCTTCCTTAGTCAATGGGCACCAGTCCTAAAGAAATCAATAATCGCTTCCTGTAACTGTTGAACAAGCAAAGGTGGAGGTTGTAGACAAATACATTTGTGCCACAGGCTGGAGGTCACCAGGTTATTAATTACCAGCATCCGTCCTCTATAGGATAACTGAGGGAGGATCCACTTCCACTTAGCAAGCCGAGCTGTAACCTTGTCTAACAGACCCTCCTAGTTCCTTTGGATGTAGTGGTCATCTCCAAGATGGACTCCCAAGTACAGGAAGCCCCCAGTTGTCCACTTCAGACCCCCATCCAGTCGAAGAGGATTACATCATGTCCAGTTCCCAACCAGCACTGCACTGTTTTTATTCCAATTAATTTTAGCCAAAGACGCTTTACTGTAATTCCGCAGACAGTCTGTTAGTTTGTCCAAATCCTTCTGGCATGTGATGACTACTGTGAGATCATCTGCATAAGCAGTGACTTTCACAGGGTGCATGTTGCCGTTTGGGTTATGGAGAGACCAGTCAGCACCTTCCTTAGGTGCACCAGGGAAGGCTCCAACGCCAGATCATATAACTTGCTGGACAAAGAGCAGCCCGGTCTGACTCCTCTTCTGACACTGAAAGGCGCACACAAGCCACCATTGACCTTTACGATACCAGAAATGGCATTATAAAATAAGTGAATATATTAAATAAAAGACTCCCCAAACCCAAAAGCCTTCATGGTATTCCATAAAAATGAGTGACTGACCCTGTCAAATGCTTTTTCCTGGTCAAGAAAAATAAGACCAGTCCGAAAACCAAACAGTTCTGCAGCAGTCAAAATGTCCCGAATTAAAAAAATGTTATTAAAAATTGACCTGCCAGCCACGCAGCAAATTTGATCAGGATGCACCACTCTCCCTAAAACTTGGACCATCCTGTTAGCTAAGGCTTTGGAGAGAACTTTATAATCTGATCATAAGAGAGACACTGGCCGCCAGTTCTTAATGAGACATAAATCTCCCTTCTTCGGCAGCAGCGTGATTACGGCTCTACGGCAGCTTTGAGGTAACAAATCAGTTTTAAAACTCCACCGGGACACTTCCAACAAGTCCAGGCCAATGACATCCCAAAACTCTTTATAAAACTCCACTGGAATGTCATCGATTCCCGGGACCTTTCCTGTTTTCAGCTCTCCCAGGGCTGTGGTGAGTTCTGCGAAGGTCACCTCACTATTCAGCTCTGCCACATCTGCACTGGGAATCTGTGTTAAGTCCCGCAAAAAAGCCTGTTGGTCTTCACTGCCACCATCACCATCTGCAGCAAACAGAAGTTCATAGAATTCACGGACCACCTGCCTTATTTCACTGGGCTCTTGTGTCTGTCTGCCATCAGGTGTTCTAATACAATGTAAGATTTTACTCTGGTATACTACTGACACAAGGCCCGGATGTGACTCTTCCCAACCTCCCACCACTGTTGGAAGCTGGTGAACTCCTTCTTCATAGCCTTCCAGCCTCCCCAGAAATGAACAAATAACTCTTTGAAGTTATGAACTTTGAGAAGGAGCATGTTAAAATGCCAGTATGGACTACGAGGTCTGTACGTGGTAAAAAGAAGTGTACAACACACCAGACTGTGATCAGAGAAGCCTGTAGGTACGATGGAGCACACCTTAAATAAACCTAACAAGTGTTTGAAACTGTAAAAATGATCGAGTCTCGCCATTGAGATTGTGTTTCCACTTCTTCTCCCCCACGTGTATTGCTGACAGGCCCCATTTTTAGCCCTCCAGACATCTTCCAGCCCAAATTCATTAATTATTTTACCCAAAGCTCGTGCTGAGCGAGGGTGCGGTTCCAGTCCATTGTTTCTGTCCATTCTGGTATCAAGTTTACAATTAAAATCCCCTCCTAACACCACCACTTCCTCAGGGTCACACTTAGATAAAAGATCTCCTAATTTGTTAAAGAAGTGGAGCCTCTCCTCACCCTCATTAGGGGCGTACACGTTAATGAAAGTGACGACACTGCCTTGAAATTTCACCGTCACTTTCAGGAGTCTCTCTTTCACCAGCTCATCAATAGTGCAGACTTCTACTTGTAGCCCTTCAAGAAATAAAACAGCCACTCCAACACTAACATTTGTCCCATTACTAAAAAAAATGCCCCCCTTCTAATCCCTGCTCCACTCCCACTCATCAATGTGGGTCTCTTGTAAAAAAGTGACATTCAAATATTTTTGTCAGATAAAATCAAAAAGTGTGACCCTCTTATCTGGACTTCTCATCCCGTTAATATTTAGGGTTCCTATGTGTACACTTGCCATGGTAACTGAATATATAGATGAACACACAATGAAACACAGGGACCACCACAATGACTGTGGAGTGGATTTTGCAGGGGTCTTATCCATTAGGTGATGTTTAAATTAGACTGTTTCCTCAGTTTACTGGTTAAATTCTTTAGCCTCAGGAGCTCTTTAACGTCAAACATCGCAGAGGCTGCTTTGTCTCGCCGCAACCCGCGGACAGACGATATAAAGAGGTCAATGTCAGGGAAAAATTTGGCCACGTCCACCCCTTTCTTTTCAGCGGTGTTCACCAAAAACGTTTTTACACTTTGAGTGCTGTAACTCCCCCTGGCTTTTAACTCTGGGGGCTCAGAGGCAGCAGACCCATCGGAAATATTGCCGTCATCGTTCTCTTCCCCGACACTCCCCGCGGTTGAACCGTCATCGGCCATCTCTGTGAAGACGGGAAAATCCTCCTGACAAGGACCATAGGCGGGATCCTCTCCCCTCACCCCGGAGCCCTGACTTAAAACAATTTTCTTTCGCGCTCGATCTTCTCTTTCTCCTTGCCTCTTTTGAGCAGGACATTTAAATTCACCCTTTTCCTCAGGCTTGGTGCTGCCTCCCTCGTCCATGTTAATGTCTCTCCACACACTTTCTGCTGCTGCCGCTGTTTGATCTACAGTCTCACTATCGCCTTCATTCGGCTAATTTCTGGGAGGCACTTGATTCTCCTGCCCTTCAGATCTAGTGGGATTTCTATTCTTATCACCCCGCACCTCTACAAGCATCTCTACGCCATCAGCCACAACTGCATGATCTTCCACTTCCTGCCCCTCTTTTTCTGTATCTGCATAGCCAGTTTTCTTATTCTCATGTTGTCTCACAGGACACTTTTTAATTAAATGGGCTTCACTCCCGCACCCAAAACATTTCATTTCATTCGAAGTGACGAAAATCACATAATCAAAACCGTTTACTCCAAACTTCATTGCCACATTTAATTCATCATCCATTCTAATTCATCATCCATTCTATTTAAAACCATATACACTTGTCTCCTAAATGACAAGACGTTTTAAATCCGGCGATTTACAACCTAAAGGAATATAATGAATTTTCGAAACCAATCGTCCATGCCGCTCCAACTCTTTTGCTGTAGTTTCATTCTTCAGAAGGGGCAGCACATTTGAAATTGTCACTCTACGGAATGGGACGGCTAAAGGGGATTACCTGTACAAAGGAGCCATTAATTATGACCCCCTTCTCAACCACTATGGGAACTAAATCCACAGAGCTCAGGAAAACAACAATCGACCCGCTCATTCGCAAAGCCGACTTGATATTTTCATATCCGACCACTTCGCCTAGCGCCAATACTCCTGCTTCCAATGGGACAAACTCCTCCGATATAAGTTTAACCCCATGGCGGTGGCTTAGACCCTCAAGATTTGCAACCATTGCGGCTGCCGTGGCCTAAGCCCCTCAGTTCAAAACAAGTTTATTTGTTTACACCAAAGAAATATAGAAATAAGAAAGTAGAAAATCAGAAGAAAAGAAATCACTACACTCACCTCACAGTGTCCACCACCTGTTTCACTAGCACATATTTGAAACAACCACCCAGCATGCACAGCGACAGCAAAACAGGAAGTTGATAGATAGATAGATAGATAGATAGATAGATAGATAGATAGATAGATAGATAGATAGATAGATA
>JANRMT010028174.1:43584615-43613851 GCA_026402145.1 Polypterus bichir lapradei | reverse complement strand
ATAGATAGATAGATAGATAGATAGATAGATAGATAGATAGATAGATATTAAAGGCACTGTATAATAGATGGATAATGAATGTGGATCCCAATGCCCCAGTGCAGTGACGGGGACACTGTGCTTTAAATATGGTACCATCCTTCGGGTGAGATGTAAAACTGAGGTTCTGTCTCTCTATGGTCATTAAAGATTCCTGGGCATCTTTCAAAAAGAGCAGGGTCTATCCTGATGCCCTGACAAAATTTCTCTCAATGGCCTTGTACTTCTCCACCCGTAATCATCCTGTATTTCTAATTGGCTGTCTTTTACCACTTAACCACCTAATAGCTAATGTGTGGTAAGTATACTGGTGCAAAAATGGCTGCCATTGCATCATCCAGGTTGGTGCTACACATTAGTGGTGGTTGAAGTGACTCCCCTCTGTCGAAACACTCTGAGTAGCGAGAAAGTGCTACTTATATGTAATTGATTATTATTTATTAGATATTAGCACTTTATTTTTCTACAGCAAATGTCAGACATGTGAATTAATAAAGAAAAATAGGACATTAATAATAATCAGATTAAACTTCAGAATACATAAGACAGTAATGGAAAATTTAAAGGAAAACAACATGTTATTATGCATATAGAAAAATACAATAATATAAATAAATACACATAGTAATATATAAGAAATGGACTGAAGTAAAAACTGAATGATGTGAGTCAATTAAAGGAACGCTCTACCTAAAAATTATATTTTCTATTTTTGTCATTTCCCCCATGTATTTAGTAGTGTTGGCTGATAAGATGTTTTTAATATTGTTTTTTTTATGGATTACACAGATAGCAGGTTTTCTGATAGAATGTTGCTTTATGGAGCTCAGTGCTGGACAACCACAAACGATATAAAAAATGAACATAGAAAGAAAGACTCACATTACTTGTGTTGCATTACCTAGACGTCACCTATCCAGTTGTATACTCACAACAGGCAAAATGCATGCATTTTTGTAAAAGAAACTCCACTGGAAAACTCCGCATAGGGCAAGCATGTTTCAGCTTTTGAACTGAAGACTAGACTGGCCTCTTGACCATTGATCGAGGAGTACAGATGGGTCTTCAAAGCTGGATGTGGATGTCAATATCTGATGTGGGCTACCTGCCTAATTTGTGTTGGTCATTTGCAGACCTTTCACACACGCGTACTGCAACTTTGCCGCCCAACCTGGTTGGTGAATGAGTGAATAATTTATGGTGTAAACACTTATACGTGTGTCTCTACCTGACTGGAACTTCAGCTGAATTGACGCCCAACGTGTGTTTAAAAAAAATTGCTGTCAAAAGTGGCTTCTACAAAGAAATAAGGGGCTGAATATCTAACATGAATTAAAGAGTTCAGTTTTGGATTTTTAAGAAATTTGCAGACATTTCTAAAGCATGTTTTCACTTCATCATTATGGGTTATTGCATATAGATTGATGTGTAGAAATGGCAAGTTTATCTGATTAAAATTAAATCTACAAAGAAGTAAAGTGTGTATAAAGTGAGGTGGTCTGAATATTTCCAGAATCCCCTGTACTTTAAGTCAATCAGCACCTCCAAACATTAAAGATGACAGTGAAGTTTCACAGTTGGTGCTGAGTGAGGTGTTTATTTACTATTTATCTCTGTACTCTGCCTCTACTTTTTCTTTGTTTTGCTCCTTCGGGGCTTGAGTGTGAGATCTTTCAGCAGTGACTGGGGTTTAAAAGAGACAGATTGCTTTAGATGAGTTAGTTTTTATGGAGACAATTAAGGACCTAATTCACCTTTATAAGAAATGCACACACCAAATACCCAGACACGGTCATTGGGCCCTGAAACATTTAATGCTATTTAATGAACAAAGTCACTCTGCACTGACATACAGATAGATAGATAGATAGATAGATAGATAGATAGATAGATAGATAGATAGATAGATAGATAGATAGATAGATAGATAGATACTTTATTAATCCCAAGGGGAAATTCACATACGCCAGCAGCAGCATACTGATAAAAAACAATATTAAATTAAAGAGTGATTAACAATGAAGGTATAACAGACAGACAATAACTTTGTATAATGTTAACATGTACCCACCCGGGTGGAATTGAAGAGTCGCATAGCGTGGGGGAGGAACGATCTCCTCAGTCTGTCAGTGGAGCAGGACGGTGACAGCAGTCTGTCGCTGAAGCTGCTCCTCTGTCTGGAGATGATCCTGTTCAGTGGATGCAGTGGATTCTCCATGATTGACAGGAGCCTGCTCAGCGCCCGTCACTCTGCCACAGATGTCAAACTGTCCAGCTCCATGACTACAATAGAGTCTGCCTTCCTCACCTGTTTGTCATGGCATGAGGCGTCGTTCTTTTTTATGCTACCTCCCCAGCACACCACCGCGTAGAAGAGGGCACTCGCCACAACCGTCTGCAGCATCTTATTGCAGATGTTGAAGGACGCCAGCCTTCTAAGGAAGCATAGTCGGCTCTGTCCTCTCTTGCACAGAGCATCAGTATTGGCAGTCCAGTCCAATTTATCATACAGCTGCATTCCCAGGTATTTATAGGTCTGTACCCTCTGCACACAGTCACCTCTGATGATCACAGGGTCCATGAGGGGCCTGGGCCTCCTAAAATCCAATACCAGCTCCTTGGTTTTGCTGGTGTTCAGGTGTGTTTTGAGTCGCACCATTTAACAAAGTCTTTGATTAGGTTCCTATACTCCACCTCCTGCCCACTCCTGATGCAGCCCATGATACCAGTGTCATCAGCAAACTTTTGCACGTGGCAGGACTCCGAGTTGTATTGGAAGTCCGATGTATATAGGCTGAACAGGACCGGAGAAAGTACAGTCCCCTGCGGTTCTCCTGTGTTGCTGACCACAATGTCAGACCTGCAGTTCCCGAGACGCACATACTGAGGTCTGTCTGTAAGATAGTCCACGATCCATGCCACCAGGTGTGAGTCTACTCCCATCTCTGTCAGCTTGTCCCTAAGGAGCAGAGGTTGGATGGTGCTGAAGGCGCTAGAGAAGTCCAGAAACATACTTCTTATATGCACCACTGCCTCTGTCCAAGTAGGAGAGGGATCGGTGTAGCATATAGATGATGGCATCCTCCGCTCCCACCTTCTCCTGGTATGTGAACTGCAAAGGGTCGAGGGTGTGGCGGACCTGTGGCCTCAGGTGGTGAAGCAGCAGCCGCTCCATGGTCTTCATCACATGAGAAGTCAAGCATAATGACACCTTTTATTGGCTACATAAACAGATTACAATATACAAACTTTCGGGGCAGCTCAGGCCCTTCAGCCAACAAACAGTCACGTTTTGTTTGACTTCTCATTGCATCCATAATGGCTAACACGACACAACAAACCACATGCTGAGTTGTAAGTCGTTTTGGGGTGACTGTCTAATGCCATTTCTTGATGTACCTGGGTATGTGTGAATGAAGGCCTTCTGTTGCTTCTACTTGTGCCTCCAGGATGTCTCTTTTCTCACGTGCATGCCTTATGTCCTTGAATCAGTCCTAGGCATTACATGGCCTATATGCTTGACTCTTCTGCCAATCATTGTTCTACCCATGATCCTGGTCTAGTCCAAAATGTGTCTTTAATTTTTGCAGGCCTAAAAACTATGATGACTAAACTTTTCATTAGATCTCAAGGCTCTCTTTTAGTTGGTTCTGTCTTGTTATTTACTAACCAGAGCAAGGAAACACATTTTTATTGTAGGCCAACTGAAAAGTTACAGTAAAAAGTTTTATTCTAACACTTTCTAACTTATGCTTTATTTATATTTAAAATAACCTTCACATTATGAAAGTTGATTAGATTAGATTACATTCACTTTTTTAATCTCAAGGGGAAAGTCACATTATATATGGTGGCCTGCAGGGGGCACTCCAGCTCCCCAATCCAGAAATAGACAGACTCAGACACAAGTTCAACAACCAGCACACAGGTGTATTTGGGTGAAACTCTTCCTTGAAGAGTTTCCCACCACCAAAACACAGTCCAACAAGCACAATAATAAATTACAACACTTTTGTCTTCTCTCTCACTTCTTCTTTTATAGAAACACCATGAATATGTCACAAAAAAATAAATAAATAAACACTTTTCTCCTTTTGTTTTTTCAATAGGTATTAAAAATGAGTTATAACAAACTAAAAGTTATAACTGGACAGACTTTTCAGGGACTCTCTAGTCTGATGAGGCTGCATGTTGATCACAACAAGATCGAGTTTATTCACCCAGATGCTTTTAATGGCTTGACTTCTCTGCGACTGGTCCATCTAGAGGGCAACCAAATTCAGCAGCTCCACCCCAGCACATTTGCCACCTTTTCTTTCCTTCAACATTTTAAAATATCAACTGTGAAGCACCTGTACCTGTCTGAAAATGCTCTAAGAACACTCCCAGGAGACATGTTTAAGACGATGCCTTTACTGGAAAATGTGTATCTACATGGAAATCCTTGGATATGTGACTGCAGACTGAAGGGGTTTCTGGATTGGAATAAAAACAATGAAGGTAAAAGAAAAATCCTTAATAATGATTTTTTTACAGGTATAGTAATACTTCATTGATTCTGAGGAACATTAAGGCAATAGCAACTCTATCTGATGTTTAGCTGAATCAGCACAAGGACCAGAATAGTTACTGGAGAAGACAGTTTCACCATTTTAGAGCCAGTCTTTATGACAGTGAGATCTCAGGTGCCTTAGAGATTGACCCATCAATAGAATCACAGATCAAATTCAAGACATTTTTGCCATATTCTGGTTCTCCCACCAGTATGAATCCAACAGAAGTCTGATTCTTTAGACATTTCTTCCAGTGTCCACTGTTTGTGTTCATTATTATCTCACTAAAGCCACTCTTTCTTGTGTCGCTGTCAAGGGTGGAACTCATTTGAGTCGTTGTCTGCTTTATTCAGCCCATGAAATGGTACATTGAGTTGAACCTTCTGAGCTTCTTTCAGCATCCCTGTTCTGCTCAGATGTTAGTTAACTGTCAGTAACCTGGCTGTCATTTTGTACAAATTATGTCACCCTCCATCAACCCCTTTGATTAACTGTCTACATATGGTCTGTATGGAGTTTGCATGTTAGCCTTAGCTTCCTATTACTCTTTATAAGAATGAAAGTAAACGGGAAAATTAATATAGTAGATATGATAACATTTGCCAACACTTTTTGAGTTTCCTTTTTAAACCATAATTGTTATTCCATTTTTGTTCAAACATGGCCTTAGCTAGCAGTAAGAAGCTTGCAGATTTTTCAATGAATAATTCCAGGTTTACTCGAGAGAAAGGTAATTTACCACCACATGCAGGCTAAGAGCCATTAAATTGTGGACTCTCAGTTATCCATCCATCCATTATCCAACCTGCTATATCCTAACTATAGGCTCACGGGGTTTTGCTGGAGCCAATGCCAGCCAACACAGGGTGCAAGGTGAGAAAGAAACCCCAGGCAGGGCGCCAGCCCACCGCAGGGCACACACACACACATCCACACACTAGGGACAATTTAGAATGTTAAATGAGGTTTATTGTTGTCCATGAATGAATATGCCATCACATGCTGGTGCTGGCAAAACAAGTTTCCATAGCTTTGTGGTGGTCTGCTTCAGGATTTTATATTAGAGGAATTAAGGATGCAGGCTCTAAAAAACAATGTGTGCACGTATGAAGCTTTGGTGATTAGGACCTCATGTTTTGTTTCTTGACATTGAGTTTAGGATTAAATTTCTCATTTTGTGGCAGAACACAGCAGGTCAAATTCAGAATATCAAAACTTTACCAAAAAGAAGACCCTCTCAAAAAGAATTTAAATTAATATTTTTTTTTTGGTTAAGGAATTACAAGTTTTCAATTAAGCATTGTAACAAAAAAGCGCTATATAGGCACCTGACCTGACACAGACTTACCCCAGAGGCACGTATAAAACCAAGAAAGCCTTTTATTTTTCTTCACCTTTGGGGCACATCTTCCCTGTGACCCCCACAGGCACAACACAGTCCCAAGTAGACAAAACACCCAAAACACAAGTACAAACACTCTAATTTGGCACCACCACCACTCCTCCTCCAAGCTTCGTCCTCCTCCTCCTGACTCTGGCCATTGAGTGGTGGTTGCTGGGCCCTTTTATAGTCCACCGGAAGTGCTCCAGGTGGTTGCACTTCCAGGTGTGGCGAATACACTGCCCATAAGGGCTCAGGAGTCCCAGCTGCAGCACCCCCTGGTGGCGCCTGCAGGACCCAATAGGGCTGCATCCAGCTCCAATTCCCATGGAGCCCTGAGGGAAACCAAGGCACCGCTCCAACCCAGGGGGGCAGCCATCTAGTGTCCAGGGGGAGGTATTGCACAGTCCATGGCTTCTCCCCCTGAACATATAGTGAAGGGGCATCCCAGCTCGGTCCACCACAAGATTCAGAATTACGATTTCTGGTTTGCTTTTTTCAACAAATGTTTCTTTGACCCTCTTCCCTAATGACTGTGATTTCCATTTTGAATTTTTAAATCTGCATCACTCTAGAAATAATAAAAAAAAAAAAAACTGCAGATTATTTGTTTTGAATGGAAAAGCATTGTCACTGGGGATTGGAAAAGGGCCTCTTACTGCTTTTTAGCTTTTTACACCACATGCTATTTGTAGCTCTCCCTATTGCTAATGAACAGTAGTCTCATGGGGCCAGACATAATTATCAAACAGGAATACACTGTTGGAGACAACCCATTAAAAAGTGTGAACGATGGTGAAATCCTGCACTGTAAAGGCTGCACCCACAGGGCTTCTTCCTAAAACACCCGCTCCCAATTTCTCCAGTCCATGCATTTTAAACCGCCACCGGGGTTTTAAAGAGACAGCAAAAGATCCAGAACTAAAGACATGACAGCTGAGAGAAAATAAAAAGCTAAAATTGCTGTTGTCCATTCAGGAGCTCAGTAGCGCAAGGTAACTGAAACTTAATGATTAATCTGTACGTTGTAATGAGCACTGCGACAGTGGAGACAGACAGACACACACACACAAGGATCACCAGAGCTACATGGCACCGTGTTAGGGAAGTGCCTCTGCCTGCCTCAATATCTTTCTGTCATTTATTGCATAACTATATGACATAAGAACAGTAAATAGAGTTTAAAGAAGCATTGTGGTCTATGGATATACAGTATTGCCCCCAGAATCTGAACGCCTCACAACTAGAATAACTTGGAATCCAAACGAAAAATTCGAGCAAATTTTGCCCCGGAATCCGAACGCTGCTTTGGAATCCGAACGCCCAGCACATTGTTCGTGTGTGTTTTTGCATATGTTTCCCCAGCGCTCAGGCCACCCATACGCTTTGTCGTTCAGTTCATTGTTGGAAGCTGTAGTGAAAGAATCTTGCATGATTTTCACTGCTATTTTCGCTGCTAATTTTATGCTTTTGTGCCTGTTTTGTGCTATTTTTGTTATATAATAACAACTTAGTGTATTCGCCATGGGTCCTAAAAAATGTAGTGAGGAAAATGAGAGTAAGAGGAAAGCTGTTAGAGCTACAATTGAAGTTAAGAAAGATCTTATCACTAAGCATGAAAGCGGTACATGTGTGGCTGATCTCGCTACTATGTTCGAGATGCCTAAATCGACTGTTTGTACGATTTTGAAAAATAAAGAAGCTATCAAAGCAGCTGATGTGGCGAAAGGGGTTACGACACTGACCTATAGGAGATCGAAGAGTATGGAAGAGATGGAAAAACTCTTCTTAGTTTGGATTAAAGAAAAACAGCTGGCTAGTGATGTGATTTCTGAGACAATAATTTATGAGAAAACCAGGGTCCTCCAGGATGATTTAGTGAAAGGCATGCCTGATATTAGTGCTCAAAAGGAGGAGTTTAAAGCCAGTAGGGGGTGGTTAGAGAACTTTAAGAAAAGGACTGGGATCCATAGTGTTGTTATGCATGGAGAGGCAAGGTAAATACAAGTTTTTAGATTTTTCATTTTATTAATTTACATTTTTATTCAAATATTATTATGTGTTAATATTTTACCTTAAAATCCAGTGTATTTACTGTTAAAATCATTTTGAAAATTCAAGTTTGTAGGACCCAGGAGTGGATTAATCCAGTTTCTATTATTTTAAATGGGAAAATTTGTCTTGGAACTCAAATGATTTTGAACTCGAATTGGGTTCTGGAATGGATTAAGTTCGGATTCCAAGATATCACTGTATGTGTTTAAACGCTACAGCTATTTTGTCATGGGATGTTTTACATTTTCTATTAGACAGTAATGTTAAATTTCTTTAGTTATTCATTGAAATGTGTAATCAGAAGGTGGATGTTGTGCAGTCTTGACTGATGTTGTGGGCAGAGTTGTTGATTTGAGTGTTTGAGTACTGGAATCTGCATTTCCTGTGGCTCTTCATTATCAGCTCTTTTAACAGGAGTCCTTTTAATGGAGTGTGACACACCTCTTACTTCAAAAGTATATTTTGCCGGTTGTTTTTTCTTGACCTTAGCTGCCAATTATTTCAAGCTTACATCGACTCCTGCACTATTGATGTAATGCTGAACAACAGAAAGCACACGCAGCACCTGTGACAACGTATCATTCACGTTTTCCATTTGTCCATTGATGCCGTCAAATGCCAATTTATAATCAGACTAGCAAAATACCCGCGCTTCGCAGCGGAGAAGTAGTGTGTTAAAGAAGTAATGAAAAAGAAAAGGAAACATTTTGAAAACAGCGTAACATGATTGTCAATGTAATTGTTTTGTCACTGTTATGAGTGTTGCTGTCATATATATATATATACACATACATACATACACACACATCATATATACAGTATATATATCTATATATATATATATATCTATATCTAATATCTATCTATACACATACATACTGTACATACATACACACACACACACACATTATCTATCTATCTATCTATACATATACCAATAATTATTTGTTAAGGATCTCTTTGTATACCACATTGTGAGTTCGGCCCTGCGCTGAGCTTACTCTTGAGCATGCAACGTACAGTTGGCCATGTGAACAGTAATCTTGTTTCAAATCTCACAGCTTGGATTGCTGCTGTCATAATCGGTTTGAGTTTCATGGTTTGTTTCAATTACGACAGTATTTGTAGGACTTGTGTTGAAGTGACATTCGGAATCTGTCAAGCGTTGTAAGTATACAACCAGTTTCATCAATAACTTCGCATCCAGCTTTTGAGAGTTTAAACATTCATAAACATCAAAGTGTCCACTACTGAAATCGTCACCTGTAAATCTAAGATGTTTAAGAGGCATTGGAGGTTGTCCAAAGGTGTAAAATATTTGGCCATTTCGGTACACTTGAAAGCGACAACCGAACAATTCAGCGGCAGCCATCAACTCACATGCAGAACCGTAGGTGAAGGGCTTAAGCATTTCACTCTTATAGTGCTCCTGTGTAGTATAATTATCTCCTGTACCGTCAGCAGTCCACACCTTGAACCTGTCCCAGTCATTCAATACATAAGACACAATGTTTCTCCAGATATCAAGAGTGAGCCTGATATGGCCATGCAATATGTAACACAGAGAATGGAAAAGGTAGGTGCCATCTCCGGGCATGGAAACCACTCAGTAAGTGACAGTTCTTTGATCGATGGTGATCACCTCGATACACATGTTAATGCGGGTACGGTTGGAATGATAAAGGAAATGGGTACCTGAACAATGTAAAGTAAGTCTAAAATACCTACACAATAACTATAATCGTAATAAATGAACAATAAAACAGCGGAGAAGCCGTGGATTAAATAAAAAGGCTGTAGTTATCAGCAGGGAGACGTGAATCCCGTGGCGAAGCAAGGAAGGAAATGAAGAGACTGGAGCGACGGACGGACTTATATAGGCAGGCAGCCACCAACGTGGGAGGCATTGGGATGGGGGACACAATGCTGCCTCACACGGTGACTGAGCTGCAGGCTATGGACGTATATATGTACGTAAGTAGGATTCAGTTAGTGTTGGGAACCCGCGTACCAAATTTCTTGAAGATGGGCCCATAAGTAACAAAGACTGTTGAAAAGTTCAATATGGTGGCTGACAGTGGCATCATACCACCGAAATAAGTATGTACATTGGTTTCGGTTACCGCATGGAAGCCGCCTACCAAATTTCGTGAAGATGGGGCCATAAATAAGAAAGTTCAACATGGCGGACATTGTTGACCGTTATGACTGTTATGCGAAGAATTTCGAAATTAAACCTGCTTAACTTTTGTAAGTAAGCCGTAAGGAATGAGCCTTCCAAATTTCAGCCTTCTACCTACACGGGAAGTTGGAGAATTAGTGACGTTGGAAAGTTCAATATGGCGGCTGACAGTGGCGTCATACCACAAAAAATAAGTATGTACATTGGTTTCGGTTAGCGCAGGGAAGCCGCCTACCAAATTTCGTGAAGATGGGGCCATGAATAAGAAAGTTCAACATGGGGGACGTTGTTGACCGTTATGACCGTTATGCGTAGAATTTCGAAATTAAACCTGCTTAACTTTTGTAAGTAAGCTGTAAGGAATGAGCCTGCGAAATTTCAGCCTTCTACCTACACAGGAACTTGGGGAATTAGTGATGAGTCAGTGAGTGAGTCAGTGAGTGAGTCAGTGAGTGAGTCAGTCAGTCAGTCAGTGAGGGATTTGCCTTTTATTAGTATAGATATACTGTATATACCCTTTGGGGTGCGAGCATCCATCAAGCATTGCTGGAGGTGCCAGAATCCATCGTGGAAGAAAAATGAAAAACATTATTTGTACAAAATCTTAATTTATCAATCCATTCCTAAATAATTAAATGGGCAGGCTATTTCGTATCAGTGCAATACGCTGCTTGTTAAAACGGATGACTTCCGCTCTTACGTGCACTTAGTGCTGCGTGGGTATTATGAACTATCGAATCTGTTCAAGTTCTATTTAAATTTTAAATATAAGTAATTTTTATTTAGTCGACAGAAATATCTTTGGTAGGAATGTAAGTTAAATTTAGTCATCATTGCATAAATTTTTGTTCACCATAGAAATTTAAAGACTAAATTCAACTTACATTCCTACCAAAGATATTTTTGTCAACTAAATAGAACCTACTTATATCCAAATAAAACTTGAAAAGATATATTTTTTCGAATCTGATCGCACATTTTAGATCGACTTGACGCACACTACATCGAGCCCGCATGCTATTGTGCTCTCGTCTGCCTGCCTCAATATGTCACCGTCCCTTCCCTCTTACTTTTTTACCGTTCATTTAATCATGGGTAGTCGCGAAAAAATTAGAAAACGGAAGGAGGATTACACTGAGTATGGCTTTACCAAAACAATTATTGATGGCGAATAAAGTATCCATTATTCATAAAGCTTCAATTGGTGATCTGTTTTTCTGCGTTAACCTCATATTTTTTCATATTTCTTCTCAAACCAAGGGGGTGTGAAATCGGCCTCGTCAGTCACAGGGGGTGCGAGGGTAAAATGAATTGGGAAGCGCTGATATATATGTATGTGTATGTGTATATATAATATATGTGTATATACTGTATATATATATATATATATATATATATATATATATATATACCTGTATATACAGTATATATATTGAAATAGTTTTACTGTCAAATAATGCAAAGAGTATGCGACACGTGTTTCGCCCTAATTCTGGGCTCATCAGGCGTACACACTCACTGCACTCCCTCTCGGGAATCGAACCTTGGACGTCAGTGGTGAAGCCTCTTACGTTGCGCCACGGCGTGTGGTTCGTTTATGTGACAGTATGTAGATCAGGGTAATTACATTCAAGGCATTCGTAGTCTGAATCACAATCTGACTGTATGGGTGGTCACCTACCAGGTAACGCTTGTGGTTGGTCAACAAGTCGGCTAACACCACAGCGTGTGGTTCATTTATTTCACAGTATGTAGATCGGGGTATATATATATATATATATATATAGAGAGAGAGAGAGAGAGTGAGCAAAATACTCGTGCTTCGCAGCGGAGAAGTAGTGTGTTAAAGAATTTATGAAAAAGAAAAGGAAACATTACAAAAATAACGTAACATGATTGTCAGTGTAATTGTTTTGTCACTGTTATGAGTGTTGCTGTCATCAAGGATTTGATTATCATTATTTCTTTTAATCAGGTTCGTATTTAGAGGATGTGTTGTGTTCAAGTTACTGTACATTCCGTGTTTGTCAACCATTGTAAAGATATCAGGTTTCATTCATCAATTCCTTTCTTACTGCATCAATAAACAGCTCGTCTTCCTCTTTATTTGAGACATCACACACTGCATGCACGGGTTTTTTTTTTACACTGTCTTCCTTTAGCTGGACATTGACTTTTTCCACCGTGTGCTTTGTTTCCGCAGTAGCTGCACTTATGAATATGCTTGTATGAGTCACTCACTTCATATTCTTTTGCTGCCTTCTCAATTGTGTAATGCTTTTTTGTTCAGCACTCTTTGGAGCTCTTGCTTTTTGTCTGTGTACTGCATTCACAGTCAGTTCACGTAAGCCGCTTGGAGTACATGCATCAAAGCTTCTCAGCTGGGCTTGCACTATCTCGTGCGATGTCTACGGCTTTATTTAATGTTAGCTAAGACCCCGGCCCTTAAAAGTTTCTCTAGCAGTTTCGCTGAGTTTGTGCCAAACACCACCCTGACCATCTCATCTTCGTTTCCATAAGCACAGTCCTTCGCGGCAGAGTGTTTCTATTGGATTGCTGCTGACAGACGGCCTTATTTGGGCAGGCACTCAATAACGTGGGAGGCGTGACGATGAGGGATGCAACTCCGCCCCACACGGCGACCGAGCTGCAGGCTATGGCCGGTATATATGTACATAAGTAGGTTCCAGTTATGACCGTTATGAGTAGAATTTCGAAATGAAACCTGCGTAACTTTTGTAAGTAAGCTGTAAGGAATGAGCCTGCCCAATTTCAGCCTTCTACCCACATGGGAAGTTGGAGAATTAGTGATGAGTGAGTCAGTCAGTGAGGGCTTTGCCTTTTATTAGTATAGATTCCTGAGGAAGGTTTGCATCAGGTTATGTTTATTTTTAAAATGTGCACATTTATATGTCTAATAGGGTTTTTTAGGAGACTTTTCAACTGTAAACAGTTTATCGTAAACAGGGCTGGATTAAGATGAAATTGGGCCTGATGCTGCAGCGCAAAAAAGGCCTATTTTTTCTCGGCATTGGTGCATGTGCATTCGACACTCACCGTACATGCAAACTCAGACCGACCAAGGAGCCTTAATTGCTTGCAATACAACCAGCCAGCCTTTATTGAACATGAATAATAATAACGACGTATTATCGTAACAACTCAAGATTAACATCAAACTATGTAACATCAACATTCAATAGCAATTGCCTGAAAAGTGCACTTAATGCAGAAAACCTAACAATGAAATACACAAACTTTCACAACACAGAGTAAGAAAAATGAATTTGCAGAGACATTGGATCAAAGTGACTCAGTTCAGGCTCTTGAGGGTAAAAATTTGTCCACGATTTAAATTTCATAATTGACCAGAATCCTGTCGAGGATTTAAAAAATTCTAAACATCCATGCCGGGCCCCCGGGCTGGCTTTTAGTTTTACCTTTACAGATAACCATTTAAATAGCCATCGATTTTTACTGTACAATTAACTTTCAAGGTGAAAACTTTACTACGTGGCACTTACCGAACAATAATAAAGTGGCAAGAATCCCCAAGATATTGCAAAAAACGCAGCTAATTTACTAAGTAAACTGTTTAACGTAAAATTGATAGCATTAACTTGAAATCTTCGGTTAACCATAATCACAACGACGTTATAGTTACGTCACAGCGCAAAGAACAATAGTAACTGTATAATAAGTAACGTTGTGTCTAGGCGTCCGAAAGTCTGACTCCGAATTTCATTCTAAGAATTATTTTGAGGTTACTATAGCAAAGGAAAACTGTTCAGCTTCTGGAAAATTCTCGTCTGTTTTCATTTGGGCCTATTTCAGCAATGGGCCTACAGCATCAATAGTACAGCATCAATAGTAATCCCACCTTAATCCGGCCCTGATCGTAAACAGAAGCGTGCTCTCTGTTGGACCAGGTTAATGACAGCACCTCTGATCTTTGCAGTTCAAAAGCACTGCAGCATATCTGAACACTGCCTTCATGAGGCATTGGATTGGTTTAATAAGGCGGAGTGGTGGCTCTGAGGCTAGGGATCTGCACTGGCAATCGGGAGGTTGCCGGTTCGAATCCTGCAAATGCCAAAAGGTACTCTGCTCTGTTGGGCCCTTGAGCAAGGCCCTTAACCTGCAATTGCTGAGCGCTTTGAGTAGTGAGAAAAGCGCTATATAAATGCAAAGAATTATTAGTAATGTTCGCACATGGTTGTCTCCAGCCATAAATATTATTCATCTGACTTCAGTGAGACTAATTAAACAATGACTTAACAGCATGTGTTGTGGGTCCCAAAAAACTTTCTAAAATTTGTTCTGACTGTTAAATTAGACTTTGCCATAGAGTGCCGTTTTACTCTTTTAAAGGTCTCTTGCTATTTCAAAAATATAGCAGGAGAACATTAGGTACTGGTCATTTCTCCAGTTCTTTATTTTATTTTTCTATAGCCTTACTTTGAATTATGTATCCCTTCCTCTAAAAGCAAGTTAACAATACAAAGTCATTAAAAATGCAGAACATTTTGATTATGCAAACATTTGGTTTTATTGCCATAGTATTACACAGTCAACAAGAACAATAAAACAATTGCTGTAAATGTTCTCTAATCCACTAACTGATTATTAGATTAACCTAATGATGTCCTAACATGAATACTAAAAATGAATGAAAATTAAATTTGAAGGTTGAGTGCTTTTTTAATCTTTTTTGTTAATTTGATAATTATTTTGACTTTGACTATCATAATTTTGTCATTGCTACTACTCAGGCGATAGACAACAAGTTAAAAATGAATTAGAAGTTAAAAGTAAAAATGAATTAGAAATCAAAATAAGTGTGAAATAATGGTTAACTGAATTAAGTAAGGGTGGCACGGTGGCGCAGTGGGTAGTGTTGCTGCCTCACAGTTAGAAGGCCCGGGTTCACTTCCCGCGTCCTCCCTGTGTGGAGTCTGCATGTTCTCCCCATGTCTGCGTAGGTTTTCCCCCACAGTCCAAAGACATGCAGGTTAGATGCATTGGTGGTCCTAAATTGTCCCTAGTGTGTGGGGGTGTGTGGTGGGCTGGCTCCCTGCTCGGGGTTTATTTCCTGCCTTGCGCCCTGGGATTGGCTCCAGCAGACCCCCGTGACCCTTTAGTTAGGATATAGCGGGTTGGATGATGGATGGATGAATTAAGTAATATTTTTATATATTCCTATTTAAATGTAGTTTGTAATTATGGCTGAGAAAAACATTTAACCTTATGTTTTTATGCAGAATGGCGATAACAAAGTTTCTGATAGGGTCCTATGGTGACCAACGATGGATAACAACAAAAAATATCAAAACGTCCATGAAAAACTCTCACATTACTCATGTCATATAATGCACATGTCGAGTCATGAAGTTATGCACTCACAAGTCCCAAACTCATGTATTTTTACTAGAATATTGTTAAATAAACAACATCCAGACAACACTCTCATGAATGGAAATGGAATGTGGTGAGACGCGAACAAGCATATGAATTGGATATACAAGTCAACCCCTGCTATTTAAAGAACTTTATGATTTGTGGATTGAATGGAAATTATTTTGCAAGTTTTGTGAGCTATTGTGGAAAACCACAAATGACTCTGTAGCTGCACTACATAGTGATGGGTCCAAGGATAAGGATCTGCACTGGTATCTGGAAGGTTGCTGGTTCATGCCATTACTGCCCTTCTGCAAGGCCGTTAATCTGAAAATTGCTCCAGGGGTGCGCTACAATGGCTGACACTGTACTCGGACCTCCAACAGTCATGTGAAAAGCCAGTTTCCCCTCTGTGTAGTGTATCAAATCAAAAAACAAAAAAACAGTACTGGAAATACCAGCAACCCCAGGAGTACTGAGTCAATGGGCAACTTCGACAATTGCCATGATGGCTGCTGAGTGAAAGATGAGGGCGCTAGCTTTAAAAGTGAGTCATTGGAAGCCAACAGAAACGCATTCAGTGATGTCTTTTTGTTTCAATGGTTCAATGCACAATTGGATTAGAATTACACACATCGGATTGCTGTTTTCAGAGACACTTAGGTTTAGGTTTAAGTACTGCAAAAATGGAACTATTACTCCTTTGCTCTTATGTAACAAGACCTTAACAAAGGCTTCTTTTGGTCTTCATAACATGTATAACACATCAGTAGATGGGTTCTTCATCTCTGTGCAGTGTGGCATATTGACATTCTACATTGTTTAATATGAAAAATGCACAGATTTTATACTAAATATGTAATCTAAGAGAAATGAGCCTCAGTTAAGCCACCAAGGACCACTCCAAAGTGAAGTTTTGTTAGTAGGTCACATTGCAGAGATTAATAAACACTTTATTGATGCTTTATATGTGTTCTGAAGACCCAAACGTGTTTGTTAAGGTCTTGTTATATAATAGTAAATGAGTAAAAGATGCATTTTTACTGTACCTTAACTAAGGTGTTATCCAATTTGCTCTGGATTGATGTTCTCCTCTGCCAGGTTGTTTGTGTGATTTAGTCTGGGGAATGCTCATGACTTCCACAAAATCTTTACATACATCAGCATCATGGTAGGACAAAACATGATGTCCTATTTAGTGCAATAAACTAAAAATATACAGTAACCAAGACTGTATAATGTTTTCATGGCTTTTCATAATTAACAGAGGTCCCACAAATCGCAAGGGATAATTGTATTTATTTTCAAAGCTCTTCAGTATTGTAGTTAGTTTTAAATTCAAGTAGACCCTTGTGGTAGATTTGTCTTCTGTGGTTTTGATTTTGTGTTGCCCCCTACTTTTGGTTAACTTTTTGTTTTCGTTATGGTCCTTTTCTGACCTGACTATGTTTCATTTTTGGCAGACTAACTCCTGGTCGTTTTTCGCTCTTTCACAATAGTCCTCCGACGTGTTTTGTGTCTCAACAACATTCACACACACCACACAATTTACATAAGTTAATTAAGAAACTGGAAAGTAAGTCTGCTCTGCAATGAGCCAACATCCCATCGAAAATCTGATGATGCCAGGATATGCTGTGGCTAGTGGGTTTAGTAAATGTACGAAATTATTAATATATTAGAACATAACTTTCAGACTGTTTTGCAAGGTCTACTATAATCCACCCTGAATGCATATTTCCATCCATTTAAATTTTTATGAGATAAAATATAATCAAGGGTGGAATAGTGGTGTGATATAGAATCCTGTAGTTGAATTCAATGCCCAGTCATTGTCCTTGCGTGGTCTGCACGTTTGACCCATAATAGTTTGGGGTTTTCCTCTGGGTGCTTCTTCCCAAAGATTGGCAGTTCCTCATGTCTATGGTGTTATTTTTGTGAGTGACACAGATAAGCTAACATATTTCTTTATGGGAGTTAACAGAACATAGTGCAAGATCTGTTAAGCACATTTCCTTTATGTTTGTTACCAAAATCAAGCTGTTGGCAACACCTGCTAGTGGGGTAAGGAGCCACATTGGAAGCAAGTCAAGAAACAGCAATGGACACAAGCCAGTCACTCACACTCATACAAATGAGTTCATCTAATCTGTGTGTCTTTGATATGAGAGAAAAACTGGAGCACAATAAACACAGACACAGGGAAAATATTTAAAACTAGCCAACCCGTGGCGTACCATATGCCGCATAATCAGGCCGGTTTTTTAATGATTTTTAAGCACAGGGAGAAAATTAACATTTGAATGACGCATGTTTGTCGCGGATGCGAATTGCTGTATGTAGCGTGTAAAACAGTTTGCTATGGTGCACGCGGTCGTGCGGCGTAACCGAAAACTCGGTTTTTAAAGATTGCTTACTTCATTGTCTTTTAACCTCAGTTGTAAAGGACTGTTTTAAGGATCCCATGGGATACCCCTCGCATACCGTTTTACACACTGCATATGGCGATTCACCTACACGAGAAACATGCCTCTATGAACAGTCAACGTGGCTCGTAGGTGCATGTGGCCTCTACGACAGACGAATATAAATGACGCCGTTTTTTCTGTGTCGTCGCGTCCGAGTTGGTGGGTGTGGCTCTGCGAGTTGTCGACTTATCCAATGGTCTTGGAGTTGGTGGGCATGGCTACTTCCTGCGTGCGCCATAGGTGTCTTACTCGTCGGCGGCTTAGTGAATCCACGCCCCTTCCGGCGTGCTTTCCATGGGTGTCTTGCCTTAGTGAATTATATATATATAGATATTGCACACAACGTCCAGGTGCTACAGTTCAACCAAATTCACTTATTTTTGTACAGCACTCCTTATGAGTGCAGGCACAGAGAGCCATTGAAAGTTTACAGGTAGAATGCAATACAAATGTTACAAATTATTCAGTGGGCTGGCGCCCTGCCTGGGGTTTGTTTCCTGCCTTGCACCCTGTGTTGCTTGGGATTAGCTCCAGTAGACCCCCGTGACCCTGTAGTTAGGATATAGCGGGCTGGATAATGGATGGATGGATGAGTACACAATGTGAGGGCCGGCCAGCATCTTTACCAGGCCAGAATACCTCCTAAAAGGAAGGACAAGGGGAGATGGCTTTTGAAGGGCACTATCTTCCCCGACCTGCTACTTGGCAGCCTCCCTGGATTACAATACAATACAATACAATACAATACAGTTTATTTTTGTATAGCCCAAAATCACACAGGAAGTGCCACAATGGGCTTTAACAGGCCCTGCCTCTTGACAACCCCCCAGCCTTGACTCTCTAAGAAGACAAGGAAAAACTCCCAAAAAAACCTTGTAGGGAAAAATGGAAGAAACCTCGGGAAAGGCAGTTCAAAGAGAGACCCCTTTCCAGGTAGGTTGGGCGTGCAGTGGGTGTCAAAAGAAGGGGTTCAATACAATACAATACACAGAACAGAACAAATCCTTAATAAAGCATAATAATAAAAATTTTAGAAGTACAGAGCAGAATTTAACAGTAGATGATATCATATAATAAGATTTTGATATTTTTAGAGTGCTGGAGACCTCATCCGTCAAGCTGCCTCCCCATTTGGCCATTCCACGGCTGAAACGTTGCTCGGCCAGCCAATACGATGAAAGGGCCCCTCTTTCCCATGATTCCTGTGATCCTCCACCAGGGATGACTTTACCATAGGCAGGCAAACAACTTGGCAGGTGGGCCGTGGCACCAATTGCCACATTTGAGTACCGAGAACAGAAACAGAATAGGTGAGGGTTAGTATTCAATTATACTTATCATGTTACTTATGTTTTAGTGCTAATGACTAACAACAGAGATGCAGTATGTACAGTTAATCAGCAGCTCTAGTCAGGATATGCTAAACTGAAGTAGTGAGTCTTCAGCCGGGATTTAAAGGCTGGGACCGAAGGGGCATCTCTTTTATAGAAGCAGGAAGACCATTCCACAGTTTAGGGGCCCTGTAACTAAAAGCTCGACCTCCCACTGTTATTTTATTAATCCTTGGAATCATAAGCAGACCGGCATCTTGAGATCTTAATGTGCGCTCAGGTTTGTAAGTCATGATAAGTTCAGACAAGTAAGCCGGACCTTGGCCATTTAATGCTTTATATGTTAAAAGGAGGATTTTGAAATCTGCCCTAAACTTAACCGGGAGCCAGTGTAAGGATTTAAGAACTGGAGTTATGTGTTCATATTTTCTTGTTCTTGTAATAATTCTTGCAGCCGCATTTTGGATTAACTGGAGGCTGTATAAAGAACAGTTTGAACAGCCAGTGAACACCGCATTACAGTAGTCAATCCTACTAGAGATAAATGCATGAATTAATTTCTCACAATCCTGTTTATTTAGAAAGCGCCTTAATTTCCTAACATTTTTAAGATGGAAGAAACATGTTTTGGACAACTTTGTAATATGTGCTTTAAATGACATGCTAGAATCAAAGATAACTCCTAGATTGCGGGCTGATTCAGTAAAATTAATTGGGATTCCAATGGCACAATGGATTCCACACAGGGCTATATGGGAATTACAGCCCTGTTGGGTTCCATGAATGCAGCCAAGGGGGAGCTGAGGGAGCTGCTGAGACCCTACTTTGGGCTTCAGCTGCGCCTGGGAGTAATTCCAGACCTCCCTAATGAGTGACCTGGAGTGCTCCTGGGTGAGGCTTAAAAAGGAGCCAGCTGCCTTACAGAGATGAGCCAGAGTCAGGTGGAGGAGTTGAGGTGAAGGAAAGAAGAAAGAAAGGAAAGAGAAAGAGAACTGCTGTTTTTCTGGACTGTATTGTGATTGGTGCTAGTGGGAAATGACTAGAAAACGTTTCCCACAGAATAAAAGCCTTCAATTTTATGGCACTTGTGTCTGTGTCTGCCATGTCGGGTGTTTTGGTGGCCGCTGTGCCCCCTGGTAGTCCACAACAGAATGACACAAATTTGTTCAAACAGACAGCAAACAAAGTAGTTTGAAAACTGGTTCTCATTAATGATCGTTAATTCATTGTTGAACTATAGCCTGTTGGCACTCGAAGAGAGAAAAACAAAAACCCAAATGAGTAGAATCCTTGGAGAAAAGAAACCTCTGGAGGTTCCTGGGTCAGTTATAACAGATGAAGTCAAAGACAGAGTCAGACACAGTCATGGTCCTGAAGACCATGGCTGGGTAGCTGCCTACCCCCTCCTGGTATTCCACAGGAGAGTGTACTATTTTTAATGACTATTTTCTAGAAACTTTTTATAATACAGCCATAGTAGTTAGAATCAAATCTCACACTAAAAAATTTCTCAAATGTTATTGAGTCTCTAACCTTTTTTTTCTTTCCTTTCCTTTATGTAGGTGTGGTGAAATGCAAAAAGGATAAAGCTTACGAGGGAGGCCAACTGTGTCCTATGTGCACCAGTCCTAGGCAGCTAGCTAAGAAAGAGCTCTTACAATTAGAAAATCTCTCCTGCACTAGACCAGTTATTCAGGCAGCACTGAAGATGAACCAAAGCTCCTCAGAGGAAGATGTGACCAGTGAATATCTTCCTACAGAGCAATATTATGAAACTTTTGGAAATATAACACTCAATATGACAGATGAGCACGACAACAGTGTGGATTTGAACTGCCATATCAAAGCACCAAGAGATTCAACCAGATTTGATTTTGACCATCTCAATGCCCAACAGATCGCCATCAATATGACTCTTTCAGTTGATGTTGAGTGCCCAATAGGCCGTGAACATTATGAAAAGTTGTGGAAGCTAATTGCATACTATAGTGAAGTACCTGTCCATCTTGCAAGAGAAATTATGCTGAGAAAAGAACCTATGTTAAGTTATAGATACAGACAAGATAGTGGAAAGGACTCCTATTATTATACAGGTGTAAGAGCCAATGTGCATTCTCAGCCATCTTGGCTAATGCAGTCTTCTCTAAGTATACAATTGGACAGACTGCAGTCTACAGCCAATCATGTGCTCTTAATACTAACCACACATTTTAACCAAATATTGGACACCGAAATTTCCAGAAGACAGAAAAGCAGATGGATCATGATTGAGTCAAAAGCCGACACCAAAAATGCAGTGGTCGTAATGGCCGGAAGTCTGTGTCAAATAGACTGCAATGTGCAGAGCTCAGGAGATCCACAAATTAAATGGGTTTTACCAGACGGTACAAAAGTGGAGGCATCACATCACAGCCAGAATAACAGAGTTTCGGTTTCTAGCAGCGGTAAGCTGGTCATCAAAGCAGCAGACCATGCAGATTCTGGGGTATACTACTGTGTAGCGCAGGTTAAAGGAGATATAGACATAATGGCCTTTTGGGTTTCTGTACAGGAAATGACAATCCATTCCTCTGGGGAAGGGGGCAGTTCTCTCATAAAAAATGCTGGTGAGCCGATTTCATTGCCGTGCAGTGCTGTTGCTGTACCTGATGCACAAGTCTACTGGATTCTCCCAAGTAATAATGTTGTAAATAGCCTCTCGAATATGACTAGAGCGTATGTGCTACAAAATGGCACGCTATTTGTAGAGCACAGCAGGGTTAGTGACAGTGGATATTACAAATGTGTAGCTGTAAACCAGTATGGGGCAGATTCATTCTCTTCAAAAATAACAGTCACAAGGCCTTCATTGACACAGACCATCCGAAAAATTCCAAAGAGACCACAGTCAGTGTCTGGTGCATCTACCAAAATTAGAAACAGGGTAACTGATTATGAGGAGGCTTCAGGGGATGACGTTGAAGAGATCCACAAAAAGCAGTCACCTAGAATTTCTTCAGGCCATCAAAGTGAAGGTCACAAGAGCAACATGCCAGAATCAGCAAGACCACCAAGAAGACGAGTACACAAGAACAGGCTGCAAGGTCCTAGTAGAAATCGCAACACTAATAAAGGGAAAACAACTTTTGAATCCAGAAGAAGAGTAAATGTATCAAATAAAAAAATTGATCCACAGCAGTGGGCAGATATTTTGGCAAAGATACGCGAAAAAACGTTATTGAAGACAACGGCTCCTCCTTCAGAGGAAAGCCTGCCTACGCAAACAACACCGTCTAAGCATGTGACCACAACTCTGTCCTCAGAGTCAGAACACACAGATAATACTGGTGAATTTGCCTCGGGTGAAAATCATGCTGATAATGTGGAATTATTTTCTGTATCGACACCTCAATCTTATATTAATCATAATGAAATTGATTTTGTGACAGAAACAAAGACGACAACTTCCTGGGCACAAGTTTCTAATGTGGACTCAGATATCAAGGTAACGGACTCTACACCATTGTCCTATTCAATCGATGATCTAAAAGCAAAAGAAAACACTGTGGACAACTTTATTGGAAATTCTCTGAGTGCTGCTGATGTACAAGATAACCATAGCGATTCTCTGGACACACATACTAGTTCTGAAACATATAACGATCGGCTATATTACACACCAAAACTGGAAGCTGATCAACATTACCAGCATAGTACAATTACTACTACAGAGTTTAAAGTCAATGAAGACTTGATTAAAAGCTCATCTACAGCCCCCACAACTACAGCGTCAACTGAAGAAAGAAATCATAATGGATTTACAGTTAATAGTATGAAACTAATTCCAAGCAGAAATGTGAACAGGCTAAAGGACAATGATTTAAGACTGGAAACTGTTTCTCTTGTAAAAGAAAATATATCACAACCAAGCATTCACCAGGCAAGTAGAGAAATCACTTATTTCTCAGGCTTCAGAAGTACAATTGCAAGTACCACAACTCCAAACATCCAAACTACTTCAACCACAACTAATTCTCAACATCCTAGGAGAAGGCCTGGCTATAGAAGACGATTTAGACCCAATCGATTAAGACCAGGGTTAAATAAAATCTCATCATCTCTGTCTACAACAACAACAACCACCACAGGAAGAACTTCCCTCTTCTACTCCACGCCTGGAACTTTTGTACCTGGACTAAGTGAAACTACGCCTGATTTGCATACAATTATGATTCCTGGCACAACAAATACAAAACCAACTCCCACAACGATACACATTAAAATACTGGAATCAGGAGCTAAGGAGTCGATTCAAGCTGAGGGAAAGACTCCAACACCTTATTCAAAATCCCCTAGTGCTACGACTCACATGGTGACCTTACAAAATCAAACATTGTCAATAAACCTTACAAAAATAAAATCAAGCATACAAGTAGGATGGGATACAACAAGTACCACTGTTACTACACAACCTGTTATAACTAATTCTGAGTCATTATCAGAAAGACAACAAGAAAAATCTGTTAAAAAGCAATCCACCGTACCAGACTATGCTACCTCAATGCCATTTTTCAATGATATCGTCAGTTCTCTAACAGATAGTACAGAATATCTCCATCCAGTTTCAGCAACAGAAGCTTCTCATCTACATTTTTCAACAACTCACTCCACCGCAGCAAACCCTACAACACATCCTTCAAGGGAAATTTCCCAAGAACAGCAACAGGTGTCAAAAAATCCTGCAAAATTTGGTGATGCCATCTTAAATGTAAAGCAAGCTACAATAACCTCCAGAAATCAAGTGGCAACAAAGCAGCTGTCACCATTCCAAATTTCTTCTACTCCTTTCCCAAACCAAGTGACAAAAGATCGCTCCATCATTACAACCACAGCAGCTTCTACTTCACAGATGCAAGTAAAATATTTTCCTACAAATATAACTGTTAAAGATGACGAGGTACAAAAACCACTCAAGGTGTATACAAATTCAAGTACTGTGAATGAAACCAATGGTACCGGGCAACTAGGGGGTATCAGTAAATATCACAGTACAGATGTGCCAATGTCTGTGAAGCTTTCAACACGATCACCTTTCCCATTTGTAAATATGTGGTCTCAGGGTTCTAAATCAAACAGAACTTCAACCAGCAGAGAAAGCTCCACAGTGAAAATGGCAGTAGTGAATACTCCACGAAAAAATGAGTTAAGCTCCACTATGAAAACAACAACAACTTCTTCTCCACAATTACATCAGAATGTATCCCTACAAAACAACAATAAACATTCTAATGCTATTCAGAACGGCTTGGTTTGGAACTCAAGGACTCCTACTTCAAATTTCATTCCCAATAAGCATGGCCTAAACCCAAGAGTGCCAAGCATATTTCAGAGATTCCCATATTACCATAATGGAAGAAACCCTTTCCTGAGGCCTAATCCAGACCTATTTAGAACACCAGTCAGGACCAATCCTCCTACAACTACAACCACAGTGAAACCCATAAAACCGAGCACTTCTTTCAAAAAGGAGAAGGTCACAACTCCAAAACCACCTACTGTGAAAATAACACAGTCTCCCACAACAACACCAGCATTAAGTATCAGAGCTCCTCAAACATCTTCAACTACTATGAATCCAAAGACTACTGCCTTATACACGCAGTGGAATGGTGTCTTCAACTACAGACCTCTTCATCCCCATTTCATTCCAAGTAAGGAAAGGACCATGCAGCGACCGTCTCATATTCCTCATCCTTCAACTGATATTCGAGTTTCTCATCGGGGCCCCAAAATCACCACAACGAATGTTCATACTGTGACTGTCCATGCAGAAATGGATGCCATTTTACCCTGTGAAACTACTGGAGAACCTAAGCCATTCCTTTCATGGACTAAAGTGTCAACAGGTAAAAGTGTTTTTCATAGATGTTATCTTCATGTGTTGGGTAGCTTCATTTCTTATGTCAGGCTGCAAAATTTGTATCCACCTTCAGGCAAACCCATTCAATCCACCGTGGGGTTGCAAGGGAGTGAGGCTATCGAGAAATCACGGGACACCAGCACTGGATGGAACACCACACTATACACGCCAACACTCACTCACACTCAGTTTTTAATCAATCTTCCCTGTGTGTGTTTAGATATTGAAGCATAACTGAAGTACCTAGAGAAAGGCCCACATGGATTAGCATAGGATGATCTATGCAGCGCAGTTTTTAAACCCAGACAGCTGCAGCACTAATCACTGGTCACCATGCTGTCCTTAGAACCATGTAAAGCAATCAAATGCTAAATAATTATTACTGTCAATATCATTATATAAAGCAGTGGTAATTAAGCACAGCCCTGTGGTTATGAGCTTCTGAACCAACCAGCTTTTACATTTGATTGGAGTCTTATCTTAATCAAGCCAGCTGTTATTTCCCAATTACTATGTTGTGATGTCAATCTAAAATTATAAAACTGGGATTTCTAAAATTGAGGTGCCTGTAACAAGTAGTCACCCTCTTGCTTGCTTTCATATTTTATTGTTCTACAACAATGAATCACAATGGATTTAATTTGACTTTTTTGATGTTAAAGTGAAAACAGATCCCTGTAATGAAAATCAGATTAGTAATCTAAATTAATTACAATTATAAAGCACAAAATAATTGATCTCATAAGTATTCACACCTTTGGTGGCTACGACAGTCTTGAATCTGTGTGCACAGATTTCTCTACTTCTCCATGAGCTTTGCAAATCTCCACATTAACATTTTTCTCTCGTTCTTCTTTGTAAAACAGCTGAAGTTCTGTCAGGCTGCATGCTGATCTGAGCGAAGAGTCCTTGTTAAGTCCAGCCACAAGTTCTCATTTGGATTACAATCTGGACTCTGACATTCACATTGTTTTTTTGAAGCAATTCCTGTGTAGGTTTTGCTTTATCCTTGGGGTTGTTGTCTTGCTGGAAACTGCATCCTACCCCAAGGTTCTGGTTTCTTGTAAACCACATCACTTTTTCATTATTTTGCGGCATTCGTTTTACCTTCAGAAGACTTCTGGATCCCCAGAGCCTCCACCAGCAGGATTCATGGTGTGGATGGGTTTTTTTGGATAAAATGCAGTGTTTAGCTTACTGTTAGTCTTATGACCAGAAAGCTCTATTTTACTCTCATCAGACCACAGAACCTTCTTCGAGCTGACTTCCAAATCTTAGATTGGCAATCTCTAGACAAGATTTAGCGAGATTTGTATTATTAACAGTGGTGATTTTTGTAATCAGCAGGTCAAAAACTATAAGATATATGCAGGATGAATATTGACCAGTGTAATGGGACAATACAGAGACATACATCAAAATTCATCTAAAACATGACAATTTAGAGTCATCAATGAATCTGACAGGAAAACTTTAGGTTGTATGAGAAAATTGGAGTTATTAAATAAAAAAGTGAGACACGGGGAGAAAATATTAGGAGATACCATTTATACTATTATCATTTGAAAACTAAAAATTTGGAAAAAAGATTATTACTGTTATTTTTAAATCAAACAATGGTTACTCTATTATTAATACTTTCTGTAAAATAATGCAGCATTCTTTGCATTTTTCTTACAGGAGCTGTAATGGCAATAAACACAAGGATACAAAGATTTGAAGTTCATGGAAATGGAAGCTTTATTATTCGTAAAGCTCAGCTTCAGGACCGTGGACAGTACCTTTGCACTGCTCAGAACCAATATGGCATGGATAAAACAATTATCATGTTAATGGTGGTGGCTCAGCCCCCAAAAATGACTGTATCCCGTTACCGAGACGTGACAGTATACCTTGGAGATACAGCCAATCTGGAGTGCAGAGCACAAGGCATTCCGTCTCCCAAACTTTCGTGGATACTGCCAGACAGGACAATGCTACACTCAGAAGGCTCAGGAAAGGGAAGAATAATAATGATGGGAAATGGAACTTTAAGTGTTACAGCCACCAGCTTCCTAGACAAAGGAATTTATAAGTGCATAGCCAGCAGTGTTGCAGGAGCAGACAGCATAACAGTCAGGTTACATGTTACGGCCTTACCTCCCATGATACAACAGCAAAGAAGTGAGAATCTGACCTTGGCAGAAGGGCAAAATATTTACATTCACTGCACTGCCAAAGCTGCTCCTCTTCCCAACATCCGCTGGATCATCTTTGATGGGACCCAGATCAGACCGTCTCAGTTTGTCAATGGCAACTTGTTCGTCTTTCCAAATGGGACCCTCTATATTCGCAATTTAACCCCAAGAAACAATGGGAATTATGAATGCATGGCAAGTAATGCAGTTGGAGCATCCCGAAGAACAGTTAGCCTGACTGTGATGAAGAGTGCTTCTACTGCAAAAATCATTGCAGCCTCTCCGCAAAGAAGTGAAGTCACTTATGGAGGTACTCTTCATTTGAACTGCACAGCTTCTGGTGATCCTGGGCCAAGGATAATATGGAGGCTACCCACAAAGAGGCTTATTGATGCACAGTACAGGTAAAGTGGTCTTAATATAGAGAGCTTATGTGTCATTATGTGTCAGTGTGTGTATATAGTCACAGGGCATGGCCTTTACCTCATCTCATTTCTCTCAGTATAAATTCAAAGATACTCTGTTAGAACATTATAACACTCTACAGTAGATGAGAACGGGCCATTCAGCCCAATAAAGCTCGCCAGTCCTATTCACTTCTTTCTTCCAAAAAAACATCAAGTCGAGTTTTGATAGCCCCTACTGTCTGCCACACTACTTGGTCTCTTATTTCAAGTGTCTATCATTCTTTGTGTAAAGAAAAACTTCCCAATGTTAGTGTGAAATTTACCCTTAACAAGTTTCCAACTGTGTCCATGTGTTCTTGATAAACTCATTTTAAAATAACAGTCTTGATCCACTGTAGTAACTCCCTTCATAATTTTAAACACTTCAATCCTGTCACCTCTTAATCTTCTTTTGCTTAAACTGTAAAGGCTCAGCTCTTTTAATCTTTCTGTTCTAATAAGGGTAATGATGGCAACAAGTACAGAAGGACAGACCACTTTTTCTATCTTCAAAAACACTCTGCAGCTCCTGGTAAATGCACAGGTACCACCTGCGACATATCATTATACCAGCTTGTCCTGGGTCTCCTTTTCAGAGACCAGGCTTAAAATTGTCTCCTGCAGGAAAACACCCTGGGGCATAGTCACGAGATCCCCAAATCACCTCAAACAGAACCTTCTTAATCTGTAGTATTAGACTCTGTATCATGTTGTCCTCACAAACTCCCACGCTCCTAATTCTGTCATGGAGATGGAGCTCTGCTTAGTAGCTGCATGTGAACCACATGTTCTCACAATCTCATTCTTTCATTCTATACCTTCAAGTGGAGCACATAATGTAGTTTAGGACCAGGTCATAGAAAGACTTTTATAGCTTGTTGACTCCCTCACATCACAATCCACACAATACCTGCAGTATTGTGGCTGCTGCACTAATCAATCAATCAGCCTCAACACCTCAAGATGCTGAAACATACTGATATGTGGGACTCTGCCATTAGGAATCTGAGTTTTGTGAAATTAGATTATTATATAGTGATTGAGCTTGTGTATCTCCTGTATCATTTAAGCTGTTTTGTTAGAAAGCTACGGCTGTTGGTTAGGGTACCCATGTGTTGTGAAAAAGTGAAACAAACATGGCCAAATGAGTGCAAGCCTCTAAAAATACCCATAAACCAGGACAGAACCCTCACACTGACCTTCTTAGAGACAGACCCTAACCCAGGCAGCCTCAAACTCAACAGGCAGGCTTTGGTCTATGCAGGCCAAAAAAGGGGCACTGGATTTAATCAGTTAAATCTCCATTAA
>JANRMT010028174.1:43567568-43584605 GCA_026402145.1 Polypterus bichir lapradei | reverse complement strand
CACAAATTAAAATCCCTTATTTAGAAATCAAGATAAAGTGAAAAATAATTAAAAAACAGAAAAATTGCAAATATACTTTCTCACACTAAAATTTTACTTGAACCAATTCCTCCATCTGAACATAAGAGCAGAGGGCAGTTTAGCAGCAGTGACGTCATGGTGGCCCAATATACAATACATAAATACAAAATCTTCTTCTTCTTTTGGTTGCTCCCATTATTGGTCGCCACAGCGGAACATCTTCTTCCATATCATCCTGTCTTCTGCATCTTTCTCTGTTACATCCACCACCTGCATGTCCTCTCTCACCACATCCATAAACCTTCTCTTAGACCTATACAATACAATACAATACAATACAATACATAAATACAAAATAATAAATAAAAATCAAAACATAATTTTAGATACATATAAAAACACATGAAAAATACCTCAAAAACAACAAAAAACAAACATAAACCAGGGAACAGATGCAGGCTGACACATCACACTTTGGCAAACAATTCCAAAGAGGACCAAAATGGGAAGAAAATCAAAGCAGGGAGTATTTTAAATAGAAATCTCATACTGTATATTAAAGAAGAAACAATTTTGGAATCTTTCCATCAGACAAATAATGGAAAGGAAATAAGAATCCAAAACTTGTTGAATTGAAAGAATGGTTTGCAGTTCACCAGCATAAAGAAGAAAGATCTGTAGTAGAAATAACCATTAAGCAAAGACAGGCAGGAGGATCTTTAAATCATAAATCACAATCTTCATTACACAGCAATGTAACAAAGAGACTTCACCATTGTGTAGGGACTTAAACTAGGAAGTGCATCTGTTTATATTACATTTCTTATCATCTATGCAGAACCCTCTAACTCCTTCTAGTTCTTCCAACCAGTTACCTATGTCCATGCCTGCCATTTCCTAATGTTCATCAACTGACCAAAGCTGGCCATCAGTATTTCATACCCCGTTCAGATGTCCAAAACTTATTTACTGATCAATTCTCACCATTAGGGTCAAGACTAGGATGACCCACATATAAGACACCAGGCCGCTCAAATGAATAATTACTTTATAACCATCTCTCAAGGTCAAAGTCTTAGTAGCTGCATTTCTACAACAATGACCTCAAGTTCTCTTATATTACACACTGTCCTTGACTTGGCATTACCTCATGCTAGTGCCGGAACAAGCAGACAAAGAAGCCTTTAATAATTAACTCTTAAAGCTAGCTAATATAACACATTTTACTTTAACTTAATTGAGGATGTATTGATCCGTAATTTTAAATTCTCTGTGCAAGCAGCTTATCCAATATTAATACATTCTAATCATCAATACCAAAGGTTAGTCAATTAGGCTAATTCCATAAAGGCCAATGTAGACTTGCAAATAGAGTGCCACGAGCGAAGAATAGGTCAGGGTCACACCCCTTTCCATTTCTTGTCCTCACATGGAGAGTGTAGCTGTAAATCCTAAGCCTCTGTTTCAGTAGCATGAGCTTATACAGTTAACAAATAGAAGATCTCCATCAGCCTGATGGCCAATCTGGTTTCTAGCTGCGAGAGGTCGTTCTGAAATAACAGCAGGCTCTCTCAACCTTCAGTGTCATTTCACTTGTCCCTTCCCCTAATACTTCCAGAGATGGTAAAGGCAGCAGGATGTGAATGTGTGATACCCAGGTTGCCCGTAGCTGGCGTACTATCCTTGAACCAGAATATTAATAGTCATTAATAGGATGGCTATAGAAGTGAGGACACATTACAACAAAGGCTGGTGTAAATCAAAGTGCTTAGTGCATTTTTTATTTGAGCTAAACAGTGTTCAAAAACAAAGTGCTGTGCAGTTTCTTTAAACAACAGATAAATAATCCATGATAAAAAAAAAAAAAAACAGGCGTATCTTATCAGTGGCCGTTAAAATCAACAACAAATGAATAATCCATAAATAATTTAAACCAAAGGAATATAACACCAGAAATAAAATTGGGTGCATCTTTCACTGTTCTAAGCCCTCGTGATTCTCTGATTCTTCTCCATCCCCATTTACCCATCTGGTTTGCACAGGAGGAGCATTCAACCATTTAAAAGTTGGTTGCATCCCAGCCACCTCAGCTGGTTAATTCTGGGGCACCCATGCCCGGGTCTATTGTTTCAACACCTTCATACGCGTATCTCTAGGACGATCTTCAGAAAGGCTTTGGTCGCTCCTGCTGGGCATTCCTACAGAGGCCGTAATGTTTATTCAACATGGGGCCAACTCCCAACTGCCAAACCTCCTGCCCACTGCACCAGCTTGCATGCGAGATCAGACTTGCATACATTTAAATTTAAAATTTCATTCTCAGGTACAATCCGTCCTGGGTATGACATTAATCTGCATCCAGCTCTTCAAGCAGGTCCTCCAACTTGCAGGGAAAACTTGGGGGTTGGTGGCAGGATTGGCACTCCAGCCACTGTAAGAAACCTCACACTGTTCAGTGTGGTGCTGAGGTGTCACCCATTGCACAGCTGCACTGAGATGTCAATCCGGATGGTTTGAAATATGGTGGGTACGGCTGTAATCAGTGCATGCTCCCAGCCTCCTCCTCATGTACAACCTAACATGTGCTCACATACTGCACAGGTTGAAAACCTCTGCTCTAGTCTATAACTCCATTCATTTAGGACTATTTTGATGTAACCATTGAAGAACATCTTGAGTTACCTGTTGTGGTATGACTTTGTTAATATTTTTTTCCATTTGAGTCAATCTTCACTTGATTTTCAGGTTTTGAAGTCAATTCCACTCATGTTTTTGAGGTTAATTCCTCTTTGAGTTGTACTGTTTTCTGTAACATTTTAGCCATCATATTGGTTTGTTGTGGCTTCAGCTATTGTGCATGACTGATGTTAGAACAGCGCACATGTTGTCAGTGGCCTCTCCTCGGAAGTTGTGACCTGGTTAATCAACACTGCAGGTTAAAGTTTGACCGAAAGTTCACTTCACAATCTGAATTGCAGATTCCAAACCTACCAAGAAATCTCTGTTACTCCTCATCTCATAATGTTCATTTGACTCTGCCCCTTGCTTGTTTTAAACTTTACTTGTTATTTCATTCTTCTTTATTTTGCTCAGTGCCCTTTGATCTTCGGGTTTAAACCCTTTTCTGGCGTACCTGTGTAATGGACTAAAATTACTACTTAGAAAGTGACATTTCCATGTGTTGTTTTAGAAAAAAAACGATATAAATAACAAACGTAAAAGCCAATAGATTGAGTGGGCAATGAAAACCCTTTGTTTGAGACTGGGAGGATAAATTTAGAGGCAAATTTCCTGCGTAAGGCTGTATGGCCACCAGGGGGTGTTATAGCACCTCAAACACCAGACTCAACCTCACAGACACGAGCCCCAGTATAATAACTAGGTTTATTTGCACCAAATACTGTGCAAAAAAAGTCTTCAAAAGTGACATAAACCAAATACAACACAATTCTTCTCTCTCTCTTTCTCTTCTCCACACCTCCCAGGTGAGCATGGTCTGTCCTACACACCCAATTCTTACTTGCCTAGATGTGGTCAAGTGGTGTATTTTATTTTGGACCCGGGAATAATTACAGTGCTAGGGCATAACCCAATAGAAATATTTCCAGGTCAATATAAAGTCCCAAAAAGGAATCTGATCATCTCCCCCTGGAGGCCCCCATGGAACCCAACTGGTTTGCCAAAAGGGACTACAGCTCCCAGCATGCCCTGCAGGGGTCTGTATGTGAATCCTAACCCAGGGAGGCTGCCACCTAGCGTATTAGAGGAGAAAATATTCATCAATACCATACTTCTATTGTACTGGCTCCCCTGCTGTGCAAGGATCCTTATTCAATCCATGCCAGTCCATGTGTTCCATCCATTACTGTTGTTACAGGGTTATAGCTGTATATAGGGCATAGATATTTACCTGCTTTAAAGATCTATCTTTGATTGGTATCTCATCAGTAGACAGAACAGTGATAACAGAACTACCTGCTTGTTTAGGATGTGTTTGTATTTATTTGGCTTGAAAATGTATGCGTTTTGACAGTATTGGTCTTAATCAATTTACAGGTGGTATATTTACTTCTTGATAATAAGCAACAGTACCATTGTTTAGCTAATGAAAATGTGTACACACTATTGTTAAGCAAAGGAAATTGATATGTACCATTGTTAAGCCAAACAGCAGAGATTAAAGCAGTTATGTACCTCTAGGCAGATCAGAATAAAAAAAAAATGTATGGTCGGAAATTCCTAACTGCCAACTGCTTCTTTTATGCTTTTTGCACGATACTCCTGTGGCTATACCCTGTAGCAACAATTACTTGTACGTGGCACAGGTACTCTTATGCCTGAGGCCAGTAACACAGGCGTCTTCTGGTTTACCCATTAAACCTCAAAATGACGGTACACTGAAACAATACCTACATGTTTACTTTAAAACTATGTGAGGTAATTTAAAGACAATCTTTAAAAATCTTTAATGTTTTATGAACATTAACTTCACCAGGACTGCCGCAGACCCCTGTGTGCAGTCTTGTAGCCCATATTGTGGACAGAAGGTGAGAATCAGGCCAGGACATGGCGCCAATACAATTATATGGTAGAGCCAATCAAATATCCACAATTTCTCATGCTGAAGCAATTTAAAGATGCCTGTAACCCTAATCTTCACAAGGCAGAGAGGAAAACAATGATATGTGGATATAAGAAGCAGCGCAGACTTCACAGAGGTAGTGTCCTAACTGCTATGCCAGCACACCATTTTATTCTCAGAAATGTCATATAATAGTAGTGCCGATTAAGCAGATTCAGTAAAAGGATTCATGGTGGTATTGTACTTGTACTACACTTAATGCACTTTGACTACATTTTCTAAATATAAAGTTGTTTTCTCTCTTTCTCTTTTTGTTTTACAGCTTCGATTCCCGGATTAAAGTTTATGTCAATGGTACATTAGTAGTCCATATGGTCACAGAAAAAGATGAAGGAGACTACTTATGTGTGGCAAGAAACAAGATGGGTGATGACTACATTTTACTTAAAGTAAATGTCATGATGAAGCCGGCCAAAATAGAATACAAACAGCAGACCAACCACAAAGTTACATATGGAGGCAACCTGAAAGTAGACTGTATCGCATCAGGACTGCCCAACCCTGACATCACGTGGAGTTTACCAGATGGCACCGTGGTCAACAGTGTCATGCAATCTGATGACAATGGCTTACGTACCCGGAGATATGTGGTGTTTAACAACGGTACCTTGTTCTTCAATGAAGTAGGAATGCGGGAGGAAGGAGATTATACATGCCATGCTGAAAACCGAATGGGAAAGGATGAAATGAAAGTGCATGTTGTGGTGGTGGCAGACACACCAGTCATCAGGAATAAAAATTACTCGGTTGTGAGTGTTCCATATGGAGAATCAGTTTCGCTGAAATGTGAGGCAAAGGGTGAACCGATTCCAAAGATAACATGGCATTCTCCAACTAACAGAATAATTTTCTCCTCTTCAGATAAGTATCAGATACACAATGATGGTACTCTGTTGTTACAAAAAGTGCAGAGGTTCGATAGTGGAAATTACACCTGTGTTGCAAAAAACACAGCTGGGGAGGACAAAAAGGTCATTCGAGTGGACATCCAAGTTATCTCGCCATCAATCAATGGAAACAGAAGTGCTGTGAGCAATATTAAAGTGAAAGCCATTAAGGAGCATCGTATGTTGTTGGATTGTAGAGCAGAAGGAATGCCTATTCCACGAGTGATGTGGGTCTTGCCAGAAAATGTTGTTCTGCCCGCTCCATATTATGGAAGCCGATTCACAGTGCACCGGAATGGAACCCTAGATATAAAATCCCTGAAAAAGACAGATTCTGTCCAGCTAGTCTGCATTGCTCGTAATGAAGGAGGAGAAGCAAGGCTTATAGTTCATCTAGATGTTATAGAAGATTTACAGGCACCCATACTAAAGAACCCTTTAAAAGAGATTTTGTCTCTAACTGCTGGGTCAAACTTGCAAATAAATTGTTCTGCTGAGGGTAAACCAGTGCCAGATATTCTATGGATCCTTCCCAATGGAAGTCACCTTACTAATGGGAAGCAGCTTTCTAATATCTATCATGCACAAGATGGCACTCTGCATATTCACCATCCATCAGTCACAGAAGCTGGCACCTACCGCTGCGTAGCCAAGAATACGATAGGCCAAGCAGAAAGAACGGTTGTGCTTGAAATCGGCAAAAAGCCAGAAATTAATAACCCGTACACAGGTTTGGTGAGCATAATCAACGGTGAAAATTTGTTGCTCAACTGTGCATCGGTAGGAGACCCACAACCAAAGATATTCTGGTCATTGCCTAATGGGATGACTCTAAGCCGACCCCAAACAGCTGGCCGATACGCAGTTCTTCAGAATGGCTCGCTATCCATTCATCAGGCATCTGTCTACGATAGAGGGACCTTTTCCTGCAAGGCTGTCAATGAATATGGAGCCACATCAATGAGTGTGGCTGTGATTGTCATTGCTTACCCACCAAGGATTACAAGCAGCCCACCTTCAGTAACTTATGCCACCCCCGGGAGTGCTGTTCACTTAAACTGTATGTCCATAGGCATCCCAAAACCTGAGGTGACATGGGAACTGCCGGACAAAACACACCTCATGGCATCTGCTCAGCCACGACTTTTTGGGAACAAATACCTTCATCCTCAAGGATCGTTAATCATTCAGAATCCATCCCAAAGGGACGTAGGGTATTACAAGTGCACTGCTAAAAATCTTATAGGAAGCGACTCAAAATCGACATACGTACATGTGTTCTGATTTGTAAACATGTCTTTAAAATATGCCCGATGAACTGCTAATGTTTGTACAGGAGATACTACTAACTACAAGTAACTTAAATGGACAAAGCAATGGAGTAGTAGAGAATGGAACAGGAAGGTTGAAGAAGTATGGCATTTGGAATAAGCCCTTAAATTGTGACTTTTATATTGATAAAAAGAATGAAATTAAACATAAATATCAGAAAGTGAAAAACACACTGTATAATGGGTAGTTTCATACTTTTAAATATATTATATATATATATATATATATATATATATATATATATATACATATATATATATATATATATATATAGTTAGAGTGAGAGAAAGGGATTTCACAGATAGATTGATATCACAGTACATATATAAATTTTCTATATATAGTATATAAAATGTATACATGTATACAATACTATATATGCAATTACACACATATAGTATGATATATGTATGATATATATATATATATATATCAGCATATTATATAGTACAATATACATATATCCAGTATATATGTGTGAAATGTTATATATACAATATGTACTGTATGTGTATACTATATATATATATATATATATATATATATATATAGGTATATATATACAATTTACACAGCCTTTCTATATATATTGTAAGAAAAAAGAAAGTTGTCAGGAAGAAAGAAGGTTGAGGTAGCAGCCAGTATTCCTTGTTTAATATGGAAAAGGGAAAAGTGAATGCACTCAAGTGTAGAAAAAAGTTGGCATTCATCCGAAACAAACAAAAGGAGTGTTGAGGGATAGTTCCATCTTTCTCAAACTTCAGTCCATCAATGAACAGCCACTTGTGGTGACTCTGGGATTTTTATATCGGTGTTCCGGAAGGAGTAGGAAGCAGAAGCTAAGTAAGTTTTCATCTGGCTGGTGAGCTTCTTAACTGCAGACAGAAAGTGAGATGGAGTTAGTGACAGCGGCTCTACTTTACTCGCGGTGGTATTGTTTACCATGAGCCCTGAAGACGTCCCTGAAGCATGCTTGCTTGACTATATATATATATATATATATATATATATATATATATATATATATATATGTCACACAGATAACTATGTTTGATAAAACTCAGCCATAACAGTGCATATCTTTCAATTGTTATGATCTGTACATACATTGGTCAGTGACTCACACCTTTACTGCCAGGGTTGTTGTGACTACCATATTGTATGGTTCTGGGCTGAATACCATTGGTTATAAATAGTTTGCCCTAATCCTTCTTGTTGTTGCAATCGCAGTTTCAGTGCATGGCCCTGGGGTCTTTTCTAAAGCAGGTGGTGACTCCTGCCTCACAGAAGAGCGTAATGTAAGCACAGCATGCTCTGTAGTATTCAAAGGTAGCTGGTGTAGATAACCAAGAAAAGAGTGTTGACATTCTGCGAAACTGATTAGTAGGTCATGGTTAGATTGTACTGCCAGAAATGAAGTTATACTAATGGCTGCTGAAAGCGTTTCACGTGAGGAGCCTGTATACAAAGTACATGGGACAAAATTAACAAGGAATGTTTGGCATTATTATGTCATGTAAAGGAGAGCATGTGTTGTCTGTATTATTTGCCAAGGTTTTCTCGTTGGGAATTACACTCTGTATGAACTCTAAATATCCACTAATTTTTATTGATATATGATAAATGAACTTTGTCTCCTATTCTATGAAGTATCTACTGATAATGTCAGAGCAAGGTAGTGGGCCAGACACATCATATAGGCGTTTTGTATTTTGCAGTTGGTGCAGAGGCCTACTTTGCTTACTGCTGCTTTATAACTGTGGAGTGCTTTGGTTCAGTTCTGACTGTAAAGTGTTAACATAATCATAATCTGTAAAAAAGGTACGACTTTGTTTGTCTGTAAATTCTTACACCGATACAACAGATAATCAACTCTATAACGATATAGAGCAGGAGCTTGGTCACAACCTTTTCACACACAAATGTATTTGTATATCTGAGAGAACCCGCTAGTGACACAAACAAATGGTACTGGTGTGATCTTTGTGGCGATTTCACATTCTCCCCATCTTTATTTACTTTGGTTTCCTCCAGATCTCAATGGTGTATGGGCAGTATATCAGTTTTTATTTGGACATATAGGAGTGAGCACAGGTGTGTGATTGTGTGTTATATCATGGACAAGTGGTCTGTCTACGATTGGTTCTAGTTTTGTGGCTGACACTGCTAATACAGGGTCCAACCCACCAAGACTCTGTATTTAAATACAGTAAGTCAGACTGGAAAATAAATAAATTAAAATAACGAACATGTCACAGTGCAGATGAGACTATGTACAGAAAGTAACGCACAAGAATGCTGCATAATGTTACAGAGTGCCTCTCAGTCCATAAAGTCACAAACTGCATCACATTGATGGAAGCCATGAGAAGGAACCAAAGAAACTGCTCAAGTAGTTTAGTCTAAAGACAAAGGACTTGTAGGGCATCCAACATAAATCATCCAGTGGCCATCTCATACTTCAGCTGTCGTTAACATCTGTAAAAGCACACAGCGTCTGAATGTGCGCTAAGACAACAGAAGCAAGGTTCAGTTAGCAATGATATGAAGTGGTATTTAATACAATGGAATAGGGAAGCCTTAGGTTTCTCAAATATGTATCTCCTGTTGCGTTCTCAGCTCTGTGTTGCACAAATTAACTAGAAACAAGTACTTTTTCTGAAGCACACTCTATATGAGATGTGAGAACAATTGTGGAGTCTTCCAACTTAAAAGCATAAAAGAAATTTGTCAAATATGCTTAAGGAGTTTACTCCATGTCCGTCTCATCAGATTCAATAAAATTCAGAAATGTTTCTTTCATAGCTGCTCTTATGCAGGGTGGCAAGCACACTGACCTTCACGTAGACCTATGTAAATATATGTATAAACTGTAAAGAGAAGAATTAAAAGAGAACATAAGGGTTGGGTACCACATGTCCCACATTTAATGGTACATCTCATGTCCAGGGCAGCCTAGGCTTACCAGTGCTCTATGACTCTCAAGTGTCAGAAAATAAGTCTCCACCTTGAAACTCTGTACTCTTCAGATGCAGATTCCCAAGTGAACGCTGACTACCGGTACATTTGTTCTTTAAATAGACCCAGTAGCAGAAGAGGAGGCAGCTTTGGGCAAAACCAGAAGTGCCATCACAATCCATTCTGGGACTCATCCTCAGGGTAGCAAGGAAAAGAGAAGAAGGTGTTAGTGGCTGTGTCTCCTTACAATTTGGGCATGGGGGGGGCTAACCTCATTAGTGTTTCAGAGCATAACTGAAAGAAAATTACACAGGAAAAAAAACAAAAATACAACGAAGCAAGGTTCAGAAGTAGAAGAACAACTTTTCAGTAACTACAGACAAAAATTCACAAGACAAAACTGAAATCAAGCAGGATTATTAAGAGTTCAAAAAACGGTTTGAAGGGTTTTGGAGTCCATAGAGTCAGATGAAGAAGTATCTCTTTTGATGAAATTTGATCCCGTTGCTTCATTTTTGACAGTGCCACAATCTTTGAGGACATGACTGCTCCGGAATGGTCTTGGCAACAGGCATCATCAATGATACCGTTGGAAGGGACAAAATGGCAGCAATAATATTACTTGAATCAAAAAAATCACAATCATAACCAGAGGTGTTTACTAAGAATAAGAGAAGCTAAAAAAAAAATAAAGGAAAATATTTACACAGAGACTTCTTAGACAAGGTGAAAAAAATATTCAATATAGGAGACCCTGTCAAGTAGAGCCCTGTAGTTGCTCCCTATGGAAATGTGCAACAATACATAAATGGGATGAAGTGACATTTTTTGAAAGGATAGTATAAATGGTTGGATTGAATTATGGAAGAAATAAAGTAGCCAAAAAGTGCAATCTTTTAATCTTGCATTATTTACCAGTATGAAACTAACGTAGTGTTGAACATTGATTGCTCAACTTCACAGATTCTCTAAACTTTTCCATATTTTCCAGAATTCTTATTATTATCGATGGTTCACCTTTCACCAAACACATTCTTCACAATACCAACTGGTTGATAATGATCAGACCACTTCCAATTAGGGGTACGAGCAGGAATTCTTCCCTGCAAAGGCACTATAAATGACATCTTCTTTGCACCTCAGTTATATTTGGATTCAAAGTATGTCATGATGGCAAACATGTGATGATGCACCAGCCAGTTGTCTATGGCCACTGAAACTTCATTTAATATACAACACTGCTACATCACTATACATACGCAACCCACCACACCCCATAAACCTTCACATCCTCGTGTTGCCCTTGTTATATTTGAGGTAGCACAGTCGTCATTGCTTAGCACTCTTGAGTCTTGGCTTCTTTATTGAATTTTGTATTTTTTTCTCTAGTGCTTTAGAGATAGTATGCCCCCCTCATGTATGAATGAAAGTTGTGAATATTAGGTGAATTGGTGATTTCAATTTATCTGTGTCTGTGTCCCCTGTCTTACATTTCATCAGAATCCCTAAATTAGTTTAGCAAAAGGATGGATCAGTTATCTATATATTCAAAATATCTGTGCATGTGTGTACATTAATAAATGAAAAAATAATATATTAGAATATCATAGGGTTTTGAATGTAAGAAAAAAACAGGTTTGCATTTCGCATTACCCCCCTCCCCCGAAACTATGATCTATGACCTTATGCTGGCAAGTTCCACTCCAGATGTGGAACTTAGTCTATTGAGATAAATTATCATTTGTGCAGCCCTGGATACTATAGTTACAGTACTCTCCTTCTATCTTTTCAATAGATTTAATTTCAATCTATTTTCCAGTATTTTTTACAAACCAGCTACCAATGAAAAACATACTCGCGCCATTTTGAAATTTAGTATGGTATCAAAAGAAATCTGTAATACCAGTGGGTATAATATGTTACTGCTCTTACAAAAATTCCTCCTATCCCTTATGAATTTTCACAACAAAGCAATGTGATAGTTTTTAGTATTTAGCCAGGCACATCACCAAGCTGGTCCAGCCTAATCCACACATTGCTGCCTCAAATCTCAAACAAGGCAGAGTGTAAATTCCATCTATGGTCACTATCTTGCATTTATCCCAGTTCGGTATTTAGAGTATCCTTCCACATCCTGGATATGGGTGTGTTAGGTTAACTGATGACTCTGATTTAGCCCTTTGGTGTGCATTTGTGCCTTGCATGGGACTTGTGTGGTTCCAGGAGTTTGCTGTCATCTTGTGCCGAAGGTAGTTTGCATAGGTTCATGATCATGAGCGGTACTAAATGGGTTAGAAAATGGCCAGATGAATGGATGGGTGTTTTGTCTATAATTGTACAAATGGTAGGCCAATTGAATTTAATCTAGGCTTAAATTTTCTCTTTATCAACTGACTTATTATATGAGAGATTCAATTTAAAGGTTTCCTTATGCAAAAACCAAAAACTGACCATTAATTAAGGTGTGCCAGGGTCCGAGGCTGAGATATCACTATCTTCAGGTGACTAATGGAGATCTTCTTTAGCTGAGTGGAAAAGCTGATAGCTTCTGTTTCCGATGCCCAGAGTTAATGTTTCACCCTGACTGTCTGATGGAGGGCAACTGGAAACAGAAGATCTGTTGCAGTGACCAACTCCTCGTTGGTTACAAGTGGGGGCTTGTCTGGGATTTGCTCAGGAAGCGGAGAATGTAGCAGGTTGAAAGAATTTTCAGCTGCATATGACATCTCTGCCTGCAATGTCAGAAACTGCTTCTGTGGTCTAAGACAGTTCATTCTTTCTGATGTGGAGGCCTGTGTTTGATTCTCAATGTTGACATTTCAGGGAAGATGTGGGGCTGAAAAAGAAGGCGATACCCTGAGCGAATTCCTTGTGGTGACACAAGGACATCTTTGAATTAAATTACATTACCATATTCAGGTGCAGATTTTCAGATCGTGGTCACAGGAAGTCATAATTTATTGTGGCAAAGAATAATTGCTACAGATAATTTGCTCAAGGTTTAATTTTTACACTATCACAATTTAATGTGTTGAATGACACAGCGCCTAGGAAGAGTTTGTACAGCACAATAAGTATATTCGTGACCACTGTTTCTAAAATAGCAATAATTGTTTTTGTTAATAAAAAATTACATTTCCCAGGTTTCTAATGTAGGAACACCAAAGATTTTTTTTCCAAAGTGTAAATCTACAATGAGAAATAGACATGTTCTCAATACAACTAAAACTGGGAGCATTATAATTACCTTTGGCTCTCATTGCAAATGTGCCTGGCATCATAATGTTCATAATATTTTCAGCTCACTTTAGTATCACTATGCTTCTCCTGAGGGGGTCACAGGTGCACCATGTTGAACTGGGCAGACCAGGCCCCCCTATCCTCAACAATTTCTTCTAATGCTTCTTGGGAAATTTGCGGACTCTCCTCTGATAGACAGATATAATCCTGAAGGATTTGACCATAGCTATCTGAAGCGCATGTCCAGTCCACCTCAACTGACTCCTCTCGATTCAGAGAAGCAACAATTCTATTTCCATGTTCTTCTGACAAAGCTCACCTCTTCTGACAGAGAAAGACTGCCTTACAACCCTAACTCAGGAAAATATATTTTTTTTATGAGTTGGAATTTTTATACCTTTTTTCTGAATTTCTTATTCATTTTTTAGTATCTTTTACTTCATTTTATAGTTCTGAAACATTTATTTCCGCTCTTCAAATATTTCTGGTCTATTTTTTAAGACATCAATTTTTTTCCCTATATTGTTTTCATTATTGTGGGCGGGAAGAAATGAAAAGCACAATGTGTGATGTCACTGTACGACTGCATAAACGTCAGTCCTGAGGATTAGAAAACAAAACTCTGTTCCTTTGGTGTGTTCTTCATAAGAACTTCCACTTAGAAGAAACGTTGCAATAGTTATTTGGCTATCTGGGGTTAAGAGCGTTGGTTTGATGAAAGATAGGATATATTTTTTATTATCAAATTTGGCTCCAGTCACTCTTACATTTCACCTTCTATACCCTGTAAAAAGAAGAACTGCCTTCTCCAGCATAAGCAGAATATATTTTGGCTGAGTGTTCACAATCTCACTCTTTCAGTTACTGCCAAAAGCCTGTGATCAGAAGGGAAGATTGGGATTTAGGCTGGATGGTAAATTGAATGCTCTGTCAGATCGCCTAGCTTCTACTTCACCATCATGGACAAATACACCATATAGAAAACTACTGCTGTTTCACTGATTTTGATTAATAATATTATCACCTCCAAAGTACTTGAACTCCTCCACTTAGAGTATTTGCTCAAACCTTCAGAGAATATGATTCTCTGTTCCAGAAGAGGACCATGACCTCAGGTTTGGAGATATACAACCAGGACTGATATGGTCGTCCACCATGAACCTATGTATGGGTTGTAATTGATCAATTTTTAATTAGTTAATTTCTGCATTCTTTGAAACCTTTATACAAGGCTATTTGAACAGAACATCAATGAAGCGTGGAACTGGCATAATTGAAATCTGTGATCGAAGTCACAACAACCTAGCCACAGCATAATATTCATTTGAATGCCTTTTACAAGGACAATATTTCATAAGTAGGAACACAAATGGTGTGCTGCAACAATACAGCAGGGTCAGCATTACTCTGTTCCAAAGAAAGTTTTTTGGTACCAGAACCATAAGGTAGCACATTTGGCAAGGTGCTCTGGATTTATCAACCATTTTAGACAGGCAAATCTTTGACTAAGCATCTCTTCCATGTTTGGTTTTATAATATTATAATTAGACTCATAATCCATCCATCCATTATCCAACCCACTATATCCTAACACAGGGTCACTGGGGTCTGTTGGTTTTATAATATTATAATTAGACTCATAATCCATCCATCCATTATCCAACCCGCTATATCCTAACACAGGGTCACTGGGGTCTGCTGGAGCCAATTCCAGACAACACAGGGCGCAAGGCAGGAAACAAACCCAGAGCAGGGCGCCAGCCCACCGCAGTAGACTCATAATTTTAAATACATGAATTTGCTAATTATGGAGGCGGCACAGTGGCCAGTGCAGCTGCTCCAGCAATCCGGCTTTGAATTCCACTTGTTGATATTGTCTATCAGGGATTTATAAGTGCATTCCAGTTTTCCTTCCTCATCACCAGAGATAAGTGGATTCAGTCGATTGGTGAGTCCAGTAAGAATTGTGAGTGTGTGTCTGAGTAGGACCAGTGATGTACTGCACACTGTCCTGGGCTGTTTCCTGCTTTGTTCTCAGTGCTGCTGGGATCAGCTCCAGCCCACAGTGACTCTGAATTGGGTTAAGAGTCTCTGAAAATGTGTTAGTTTGCCTAGTGTGGTACAAGAATGTCATCCAACAATTATTACGAAGATGCTATTAAATTACACTTCTATTTGGAGTACTTGAAATCTGGATCTGAAACTGTACCTGAAGAATACCCCATTTTATAGCCTACAAAAACACAATTTAAAAATGTTGTTATTGTCTTGCATAGTATAAGAAAATCTTAACAACCAGCAAAGGCCGATACAGACAAATGATTTTACATATCAAGAATAAAAGGACATTTTGAAAGATTACACTTAGTAATTTGTTTGAAAAGTGCCGATATGTACATTATATAAAAGTGCAGGCTAAAGTTCACAGTCACTCATTCTGCTTCAGCCCTGAGGGGAATACTAGTTTGGTAAGATGGTGTTTTAACCCTTATGGGGTATTCTGGTGTGTAGAGATAGCCATTTATCTTTGGTACATGCTGGTTTCGATTATCGGACGGTCAACACGGATTTGGGGAAACAGCCCTTAAACCCCATCTTCATCTTCTTCCTTAGCTAGTCATTGAGACTATGTCAATGTCAAGGATTTATACTGGGTCAATATGAGACATGCTAATTTAGGGAGACATTCATGATCTCTTTGAATGATTTAAGTTTGTGGAGGCGGCTGTTGAAATCTGGAGTGGGGATGAAAGCAGTTGAGTCCCATGGGACATGTTGGTCAGGGGAACAGTAGTTGACTCCTTGGGGAGTAGCTGGTTTAGTGTAACAGCTGCAATATACTGGTGTGGGTTGACATTCATTGACCCCGATAGGACAGGCTGATATGGAATAATGCTGAGTGACCTCTAAGAGGCTTGCCACTTCAGAAAGAGAGTTGTAGACACCCTAATAGGAAATTCTACTTTAGCTTTTCAGCCAAAAGGAATGGAGAGCTCCACAGTACTGGGTAGCGATGCAAACATAAACCATTCAACACTTCAGAGAAGGAATCGAAACACAAACTCTGGATGGCTCCTCTTCTGAGCACCTCAAATGACTGAGACCTTGAGCTGTGGACTAAATGTGCCAGTAAATGTTGCTTCTGTTTAGACAGTGATGTTATTCCTAGCGATCACATCATGCCAAAGATGCCTCTTTGCATGCAGGAGCCTGTTTTTTTTTAATATCTAAGTGTACTTTTTCTTTTTTTGTTTTTAAATTATTTGTCTTCAAAAGACTATTTTATTGTATAGCTAAGTCTATAAAGTTCAAAGATAATCTATCAATTATATGCATATTGCAATTAAAACAATATTTTTCAACTAATTGTAAGATTTCTTCAATTTTGTATTTTCTATCAAATTGTATTTTAATTAAAATGAAACAGTTGTTAATTTCATAGTGTCATACTATTTTCTGGATTTTTTTGTCATCAGCATTTTTATGACAAGTGATAAGAAAAGGATACGTAAGATCAGAGGAAAGTCTCATAAAGTGTAAAAAAGAAATGGATTACACATTCAGGATACAGCACCGAGTATTCATGTTCATTTATTCTTATATTGTGTGGTGAATGAGTGACATGGCAACACTGTGGTGAGAATTCCTGTGTTCAGTTCACTGTACCTGAAGAGTTCACATAATTTTCCTTGTCTGAATGTTTTGTTTTTTTGTGTGTTTTCCAGGAGTTCCAGCTAACTTGCTTATCCCAAACACATTCAGGTTAGGCTGTTTGATGACTTGATGAGACTTAGTGTGGAACTGCACTGAACAATGAACATGATCCAGTCCAGAGTTGGTTTCTCTTTTTACATAATTATGTTGGAATAAACTAGAGCCTCATATAGCTTTTTAAAAACAGGAGCAAAACGATAGATAGATAGATAGATAGATAGATAGATAGATAGATAGATAGAT
>JANRMT010028174.1:43527657-43560156 GCA_026402145.1 Polypterus bichir lapradei | reverse complement strand
TATATATATATATATATATATATATATATATATATACTGTATTTAAAAAAAAAAACACACGCTTATATTAAGTTAAAAAGTGTACATAAAGTAAAAAATAAGTCTCTCATACCTCTCTTGTAAAATAAAAGCATAGGCACTTTTCATCAATCAACATTCAAAAAACACTTCTTAAAATCTTTGCAAAAGCACCCACCTTTAATTTTACGAGTGATGTATGAGAGACTTACTTTTTACTTATTAGTACACTTTTTAACTTAATATAAGCGTGGTTTTTAAAAAGTATTTTTTATATCTTCTGGTAAGCAGCCTGGACACAGACAGGTAGACATGGTTTTAATTCACCCACACACGTTTATTTACAATTGCTAATATTTACCAAGTGCACACAACCCAAAAACTCCCCCAAAGTCCAGGCCTCAACAAAATGCCTCACTCTCTTCAGGCTGCCTCCTTTCCTCTCCTCCCGAGCTCCGTCCTTCTCCGCTCCCGGCTCAAGCCACCGAACAGAGGGAGGCGGCCCCTTTTATAATCATGTGCTCCAGGTGCCTCCCGGTAATCTTCCGCCGGCACTCCCCAGTGTGGCAGAAGCACTGGCTGCACACCTGGAAGCACTCCAGGTGTCCCTGGTCTTCTTCCCCCCTTTACTTCCAGGTGTGGCGGAACTGCTGAGGACCAGGGCTCCTCAAGCACTGGGGCGCCTCCTGGCGGTGACCACGGGCATCCTATAGGGTTGAGCTTCCAAGCTCCATTCCCGTGATCCCCAAAGCCACCACCCTCGTGGTCTGGAGGAGGTGCAAGCCCTCCTCCGGTCCTCCTGGGCATCCCGGCTGGGTACCACCCCCAGCCACTCGCCACAATATATATTTTGGTATTGAAACCCACGCTCTGGAACTGTAAGCAGCAATGTTAAGTAGTGTGCCATCACATTACCACACAGAACTACAGATTTTTCAAGTCCTTCAATTTCTATTTGTTTTTATTTCTTTGAGGCATGTTCTGTGGTTTTCCTTTAAGTTTAGGAGATGAAAAGAAATGTAAATTTAAACACCTGTAGCAGTAAGTAAAGATTTTGATATTTTACAACAGAGAGAACACCTAGACTGGAAAATAATTACTCAATTAGAATGCTTTACCTCAAATTATCCTTTCATTTATAAGTCTTAGGCTATATGAAGATTTAAAAGTGATCTGCAAGAAGAAGCTTGTTTAACTGCACAATGCCAGGAGATTTGTTTGAACCTTCATGCTGAATTACTTCTCACCTGCTTCCTGATCTGCAAACAGTTTCAAGGCTCCCCATCTCCCTTACATATGAAAAACTGATGAAAAAAGTACAACCAAGTTTCATCTGCCAGTAATACAGTATTTCCATCTCCTTCTGTGCAACACCTTTTATTAATTAGAAATAGTGTTTAAGATTTTAAAAAAACAGCAAAATTAGGGGACATTCATCTTAAGTATAACAAAGTCAGTATGGGATTATACTGACAAAAAAGAACTAAAATATCATTTAATATAAACTGTCTGCATATATGATTACATAGGATTATGTTTTTTTGATTTCTCCATTGCTTTCAATACCATTCATCCATCCCTGTTAAGAAATAAGCTCAGAGATATTCAAATAGATGAGCCTGTGGTGTCAGGCAGACCGCAGTTTGTGAGACTAAATTACTGTGTTTCTGATATGGATATAAGCAACAATGGAGCAGCAAAAGGGACAGTCCTGTCTCCTTTTGTCTTCACTCTGTACAGCCCAGATTAGAAATATAACATCAGGATCCTCATGCATAAACGGTGTGGACACACAAAAATGTTGTGTACACCTGCTTTCTTGCACAGTTTGAGAAATGTAAAAAAAAAACTTGGCGTAAAGCCATGCACATTTTCATGGTAGCCCAATACCTAGCATACACAGCTTCTAGTCAGTTTTGCAAACTGGCGGCACCCAGTGCCAAAGCAGTGCTACTGCTTCTGTGTCATTTACCTTTCGTATTCATATTTGCATCAATGATGCAGAATTTATCAAATACACCAAAATTAATTGCATATTGTTTACAAATTTAATTCACTTGATTGTAATCATTCTGTAACAATATAATGCTGCAAGGAATGGCCAAACTATTCCAATAACTATAGCTGCTTTAGCATTGTCAGAAGACATCGCAAATGCAAGAGTGTGTATTTATAGATCATGATGATGACTGGCTTCTACTGTAAGTCGATTTCGATTTCCAAGAGCTATCCTTTTGGAGCTGTATGCTGAACTGGCGCCGGCTTTACAAAGGCAGACTTTGAGGAACTGTGCTCTACCTGTTCCTTTGCAAGTTCTGTCTCAGGTTTTTAACTACAGGGCTTTTCAGCGTGAACGTGCTGACTGATCGGGTATTATCTGCTTGTCATCCAGATATATAAGATTTCCTTACACTGTATTTGAACTGCGAAACATCAAAGCACAATTCGCAACAACGTCCGGTTGTCCAAATGTAATCAGAGCGGTCAGCTGCATGCACATTGTACATTGTCCAACATAGTTGGACAAGTTACATCAGCCAGGGATGAATCACCAAAAGAATGAGCTGGCATTACATCATAAATAGCTGGAGAACCTATAAAAATGGCAACTCCGTACAGTTGCAGGTGCTTTTTCCAACTAATGCAACAAAAGGAAAGCAGTTCTCTTACAAGATAGAAAGTCACCTCAGCTAGCAACGTAAAGACCAGAGAATCGGTCCATTGTGGCACTTGGTGCCATCGCTACACTATAAAGGAGCCTTCTGAGAATGAATTTGTCCTGTTTGCTTCATCAGGCCGTGATCTTCAGCTCTCTCTGGAGCGGTTCGCAGCTGAGTGTGAAGCGGCTGGGATGAGAATCAGCACCTCCAAATCCGAGACCATGGTCCTCAGCCGGAAAAGGGTGGAGTGCCCTCTCAGGGTTGGGGGCGAGATCCTGCCCCAAGTGGAGGAGTTTAAGTATCTCGGGGTCTTGTTCACGAGTGAGGGAAGAATGGATCGTGAGATCGACAGGCGGATCGGTGCGGCATCCGCAGTGATGCGGGCTCTGCATCGGTCTGTCGTGGTGAAAAAAGAGCTGAGCCGTAAGGCAAGGCTCTCAATTTACCAGTCGATCTACGTTCCTACCCTCACCTATGGTCATGAGCTATGGGTAGTGACCGAAAGAACGAGATCGCGAATACAAGCGGCTGAAATGAGTTTCCTCCGCAGGGTGTCTGGGCTTTCCCTTAAAGATAGGGTGAGGAGCTCAGTCATCCGGGAGGGGCTCAGAGTAGAGCCGCTGCTCCTCCGCATCGAAAGGAGTCAGATGAGGTGGCTCGGGCATCTGATCAGGATGCCTCCTGGACGCCTCCCTGGTGAGGTGTTCCGGGCACGTCCAACCGGGAGGAGGCCCCGGGGAAGACCCAGGACACACTGGAGGGACTATGTCTCCCGGCTGGCCTGGGAACGCCTTGGGATTCTCCCGGAAGAGCTGGAAGAAGTGGCCGGGGAGAGGGAAGTCTGGGCTTCTCTCCTTAAGCTGCAACCCCCGCGACCCGACCTCGGATAAGCGGAAGAGGATGGATGGATGGATGGAAATAAAAAGCATTTCCTCTCTATTAATGTGCTACTCTACAGTGCACAGAAAGTGTGTTGCATTGTGCAGGTATGTAGGCCTACCTGAAGAGATGCGCTATGATGAACCTGACCCTGACCCGCCAAATGATCAGCCAAATCGGACAGCGTTAGAACTTCATTTAAATGTAATTAGCAGAATGTAAAAACAGGTAATCAGATGAAACATTTATTTTTTAACCAATTCATTTAAATTGTGGTCAATATCACATAGTACATACAGTCCTTATATTCTTTAGTTCATTGGCCATATCTCTTACAGCATCCACTATTGCATTTTGTGACTCTAGAACAGCCCATCAGCACACAGCCAGATGGTTGCCCGGCGGTTTCCGAGGCAGAGGTGTGTGTGAAACCAGCGCCCGAAGACGTGCTCTGCACAGCAGCACCATCATGTCAGCGGCACAGGGGTCAGCTTTTGTAATATTGTCTGAAACAGAATAAACAGATGGCCTTTTCACGTCAACTATGACATGTGACCACTTCTGTTTTATTTTGGGCACTGTACGACTTTCTGAAATTTAACTTTCAAGTGTTTCTGCCACACTTTTGTTGCTTATACCACTGCGTAAGCCAACACGTAGTATGTTTTTCTTTGCCTCCACTTTGCATTCTCTGAAATTCTTCTTTTTTCACGTACTTTTGCCATTTTCCTTTAACCGAACACTAAATGGAAGGGGCTATTTATACTGATTTGCATATTAACATATGCAAATTTCTGGGAAGTGTCAGGGTGGGGTGGCAAGCGCGTACACATACGTTACTTTTCATGCTGACCAGGATTTATGGAGCTGAAGTGCATGGAAGTTGGATTACACGTGGTTTTATGCATCTGACTGTGGACTTATGGAGTGTATTGATAACGAGGAAGACACAGAGTACAGGATTCAGGAGGAGAACTTTGTTTCTTGGTGCAAAGAGAATTGCCTGCACCTTAACACCAACTAAATCAAGCAACTAGTTATTGACATTTGCCGCATCAAAGACCCTCTATGACCAATCACTATTCAGGGAGTAGGTGCTCACATGGTGCACACTTACAAGTACTTGGGGTCTACATTAATGACAAGTTGGATATATAAACACACATACTGTATATATGCAGTTTTGAAGTTTAAAAAGATCACTACAAGACTATTCCCCCATATGCTTCCTGGTAAAAAAATTGGATAAGCACACAAGAGTTGGAGAGCACAAAGCAGAGAGAAGAGCAGCAGCAGCATCTCACAGTTCACCAATGCTGAAGCTGTTAATTTAGCATCCTCGCTCAGGCTTAACATGCAGGAATGCAACTCCACTGATCAATTCAGGTTCTAAAATCAGCTTACCCCTGATATCATAACAGCTTTTACTGATCATATGCTAAATCCTTAGAATATGTGTGTGTTATTCATTCAGATAGGCCAGATTTAAGGGTTTGGTTCTAGTGGTGGGTCCCAATAACAAACTTTGCCCCCCCTGTTGCAAAGCATTGTGCTGCCACTGCTGTTTTTTAGTTTTTCTAAATGTCTTCTCCCAGTTTAGTGATGTTCCCATTAGGTTAACCAGCGATTCCAAATTGACTGCAGGTAAATGTAAGTTAGAGTGTATGGCCTCTCTGGGTGGCCTTCCTAGTGTTGGACCTCCTAATGCTGTCAATAAAAGCTCCAGTTCCCTATGATCATGAATTAGGGATGCAAATTGGAGAACATATGTAATGTTGCCTACTATAATTTCAGAATAAATTAGAATTGTAATGTCAATGTAAAGAAGAATGACTCCCTTCAGCTGGCTCATTTCACCTAACGCACATTTTAATATGCAATTTATCCAATACTGCATGAAAATGCGCTTTAGTTAGGCAAAAAAGAAAAATGAAGATTTGCAAGAGAAACACATGTTTTATATTTTACTTGGGAAATAAATCAAAAGAATGGGATTATATGTAAAATCTGTTTCTCGTTAAGTAAAAGCTCACTTGAGAGGCTTTTCTTAACAATATAATTCAGTTCACCATTGTGCTGTCATACTTCAACATATAATACTGTTATTTCATACTGCGAATTACAGCCAAATAACACACACAGATCAAATTAAAAAGAGGTGTTTTCTCTCTTGGAAAAAAAAAGTATGCACTCATTACTAATAATTCAGGCAAGCACTTGGGGAGAATCTACAGGTTCTTCAAAACAAGAAGACGGCATCTTCAAAAATAACTGATCTAAGTTATTTATTTATGAAAAGAAATATGATTTTGAGAAAGTGTTCTGGAAAGCAGAAATAGATGATGTGACCAATAGAACAGACTGAGTGTCCTGTTGGACAAATTTTGTCACAAGTGGCAGGTAATTGTTTGAGATCAAAACAGGAGAATCGTTGTTATTGTGACTGAGCATTAAAACACTAAGATGCAGAAGTGAATGTCGAAGTTAATAGGCAAAATTACAGATGATACTGAAGTAAGCTTAAATCAGAAATTGTAAAATAGTGTTTAAAAGTTTGTTTATGTACTAAATTTCTGAACTTGAAAATGTACGTCTGGCATAGCACTCAGGTGTGCTCTGGGACTTAGTTAACTGATTTGAAAGTTAGAGTATTTTAAACTTTAATTATTTCATCAAGTGTCAGTTGCCACATTTCTATTTATGATATACTTTTGTAACAATGAGTCAAACTCCAAATAAACCTTGATAATAGAATATGATCGCATGAAGTAGCAGACTACAAGAAACACACCCTGCTTAATTTTACAACATCATGTTGTCAAAAAATAGGCTTGCGGAGGCTCATTGACTCAATAGACAGCAGATTCTAATCCAAGTGATGTATAAATGGCATTGATTGAAGTGCTGGTATTAATTGTGGAGTGTCTGTAACTATTCTTCATATATTTTATAAACTTAACATTTTTACAAGAAGTTCAGTCTTAAAAAAATGGTTCTAAAATGGCACTTTACTGCATGGTGTGATTTTTCATAGAGCCATATGAAGAAGGCATGAAAAGGACAAAACAGAAATCTTTACAATATAGTAGGCAGAATGCTGACACATTTAGAAAACTCAGTTTAGCCCATGTTACTGTATGCAGCAAGAGTCCATTTAAAATTATTAACCCATCGGTATCTTACAAATCTGTTATCACTTGTTCATGTTTCATTATGGTACCTATTGTACATTCATTTGTATAGTTTTATGGGAACTAAAAATGGTTCTCCTATAGCATTGCTTTGAAGAACCACTTTGGAAACATCATTTTTAAGAGTGTATTTGAAGAAGAGTTAAAATCTCTGTTGAAAAGCGGGTCTGGAGGCTTGTCGATAAATTGTAGTGTCAGAGAAATGCTGACTAATTATGTAAGGTTCCTTTATTTTAAGATATAAAAGGTTCTTTACTTAAACTATCAAAAGGGACCCCAAAAAGATAAAGTGCCTAATAAACACCCCAACAGGTATTTAGTGCAGTAAATACACTCTCCACTTTCTCAACCTTAGTAACAATAGCACATCTCTCAGTTAACCACTATGTGCCAACTAACATCAACAATTAAGCAAAATTACCAAAAGAAATAACACCATCAATGCAAAATGAACAATACCAGCATAAAATTACAATTAATATTATCTCATGCTATTAATAATAATTAAAATAAAAAAAATCATTCAATGGATCTAAATAACTAATAATTTGGAATGGTGCCAATCTTTTGCATAACTGGAATACACAAGGTGACATTTATCTTAAAGACTTTAATTTAATTCTTAAGACACATGCCTCTGTCCATGTCACCTTATAAATCTAGGTGTGTATTTCTTTGCATGTTAATTTTTTCCATTATCCATTCTATCTATCTATCTATTTTAAAAAGCATTGTGAGGCTCTAGTTTATTCCATCATAATTAGGTAAAAAGAGAAACCAACTCTGAACTGGATCCTGTTCATTATTCAGCGCAGTCCCACACTAAGTCTCATGAAGTCATCAAACAACCTAACCTGAATGTGTTTGGGATAAGCAAGTTAGCTGGAACTCCTGGAAAACACACAAAAAAACAAAATATTCAGACAAGGAGAATTATATGAACTTTTCAGGAACAGTGAACTGAACGCAGGTCCCTGCAGTCGTGATGTAGGAATTCTCACCACTGTTTTGCCATGTCATCATTCACCACACAGTATAAGAATAAATTAACATGAATACTCTGTGCTGTATCCTGAATGTGTAATACATTTCTTTTTTACACTTTATGAGACTTTTCTCTGATCTTAGGTATGCTTTTTTATCACTTGTCATAAAAATGCTCTTGACAAAAAAATCCAGAAAACAGCATGACACTATGACAACTTATTATTATTATTATTATTAACAACTGTTTCATTTTAATTAAAATGCAGTCTGAATGAAAATACAAAATTGAAGAAATCATACAATTAGTTGAAAAATATTGTTTTAATTGCAATATGCATATAATTGATAGATTATCTTTGAACTTTATAGACTTAGCTATACAATAAAATGGTCTTTTAAAGACAAATAATTTAAAAACAGAAAAAGAAAAAGTACACATAGATATTAAAAAAAACAGGCTCCTGCAAGCAAAGAGGCATCTTTGGCAAGAAGTGATCGCTAGGAACAGCATCACTGTCTAAACAGAAGCAACATTTACTGGCACATTTAGTCCACAGCTCAAGGTCTCAGTCATTTGAGGTGCTCAGAAGAGGAGCCATCCAGAGTTTGGAACTCGATTCCTTCTCTGAAGTGTTGAATGGTTTATGTTTGCATCGCTACCCAGTACTCTGGAGCTCTCCACTCCTTTTGGGTGAAAAGCTAAAGTAGAATTTCCTATTAGGGTGTCTACAACTCTCTTTCTGAAGTGGCAAGTCTGTCAGAGGTCACTCATCATTATTCCATATCAGCCTGTCCTACAGGGGTCAATGAATGTCCACCCACACCAGCATATTCCAGCTGTTACACTAAACCAGCAACTCCCAAAGGTGCAACTGCTTTTCCCCTGACCAGCATGTCCCATGGGACTCAACTGCTTTCATCCCCACTCCAGATATCAATGGCCACCTCCACGTAAATCACTCAAAGATATCATGAATGTCCCCTCACATTAGCCAGTATATGTACCTTAAGCTTCTTAAACCTGAATGAAGAACGCACATCACACCCATTAGGCTATAATCCCAGGACTCTTTTGTGTAAATGCTTTTTACTGTGTGGCGGATGGCCATGGCCATTAACTGGCCAGGGTGCCAGCAGGGCAGAAGGGCTTGAGGGAGAGACCATATTGGGGACATTACCTTCCCCAAGACACTAGAGGGCAGACCCCCTGGGTTGCAACAGCACCACGGATGAACACAGGGCATGTCGGGAGTTGTAGTTTGGAGCAGCCCGATTGGGCTCAGTGGGCACTGCCAGGGTCTGCTGCAAGTACAACTGATCCCTTTGTGGCACCACTTCAAGTGCAACCGGAAGAAGGTCAAGAAACACCTGGAGCACTTCCAGCTGCACTATAACAGGAGCCGCCTCACCACTAGTCAGGGAGCCAGATTCAGGAGGTGGATGACAAAGATTGTGAGGAGGAGTGGAGACAAAGAAAGAAAGAAAGAAAGAAAGAAAGAAAGAAAGAAAGAAAGAAAGAAGGGTTGTGTTGTACAGGTATTGTGTTGTGTTTGGTGTTTTGTACTGTGCTGTGAAGTGGGGAGCAGCAGAAAATGTTTCCCCACTGAAGGGTAAAATAAGTGCTGCATTAAACTTGAGTCTCAGCCTGTCTGTGTCGGGGTTGGGGGAGCTGAACGCCCCCTGGTGGTCCACAATTTATATTAGGTGTTCATGCAGGTTTTATCCAGAAACACTCGTTTCCTTATGCATCTCAAACATGTATACTTAACATATACAATATGTGGCCATTTTAAACTGGCGTATTATGTGTGTGTGTGTGTGAGCCGTGGTGTCCCCACCAGGATTTCTGAAATGTACCTGGTGTTACTGGTAAAGGCTGTAACTCACAGTGATATTGTAATAGAGTAAGTGGGTTGAGAAATTTTTCAGGTTTTTCCGTTGGAAAGAGTGCCAACAGACATAATTAAGTTATTCACTAACACCTCCTAAATTTTTGTTTCAGTATGTTGTGTTTTTATATGCTTTTTTCAATTTATGTGCTTGGACACTGCTGAACTAAAATCCTAAAGGAAATGTCTAAATATGTTACTATTACATCAGTCCTGTATGTGCAGTAATGTTTCCTTTACATGGCACAATATATTTTACTTTCATATGTTATTTAATAATGCTATAAGGCATGTTATTTAAAGTGTAAAAATATTTCTTGAAATTTTCTCAAGCTGTGATTGTCAGCAAGAACAGACTGACATGTCTTCACATTTTTGTAGAAAATCAGCTGAAAAAAAAAAAGAGTATGTGAGGAAAACTAGAGAATTCCTTCTACCCAATAAAAGGGAATAATCAGTATTTTGTGGAAAAACAGACAAATGGACAGGATATTATTAGGGGACTTTCTGCATTTTTAATTTATTATTGTGAATATCATTGCAGCACCATTTTGTTTGGAATTTTCTACTATGGAGCTGGCATTCTGTGCATTAGTTAAATGGGCATACTACTGTATATTGAGGACAACACTTTTAGCCACGCAGATTCAGAGCAGTGTGTGATACATAGAGTACTTGTGCAGCCACTATAAAAGATGGCAGCATACACACAGACCCAGGTCTCAAATTTGGTCCCATAAAGCAAAGACCAACAAGAGTTTAGCACTAAATCAAATGTGGATGGAATGTAATTAAAAGGATTGGTTTAGTCTGGCAAAAACTTCACTTTAACATCTGACTGAGAATTTAGTGCAGCATGTTTGTTTTTGGTGAAAGGCTCTAAAACAATAAAAACAAATGGCTTAGTTATGACTTCATCTTGACTTTAGAAAACACTTGTGTATAATACTGTAGTTTGGTCAGGTACTCTCTTGGTTAATTTATTTTATCAGACCCCGCCTATATTACGGTTATCCTATTGGATTATCATATTAAAAGAGACTCTTCCTGTTTGTCTCTCACTCTTCACCCACAGTTAACCACGTGAGATTATATGATTTTACTTCTAAATGGAAGTTTGGTGATGGGTTCAAAAATTCACTACTGAGTTAAGTTCAGATTCTGTTCTGCCCATCTAAGGTGCCTGGCACCTTTATGCATGACTTTTGGGAATACGCTAGGGTGGCGGAGTTGTGAAGTCTAGATGTGAGAGCCCTTACCTCCATTCTGGATATTCAAATACCCGTATCCCCACAATTACTGATCTTAACTAGATTGCTCCGTTTATCTTTCGTCAGTATCTCAGCTACACAAACAGGTTATCTCCATTGCTTCTATTGATTTAAAACTTCTAGTAGTGTGACATTGGAGAGACCCAGATGGTGTATCCTTCAGTCATTGGAAGTTTTCATTTTATAATTTGATGCTTTTAGAAGTCACAGCTTTGTGAATTAGTGGGACATCAGAAAATAGCATTAGAAAGTGGAAGGCTATCACTAAGAAACTCAAAAGCCACCTGTGCTGTGTTTAAGGTTTTATTTTTTGTTTCTATTATGATTTGCATGTTATGGATAATTGGTGGTGTGCTGTCACAGGTCAGTGGGCATTTTGGGGTTGGGGCCATGGAGTCTTGGAGGGGATTGGAGGCTGGTGTTTATGACCTCTCTTATGTCTATGTGTATGTGTCTGTCTGTGGAAAATCAAAATTTTATTTCACTTCTCTTAGAAGTACAACTTTCATCAGAAAAGCATAGTTTTTGTGTTTATAGAGCTCCTGTTAGCAATGTTATAACATTTTAGTACAAGCATCTTTCAAGCTATCCATCCTTAACCTGAGACCTATGTACAATGAAAAAATACTTACCTTTATCAAACAAGTTGCATTGTGTTTGTCTTGATGTCGGCACCAGGCCTATCACTTTTGGTCCAGTTCTTATTCCCATATCCTTCAAAATCCATTTGGCCTATGTGTAACAATAACTGCAATAGAAATTGTATAATTCAACCAGGATGTTTTGCACTCTGCTCCATTTTTTCATGGGACCAGACCTATTGATTTATTCATTTTCTGCATGAGTTGTTTTTCAGGTACAATAGTTAAATAAAAATATATAACTCCCAGAGTTCACCATGGTCCATCTCATGTCAGTCCTCTGCCAATGGTGGCCTAGAGTTTTTGGTTACCCATCTGCCCCATCAGCATATTGTTGCTGCCTGGCAATTCAGATGTATTTAAAACAACATGTGGCATTTCCACTGTTAGCAAGGTAATTACAGGGGATACCAAATGGCTCATTACCTGGTTTGTCATGCCAAGGGATGGCATATACCTTGGTTTAACCCATTGCTAGACAATCTCATGGGCTCATCCTTTTCTTTTTCTGCTAAACAGCACTCAAACTTGTCTTTATGGATGACCCTTGGTTGTTCGTCTCCACAGTCTGCCTTCAACAGCAGAGTAGGCAAGTTTGTTGGGAAGCGATACCCATAGGTACTCTGTTCTCTGAGGGTTTTCCACCAGGCTTTTCTCCCAATCCTACTGGTGTTAACAGTCATGCAACAACTAAGGAGTGTAGGAATAAACACTCGACCTGCAATATGAATACAGGCCAGACAGGAGAATAAGAGGCAAAATGTGTGTGAGTTATTGGGGGTTAGGTCTAAAGCTCAAGACATTTACAAGGCACTTTAAATAAGGATATTCCTCCATAGTTAAGCCACAGAGGTTTCAGGGGTTTATTGATTAACCTACATCATCCATTTCTGCTTCTTGTTCAACCATTCCTAAACACAGCGCCTTCAGTAAGTGTTCTTCACTTTTTAGAAAAATTGCAATCTTTAAGCGTTATGCTAAAATTATTTAAACTATTTTTTCCCCACATCAAGCAACACACAATTCCCAAGAATGACATACAAAAACTTGATTTTAGATTTTTTTTTTTATATATTTGTTAAGAATAAACAACTGAAATACCCCATTAACATAAATATTCACACCCTATACTCAGTAGTCCATTGAAGACCCTTTGGTAGGGATTGCTGCCTGGCGTCCTCTTAAGTATGGCGTGACGTGTTTTGCATACCTGGATTTGAGGATTTCCAGACATTTTTTCCTGCAGATCTTTTCTTTTTTTTTTTTTATTAATTTTATTACAATCCATACAAAGCAATCAAGTTTTTACAAAGAGAAAAATTAAGAACAGATCGATCCCCACCCCTGAGAGAGAGAGCAAGCCAAACGGCGTTAAATTTAAGGCTTGGAGACATATCTAAATTAATAAATTCTCTGTGCCTTTTGAACTTATTTTAAAATATTACTGATTAGATCCTGCCATGTTTTGAAAAAAGTCTGTACGGATCCTCTAACTGAGAATTTGATTTTTTCCAACTTCAAATAATATAACACATCGGTTTCCCACTGACTTAAAAGAGGAGAGTTTGGGTTCTTCCAGTTTATGAGAATAAGTCTACGTGCCAAAAGTGTAGTGAATGCAATCACAATTTGTTTGTCTTCCTCCGCTTTAAACCCATCTGGAAGAACACCAAACACAGCTGTTAATGGGTTTGGAGGGATTGTAAGTCCAAGGCTATCTGAAAGGTAATTAAAAATGTTTGTCCAGAAGAATGTTAATTGGGTGCAGGACCAGAACATGTGACCTAGTGAGGCTGGGACTTGGTTACAACGTTCGCAGGTTGGATCATGCCCTGGGAACATTTTGGAGAGTTTTAGTCGAGACAGATGTGCTCGATATATAATTTTGAGTTGTATAATTGTATGCTTTGCGCATATGGAGCTCGAGTGAATTCTCTGCATTGCTACTTTCCACTCCTTTTCTGATATATTAATTGAAAGATCTTTTTCCCAGTGTCCTCTTGGATCTTTAAAAGGGAGGGATTGTAAAAGGATTTTATATATTGTAGAGATGGAGTCTAAATCCTTGAGATTGAGCAATATTTTTTCCAGCATGGATGAGGGTGCAAGATGAGGAAAATCTGGAAGGTTTTGTTTAACAAAGTTTCTGATTTGAAGATAGTGAAAGAAATGTGTAGCTGGAATGTTAAATTTGGAATGTAATTGCTCATAGGATGCAAAGACGTTGTCTATATAAAGATCTCTAAGCAAGTTAATTCCAAATTTTTTCCAAATATTAAAAACTGCATATGTTTGTGAGGGTTGAAAGAGGTGGTTCTCTTGCAGGGGTGCTACAGATAGAAGCTTCTCCGTCTTAAAATGCTTTCTACATTGGTTCCAGATTCTAAGTGAGTGGAGCACAATTGGGTTATTAGTGTATTGCCGATAACGTGTGTTTATTGGAGCACAGAGCAAGGAATACAAAGAAGTACTGCAGGAGTTTAATTCTATTGCGGACCAAGCCTGTGTATGTTCTTCTATTTGTGTCCAGGTTCTTATCGCCTGTATATTTGCTGCCCAGTAATAAAACTGGAAGTTAGGTAGAGCCATGCCGCCTTCTGCCTTTTGTCTTTGTAGGGTCGCTCTTTTGATGCGTGGATGTTTTGAATTCCAAATAAATGAGGTTATTGTCGAATCTAATTGCCTAAAAAATGATTTATTAATGTATATTGGGATGTTTTGAAATAAAAAAAGGAGCTTAGGAAGAATATTCATCTTAACAGTGTTAATTCTTCCAGCTAGTGTGAGATGAAGGGTTGACCATCTATGCAAGTCTTGTTTAATTTTTTCCATGCAAACGGCGAAATTTTGTTGATATAGAGCTTTATGTTTACTTGTGATGTTTACCCCTAGGTATTTAAACTGTTCTGCAATGATAAAAGGTAGGGTATCTAATCTAATATTATATGCTTGAGAGTTCACTGGAAAGAGTACACTTTTATTCAGATTAATTCTGAGACCAGAGATCTTTTGAAATTCTGTGAGTGCTGCTAAGACTGCAGGTACAGAATTTTCTGGGTCTGATATATACAGTACCATGTCATCTGCATATAATGAGATTTTCTGTTCCAGTCCTTCTCTGCTAATCCCCTTTATCTGATCAGTATTTCAACAATGTATTGCCAGTGGTTCAATGGCAATCGCAAACAGCAGCGGTGACAAGGGGCATCCTTGTCTAGTGCCACGTTCTAGTTTAAAGTAGTCTGAGCAAATGTTGTTGATGCAAACTGAAGCTTCTGGGTTAGTATACAGTAATTTAATCCATGCACAGATGTTTGGGCCAAACCCAAACTTCTCCAATATAGTAAAAAGGTATTTCCATTCAATCATGTTGAATGCTTTTTCTGCATCTAATGATAATAATATTTCTGGGGTGTTTGATTTAGTTGGTGAGTATATTACATTAAACAGGCGTCGAAGATTGGAAGATAAGTGCCGGCCCCTAATAAATCCAGTTTGGTCTTGTGATATTACCGAGGGGAGCACTTTCTCCACCCTTCTGGCTAAGATTTTAGAAAGTATTTTAACGTCGTTATTCAGAAGTGAAATTGGTCTGTATGATGCACATTGTAATAAGTCCTTATTTTGTTTTGGAAAGACAGTGATTAGTGCTTGGCGAAAGGTTTGTGGAAGAGATTGGTTATCTCTGGCTTCTGTAAATGTTGCTAATAAGAGGGGGGCTAGCTGAGCGGAGAATTTCTTGTAAAATTCTGCAGGGTAACCATCAGGGCCTGCTGCTTTCCCGCCTTGGAGTGATTTTATAGCATCTAGTAATTCTGATAACATCAGAGGTTTATCAAGTTCCTCCGCACTAAAAGCGTCTATTTGTGGTATCTGTAATGTATCCAGAAATGCATTAGATTGTGTATTGTCTTCCTTAAACTCAGTAGTATATAGGGATTTATAGTAGTCTCTGAAAGTGTGCATTATATTTTGGTGTTCGACGATTTTATCTCCGTTCGTACTAGTGATTACCGAGATTGGGTTGCGCACTTCTTGCTTGTGAATTTGTTGAGCTAAAAGCTTATTAGCTTTCTCCCCATGTTCATAGTAATGATGTCTGGATTTGTAAATTAGTTGTTCAGTTTCTTTAGTTGTCAAGAGGTTTAATTCCGAATGTAGAGCCTGCCTTCTCCTATGTAGAGTCTCGCTTGGTAGTCTGGCATGTTCTTCATCTATTTTAGTAATTTCGCTTTTTATATCTGCTACTTTCTTGGCCTCGGATTTATTTCTGTGGGAAAGATATGAGATAATCTGTCCTCTTAAGAAGGCCTTAAGAGTTTCCCAGAGTATCCCTGCAGAGATCTCGGGGGATGTATTTGTCTCTAGAAAGAATTTGATTTGTTTGGATATAAATTCAGTACAATTCTCATCAGCTAATAGAAGCAGGTTGAGGCGCCATCTGCGGGGTGAGTGCATGGGGCTTAGTAATTTTAGCTCCAAGATCATAGGTGCATGGTCAGAAATAACAATAGCATCGTATTTGCAAGATTTAATCTTAGGCAAGAAGTTATTGTCTATAAAGAAATAATCGATCCTTGAGTAACAATGATGTACTGGTGAGTAGAAAGAATATGTTCTTGAATTTGGGTTTAAAAACCTCCAGGGGTCTGATAAGTTGTGATCAGTTATAAACTTTGTAATTATTTTTGCAGTGTTAGATGCCGTTCCCCCTGTGGAGGAAGTCCTATCTAAAAGTGGATTCATAACACAATTAAAATCCCCAGCCATTATAACTTTATGAGTGTTCAAATTGGGAATGGATGCCAACAAATTTTGTATAAATTCCTTATCATCAACATAGATCTTTTCAAGATTTTGGATTGAAAACTTTAGTGGACAGCTATTTTTAGGTCCCTTCCAGAAATATTTGATGAGGTTCAAGTTTGAGCCCTGACAGGGCCACTCAAGAACATTCAAAGAGTTGAACCTAAGCCAAACCAGTATTGCTTTGTGCTTAGCATTATTCTCCTGTTGGAAAGTGAACCTTTGAACCAATGTGACGTCTAAGATGCACTTTAGAGGTTTTCATTAAGGAAATTGATATACTTTGCTCTGTTCAGTTTTCCCCAAACCCTGCATGTGCTCCTGAAAAGCATCCCCATGGCATGATGCTGCCACTACTATGCTTCATCATTGGACTGGTGATGAGGGGGTGCCTGATTTCCTCTGAATGTGATGCCTCGAAATAAGGGAAAAAAGGTCAATTTTGGCTTCATCAAAACAGGGAATCTTATTTGTCCTAGTCTGAGGGCCCCTTAGGTGCCTTTTTGCAAACTGCAAGTCGATTTTCATGTGTCACATGGCCACTTTGCTATAACACTCAGATTAGTGAAGCGTTGCAGTGTTACTTGTCCCTATGGAAGTTTCTCTCATCTCCACACACAAGGTTTAGAGCTCAGCTAGTGCAACGACTGGGTTCTCGGTTACCTGTCTTAGCATGGCCCTTCTTTTCCGATTGCTTAGTTTGGATGGGCAGCCAGCTTTAAGAAGAGTTGTGGTTGCTATAGACTTCTTCTATTTATAAAATAGGTTGGCCATTGTGCTCTTGGAAACCTTTAAAACAGCAGGTATTTTTTGTTGCTTCTCCAGAGCTTTGCCTTGATACAATCCTGTCTCTAAGCTCTACAGTCAACTCCTTCAAGCTCTTGGCTTGGTTTTTGCTCTGATACCTATTGCAGACTGTGGGACCTTCTATAGACAGGTGCATATCTTTCCCAATCATGTCCAGTCAACTGAATTGCCCACAGGTGCAGAAACAACTCAATGACGATCATCAAAATGCATGGGCATGAGCCATATTTCAAGTTTCATAGAAATGAGTCAGAATTCCCAGTAATTTCTTTTAAGAAATTTGCAAACATTTCTAAAGTCTAATTTTCACTTGGTCATTCTGGGGTTACTTGATTTGGGGAAAACAATGAATTTAAACAATTTTAGCACAAGGCTTCAATATAGCAAAATGTGAAAATTGTGAAGGGGTCTGAATACTTTCTGAAGGCACTGTATACGCTAAATAAACATCTTTGAGATATGAAAGGAAACCAAGATTCATAGTGAAACCCCATATGGACACCTAATATAAATTAGCAGCACTTAAGAGGTGAAAATAAAATACTTTCTAAATCCATTGTATGTATCTGTGAGCCTTCCTCAGATTCTGAGGTCTTTTTTTAACTATACAAATTGTGATTTTATTTTGAAATTATTTTTAAATTGTACTGTTTTTATTATATGCTTATATAACACTTACATTTCCTGGCTCAATAATGTACATCTTTATCTATTTAAAAAATATTCAGATGAACATTTAATTATTTTTTTGTATCTTGGAACGAAGATATGAGATTCTGCAGAAGTCAATGGTTTCGGCTTCCCTCTTTCTTACTCCTACAGTATTCAAATAACAACAATACTAATAAAACTGCTAGCGTCTAATTCTTTACTATCCTGTTTCTCAATTCCGTTTTATCCGGTCTTGTGCATTGTATCCATATTAAAGTTATGCGAGTTCAGTCAACTCGCCGATTTCAGTCTCATTTACTTACAAGGATTCGACTGTCCGTATATTTCCTCTCTAGCAATTCTTACCAACGAGATGCAGTTTAAAATTTTCCATGTATAAATGAACAAGTTTTACATATATATTAGACGTAATTCAGAAAGAGACAAGCTCTTCCTACTGCCGTCTTCCACTCGTTTACAGCCAAGCACTTCCGCGATTCGACTTGAAATTGACGCCAGTATCCCAGGAGTCCTTGCGAACTGTAACTTGGCAACGGGACGCTGTTTTGAAGTGTGGACTAGGAAGGCGCACACACCAAACGTAAGTTAGAGTTTTAATATATTGTAGGGGAAAGGGGAAAAATAGTTTACAAAGAGCGGATTTATGATATGTGTTTAAATAATTGGCTTTCATGGTACATTACTGATGTAATGAAGCTATGAAGGAGATGTTTATGTAAAAAGTAATAAGGCGCTACGAGAGGACGAGTGAAGTTGTTTTTAGTATACAATAGGAGTGATTTCTGCTTAATTATCATGGAATGTCCTAAAGACAACGATATGTCATGTTTAAGAGTAACGTGTGTACAAGTTAGACAAGGGCACCGTAAGCGCTCATCTTTAAAAGAAAACGGTGAGGTTAGTCTGATGATGAAAAATAAAATAAGTTTACAAACAAAACGCATCAGTGTTTGAGCCGTCATTAATAATCAATACCGCCCGCCTGTAAATTGCGATTGATCTTATCATTTAAAGCAGGCAAACTGCAAATTATTTCTTTAGTTAATTTCAACGGTTTTTAGATTAATAACGTTTACAATGATCGATACATCAGAAGTAATTTTATTAGTTAATTCAAAGTTGTGCTGCACAAATGTGATATTATATGACTTTGTTTAGAATATTGCTATTATTTTATATCTGTTAGGTTCGATCACCACAACTGAGCATGCCACTTGTCATGCTTGTTTGTATAGTAATCTGAAAGGCCCACAGTTTAATTCCTTGTTTGCAAAAATTATGTGAATAGTCGAAGCACATTCCTGTGCCCAGAAAACATGGCAAGGCAGACATCCTCATGGACTTTATCAGCCTTGTGTGGAAAAGTTTACTTTAAATAGCTGGCTAAGTTGTGGTGGTATGTTTGGTGAGACAGAAGGGTTTATACTAGTTATAGAAGGTCAAGTTATAAACACAAGAAACTACACAAAGTATACTCTTAAAGACACAAACATTTCAGACAGTGCATGTAGATACTGCCTCAAGACATAATCCAACATATCACATTAGGTTGTAAACTAATGACACAGATAAACTTCTATAATGCACAGACACAATCAGATGTCAAACATTAAACATCAAGAACTGTCATAACAACACAAACTAATAGACACATATGAAACATACACCCCATTACAATATTACAAAATGCCACAAAAAAGAAAAGAAAAATCTTTAATGGGACAATAAAATATACTGGAACACAACTATACTGACAGATAAAACTATCCACCATAACAAACCAGATATAACACTGGTAGACTAGCAAAATAAAACAACATATATTACTGACATTGCCGTACTAAACACACAAAACTTACAAAATGCACACAAAAATCAAATGTATAAGAACACAGAACCAGCAGAAGAAAAATGTAACTTGTGCAGAATGAAAAAGGTGATCATTGTGTCCATTGTTGTATCCACTACTGATCATCCCACATACAGTATACACTACACGGACCACTACAGACATTACATATACAATACAATATACAATACACATACATAAAACTATAGAAAAGAACCATTTTAAATACTTGTTGCATAGTGAGCAAATTCCTTAACTTAAACTCTAATACATGTACACGTAAGCACACCACATAAAACTGTCCTATGTCTTGGCCTAGACCCAATATAGGAGGTAGCAATGGGATTATCCCAGAATATGTGTTAATAATAATAATAATACGTTACTTCTACTACTACTGCTGCTAATAGTAATAATAATGAAAAACAATTACCGGTATCCAGTTTTTAGGGTACAAGGAGGACAATGAATGAAATTAAAGCCAAAAAAAAGCATTGTAAGTGTGTTACACATTTAAATGCTTTCTGGTCCTCACAACAGATCACTTTCTCCACAATGGAACAGCACACTCTAATTTTGTCCTTGCTACTATCAACAGCCCTTTCATCCATTCTCAAACCTTACTAATCTAGTTTATTGTCATAGAACAACAGTAAAAGTAACAAGCAACAATAACATTTTCATTGCAGGGAGGAAACCTGAATAGGATGGAGGACCTTTTTATGGTATGCTCCTCCATACATACACATATATTAACTCGTTGTTGTCCACTTAGTCTCAGTCATAATCATAATCATCCTCATTATTATTATTATTATTATTATTATTATTATTATTCTTCAATGGGATGGTGTGTTGTCCAGGCCTGGTTTCTTCCTTTGTGCCTGATGCTGCAAATTCTTAATAATATTAGCAGGTTAGAGAATGCTATGCCATGTTATTGTTTTGTTTTTTTTAAACTACTAAAATACTTTAGGTGATAATTAGACTCCAAGATGGCCAATTATTTTTTTATATGCAGTATTAATAACAAAAGTAAAACGGAAGTTTAAATGCTCTATATACATTCCTGAATTCTTCTATTAATTTTTAAATCAGTTCTTTTATCAATATTTTTAAACTACTATTTCCATGTTTTTTGAGCCTATGACTATCAGACACAAGGCAGGAACTAAGCCTGGATGGGATGCTTTCATTCATACATCAGACATTCATTCATTTAACATTTTTTTTTTTATTTATTAGCAAATCTTTAAAATGCTAATCAGCTACAGTATATTTGACACATTGGATTCAAACGTATAATTTAGCCAAAAGCGTACAAATTGAAATATAGTATATATTGTAGGAGAGTGAGTGAGAAAGCAGAGTGAGTCCCAAAATAGTTAGGGTGCCATCCAGGCAAACCCCATTTAATATCAAACAAAAATAAAATTAATAGACGCACGATGACATTTAGAAAACAAAAGCACAGAGAAACCTCTTATCACTCTCTAGCTCCTTTTCTGGGCAGAACTATTTTGGAGTCGTTCCTTACAGTCCAAATGAGGCACCAACTTCCTTAGACATCTCCTTGTTATATTGACAGGACCAGATAATAGATGGGGCTTCTCTGGCTTTGTTGCCCTCAAGTGGTGGTTTCTTGGCACTGTGAAGGAAAAAGGAGACAAGATTGTTAGTGTCAGTGACCCCTCTCATCCCAGGGTGGTACTGCATACCTTAAGTGAGCCTGGAAGGTGTCCCTGTGGTACACATGCACAACAATATGTGGAGCCAGAAAAATATTCTTAGAAGATTTGAGCTCCTACTTTATTTGATTTATCTTCCTGGTTTACAGCTGAATAATTTAGCTGCTTAAATAATACTGGTTTATTAGTAGTTCCTAGTAGTACAAAGATGGGATAATTTTATTCACTAAGTAGTATGACATAGTGAACTGAAATCTTTTTTGGGAGCACATCACATATTCAATGTAAAATGCATGTTATTACAATACACTGTACAATTACTTGACTGAAAATTAATAATACACATTAGTTGGGATGGGATGAACACCCAAAAAGGAATATAAACTGTGGCAGAAGATGTAGCAACACTACTCAGAGGTTCTGTTTACCGCAGAGCCCCTCATTTTGTCATGGAATGTGAGCCCAGCAACCCTGTACAGGAAGTTGGACTCTTGTAGTCTTTATCTAATTGTTTCAGTCACTGTCCTGGCAAAGACAACGATGTAGACTAACCAGGAAATGAAATACTTCATTTGAGCTTCTGCTTCACACCACAGTCTTGTACAATGTTTACAGTACTGCTTTCTCTGCAATGATTTGCTAAGTAATAATAATAATAATAATAATAATAGATATTACTCAGTTTTGTAAAATGTAAAAAAACTTTGGGTCTTAAAGCTTTTGAGAAAGATGGGATTTATAATAGGGTCTGCTAACATTCAGTGTTAAAACTATGCAGACACCTAAAATTCAAAATAGTAAGAAACTACTACTCAAAATACTACGAATATATTTTACAAAAATTGCAATGTATAAAGACAAACTTCTTTTCTGCTTTAACTTTGTTGTAACTTAAGGGCTAAAATCATTTTTTATCCCACCTTGTTAACAGCAACATGTCCAGTGCTGAAGAAAACCCGACTGTTGAGGCCTCAGATAATGCACCTAATACTGCGCTCACATTAAAGGAGGAGACTGAAAATGAAAGACCCATCTCAGTGTTATCCACACAGAGTGACCGTGAACAGGAAAGTGAAGAAAGGGCTATGAAGGCCGAAGAAGAAGAGCAGCCTACTGTGCACCACCTATCAAAAGAAGAACCATCTGAAGCAGTAAGCTTGGAAGCTGTGGAGCAAATCTTTGAAAGCAAGCAGGAAAACGAAGAAGGCAGTATAGTAGATGAGGAGGTGGATAAAATGAGCCACCGTAGTGAAAGTGAGAGTGGAACAGTGGTTGACAGCCAGGTGGTGCAGGAAAATACTGGTACTCCAAGAGAAGAAAAGGATATGGAAAAGAAGGAGGAAGAAGAAGGCAATCTAATCAATGAAGATGAAAGGTTAAGCTCACAGAAGAATCTGAACAATGAGGGTGCCAAGCTAGGAGAGGAGGAGGATGTGAAGGTTCATTTACCTGCTGAAGGCACAGACCCAGATGATCAAGCCGATAAGCTGAGCCATCTGAGTCAACAAAGTGGCAGACTGAGCAATGATGGCAATGAGCTTTCTCACAGGGAATCTGAGACTGGCAACGAGATGCAAATGGCTCATCAGCAGCCAGAATCTGATGTCACCTCACCAGACAACTCCTTGGTTTACACCGCCACACCTGGAATGCTGTTTGAACAGAAGGAAGAATCTCTTCTCAGATCACACCCCTTGGTAAGTCTTTTGTCAGAATTCAATGTAATTACATTTTAGGAAAAAGAGGGTATGATGATCTTAAGTATGACTGACATTGTTTTTACCCTCTGATAACCTGTTAGTAATTATCCAGTAAGTAATGTACCAGTAGTGTGTGGATGCATTTCTTTGTCAAGGACATATTGTGTGGAATATTTTATCTGTACCCCAAACTCACCTCTGAGTTATTCCATCAAATAACTGGTCTCTAAAACATTAACAAGCTTCCCACTTCATTTCTACGAACTGGCCTCTTTAAATTCCAAGGACCTTTTCTTCTTCTTCTTTAAGAGTCTTTTACAAAAATCAAACAATTTTAATGGTGCTTCTAGAGAGAGAACTCTGCTACCTCAATCAAAAGGGCAGATTAAGTCCTAGATATATATCGAAATAAATATATATATACAGGTATATGTACTGATCAGCCACAACATTAAAACCACCTGCCTAATATTGTGCAGGTCCCCCTCATGCCACCAAAACAGCTCCGACCTATTGAGGCCTGAACACGACAAGACCTCTGAAGATGTCCTGTGGTATCTGATACTAAGACATTAGCAGCAGATCCTTTAAGTCCTGCAAGGTGCAAGGTTTGGCCTCCATGGATCAAGCTTGGTTTTTATAGCACATCCCACAGATGATTGATTAGATTGAGATGTAGGGAATTTGGAGGCCAAGTCACTATCTTGAACTCTTTGTCATGTTCCGCAAACCATTCCTGAAAAATTTTTGCAGTGTAGCAGAGTTTATTATGCTGCTGAAGAAGTCCATGGTAGCACATGTCTAATTAACATCGACTTGAATGCCAAGACCCAAGGATTTCCAGCAGAACATTGCCCAGAGTATAACACTGCCTCTACTTTCCTTCTTCCCAAAGTACATCTTGCTGCCATCTCTTCCACAAATAAATGACAGACATGCACCTGGTTGTCCACTTGATTTAAAAGAAAGTGTGATTCATCAGGCCAGACCACCTTCTTCCATTGCTCCATGGTCCAGTTCTGATGCTTGCATATTTTTGGAGTGTTCAGGAGTAGGCATGGGTCATTGTGGGCACTCTTCGGCTACATAGCCCCATGTGCTCTTCTGAAAACTTTATCTCATGGCCAGCATTAAGTTTGTAAGAAATTTGTGCTACATTAGCTCTTCTGTTGGATCGGACCAGATGGACTAGTCTTTGCTTCCCATGCCCATCGGTGACACTTGGTGGTCCATAACCCTGTTGCTGGTTCACCAGTTGTCCTTCCTTGAATCACTTTTGGTAGATACTAACCACTGCATACTGGGAACACTCCTCAAGACCTGTCATTTAGGAGATACTCTAATTCTGAACTTGTCTGCTTGTCTCTTACTATTTAAATAAAAAAAATCTCTACTGAGAAAAAAAAATATTACTCACATTTCCTGTCTCATGTAGACATGTCGACTTTATTCTTGACATATAGTTTTTTTTCTTCACTGTGGCCCTAATACGCTTCCGTTGGGCTATACCACAAATAGCATTATAAATGCAAGTTGCAGTTTTATTATTTATGTATATAGCTTAGCTTGAAGCAAGGTCCATATTAATGCAATTTGCCTTAATTATGGGTCAGCTGGTAAAGATGTCTTGCCAAGTTGCACTTGTTTTATTTTATTTTTATTTGGTGAATACTGTGTACAGTAATGCACCTGGGCTTGAAGTCTTGAAGTAATAGTATTATTACTGGAAGTTGCACTATTATTTATTTTATTATTATTTATTAGTTTAAATATTATGCAGTTTAATGATGGTAAAGTTGTTTAAAAAGTCACTTTAACGTGTCTGTAGACAGAGATTGTTAATATTAACAGAAAGTGTAGTTGGTTTACAAAACATGTTCACTATTCCTTTTCTAAGACATGTTCAGTGCAATACAAGTTTTGACAAGCACCTCTGGATATTTTACTAAGTCTAAATGCCTCTTTGGATGTTTGAAAATAAGTTGTCAAAATTTTAGGTTAAGTTGTTTGCAAAATGTGTTCAATAAAAAGATTCTATATTTTAAATGCAACTGTCATGCAATGTGATTCCTTCTCTTCATTAGTGACACCCCCTTGAAAACTATCACTTTATGGGGCCATGCAAACCTGTATTAATACTTGTGTGCACATTAAAATGTTTTTTGTACAATGTACAATTCTCATGACAGTGGAATAGGTTATTCTTAGCCAGTAATTGCAGTGGAAATGTGGTTAACATCCACTCATGCATGGGAAAAAAGTACCATTGAATACCGTGAAACCGGTATAATTTTGAAAAATACCATGATATTTTATTTTGGTCATACCACTCTGCACTACTCTGCGGGTTTCTCACATTACTAATAAGGAGCTGATTACTTCTGGTGGTTCATATGGAACAAGCTGAACATTTCTATTTTGGCAACACATTCTTTTGTTTACACTATTAAAAAATACAGCATCACAATGATCACATTGGCGATCTAACTTTCTTAAGTAGTGCTCTTCAAACAAACTTTGGTGTAAGGATATAAAAGCAATGCCTGCATATTGTCATATTGTGACAATCATCTAATTTGTTGTCATGCATTTTTCTGTTGTTCTTGTTTTTACATTTTGTATACTGGATTTGGTCTTGAACAAATGTAAGCCATTGTGTTTGCTTGCAGGTCAGTTGATCCATATTGAAGATTACTTACTTCTTGCTTGTCTGTGGGCCTCACTGTTTTGTCTTCTTATTGTTTCTTATTTTTCATCACTTGAGTGCTTCCTGTAATTTACTTGATATCTCTATTCTTCTCCTTTCTGCCATCATGGTGGGTAGCACTTTGTTTTTCAATTACTTTGCCTGCTTGTATGCATGTTTAATAAGGTTCAATATTCAATGATCAATAAATACAATAAATTAAAAAATAGGATATTGTTTTTATAAGCACATTGTTTTTAGAAGGTAAAGTAAGGAGCCTTTGAAGTCGGGGAGTGTGTTATGTGAAACAATAAAAGGTTAGATAGAAACAACAGTAAAGTCTACTCCCATTGTTTTTTTACACACATAAGAACTTGTGAATTCTGAACATGTATTTGACGGTCTTCTCGATTATCAGTGTGCATTTCTCAATCCTTGTCATTCTTGCATTCTATATCCTACACTCCACGATCAGGAGATGTCATTGCTGTTCTTTTGCTTCTCGCCATGTCACTTGGTTTTGCGATTACTATACAAATAAACACACTTGAGGGTTGCCAGTACTTAATTTTTTGAATTTCCAGAACATATCAGGTCATGAGCGTCTTGATTATGACAAAGATCAAGGTTCTAGCCCCTGTTGTGTAACAGATAGGTAGAACTTAGCATTTTATATACTGTGTTTAGATTATATTATATTGTATCTCTCACTACTGAGTGCAGAGTCTCTTTAAGCTTTGAGATACAGTGCTTTTCATCCATCCATCCATCCATTATCCAACCTACTATATCCTAACTACAGGGTCACGGGGGTCTGCTGGAGCCAATCCCAGCCAACACAGGGCTCAAGGTAGGAAACAAACCGTGGGCAGGGCGTGCACACACACCAAGCACACACTAGGGACAATTTAGAATCAACAATGCACCTAACCTGCATGTCTTTGGACTGTGGGAGGAAACCGGAGCACTCGGAGGAAACTCACGCAGACACGGGGAGAACATGCAAACTCCACGCAGGGAGGACCCGGGAAGCGAACCCGGGTCTCCTAACTGCGAGGCTTATTATATTATATTATATTATATTATATTTTATATTATATTATACATACAAAACAGTTAGTATACAATACAGTTACTAGGAGTCTGTCTTGGTGTTACTTCCGTAGATATAACAATAGTAAAATATAATTATGCAATATCACAACATTATCTCAAACAGCAGTAAATAAGTAATAATGCTTAAAAAACACATTAAATACAATACAATACAAATATAAGACAACATATATAGAACCCTACTCATGCCCTGTATGTATGTCTTTAAAAGTAAACGTGATTTAGGTGAGAAACGTGTTCAGAAATCTGGGAGTGCAGAGGCGAATAAAAAGTTGTGATTGACAATAGTGTCTGCAGTAGGAACAATGCTGTTTAAGTGCCAAGTAATTCATGCTCTGAGCTCTGTACCTAGCAATGTTTCTGTGATGGGAATAACTGATGGTGGTCCATGTGAGTATAATCTTTTATTTATATTTCCTATTTCCTAATATGAGATGTATATACAGTAGGTCCTTTCTGTGCTCCAAGCAGCATGATACAGTTCCTGTTTTGAAAAAGTAAGATTTTCTGCCAAATCAAACAGCTAGAGAGGGAATGAAGATTATATTGCTTCCTGTTAGTGTGTTAGTGCCGTCTCACAACTCCAATAGACTATGTTCAAAGCCTAGCTTCTGTGAGGAGTGTACTCATTCTCCGTGTTTTGTGTGTGGAATATCCTTACCCTGCATTCCAAGGACATGCATGTTATCTTAAATTCTTAAATGGTGGTTCTCAGTTGTCCCAGTATGGATCAGAGTGAGTGTATGTGCACATGAGTATGCCAAGAAATGGACTTTTATCTTATCTAGGGTTAGATCCTGCATTGAATTTAATGCTGCTATGGTAAGTTCTGCCCCCCGACAATCGGCTTCCTTGAACAGGATTATTGTGATTGAAAAATGGATGGATAGAGTAGATTAGAATATATTATAGATTAGATTAGAATAGATTCGAACATAACATTTAATAGTTTTGAGAATAACTGTATAAAATATTATATTACCCATATAATTCATCCATTTCATGAGTTAACATTCCATTACATAGTTATTAGTGCTATGCAGTAAAGGGCACATGATGAAGGCCCAGTCTTGTATGGGTCATCAGTCAATCATAGGGCAAGATTGCTTAAACTGATAATAATTTATCCAGGAGTAATTTAGAATCAATTTAAAAATATATATACAGTATAAACTATTAAACTCAACCCCCTACTCGCTTCACTCGCCAACCCCTGGGAGCCTGCACCCTCTGTCTGGGCTGGGCTGCATGAAGGGCGTCGTGGCATTCCTCTGCTAGAGAAAGTGATTGTATTTAAAGAGGTTGTATATAGAAGAGTATGTGGGGCGCAGGAGCAAGATGGTTTGGTCCTTAGTTATTATAGACCAGTAACAAATACACTTGAGTTGAGCATTCATAATTTTCCTCCTCTTTCTCTGTACGTTTAGCATTCGTTTGTTCAGAGGTTGATGCACTTGCTGCTTCCTGAGCAGCTCTTCTTTTCTTACCCTAGCGGCCCGCTTCTTCTCTTCTTCCGTTGGTATCTCTTTGCGTTAAAACTGATTAAGCCAGTGTTTATGTTGCAGTTACTTAGTACGTTTTCCTTAATTTTTCACTTAAGCTGTTATCTTCAATCTGCCTCAAGAATGATTTAAGATATGAAGAGGTAGGGGAAGTGATGGCGAAGGTGGTAGGAAATGAGAACGGCGCCTGTACGCATGTGCTGCATAGCCGCCCTGCTGGCTGCTGCCAAGAGTTGATTCTACAATAAAATAAAATAAAAATAAAAAGAGAAAACTCCTTGAGGGTCAATCATTGCCCCAAAAGCGGATAGTAGATGTCACATAGTATATGTGTACCAAATTTCAGGTCAATCGGTCAAACAGTTTACAAGCTACAGGTGATTTATAATCCTGGACAGACAAATGAACAGCCACAGTAGCGTATTATATATAAAGACAGAAAATCAGTTACTTCAGTATTTCAGTACAACTGTCTATTTTAAATACCAGTGAATAATAAAACATAGTAAAAAGTAAATGTAAACAAGTAAAACGTAATAAAAAGTAAATAAAAAATTAAATTACATTAATGCCTCATCAAAAACAATATTATGAATTACTTTATCCTCTAACATATTCCATAAACGTTGCTTTTTTGCATTTCTGTTCGCATGTTGTTCTTGATTTTTATTAACTGCAGCTCTTTTTTGTTCATTTTCTTGTTTTTTTTGACATTCATTATCAACTCGTGCCTTTCTTTTTCTATCTCTTTTTCTATCTGAGAGTGTCACGGGGTAAGATGGAGAGAGTATATGCGCAGTAGGACTAGCGATTGGGCAAGCAGTGTGGAGGGGAATGGTCATGGCTGAATAACAGACACGATGGAAAACTTTTTTATTATAATAGACAGATAATTGAAAGCTTTCTCTACAGTGCATTCATCTTGATTTCAATGTCTTTCTAACAGAATATTAACTGGGCTCTGGGGTTAAACCATCACCTTCCTGTGTATACCCTGCAAGATGGAGAAACAACTGTCCTGTTATATGGATGTGCACATACTGCTGTGATCTATGATTCTCAGAAAACGGCACAGCACATTCTGCAAGTAAGTGTTTGCTGTATTAAAGGTTTGTAATAAACTGCATAGATAAAATTCAGTTAAAGAAAATGTGTTGTTTCTAGTGCATGTCATTCATTTCTTAGCACTATTCATTTGATAGGGTCATCTTAGCGCCGTTTCATGTCTGTGCATCAGTGAAGATCGGCGATGGGCTGTCACAGCAGATAAAGGTCACGAGAGCCTAGTGATTATATGGGACACATTCTCAGGGTAACATTTAAACCTTTCTTATCCAGGTTTTCTGACCCACATTCCACATGTTTTACCTGTATGATGATGTTTTTCCTTGTATAGAATCCCAGTGCAAACCTTGTTTGACTGTCACCCTGGTGAAGGAGTAGAAGCCATGGCAATGACACCAGATGCCAAATATCTGGTAACAGTGAGTGCTGGAGCTGTTCAGGTACTTGTTACTAACTTTATATTCTGTCTTATATTTGACTGATGCCAAAGATGAACACAAATGCATTTAGATTAGGAAAGTCTTTAAAATGAGATGGCATACTGGTCCAGCAGTCTGCTGAGCTACATTACAACTGCACTTCCGTGGGTTCAGTTCCGTTCCCAGTTCCTGTCTGCATGGAGTTTCCCTGTGTCTGCATTTGTGTTTATGGGGTACTCTGGCTTCCTCTTGTATGTAAAGACAAGCACATTAAGTTATTTAGCACTTCTAATGTAAGTAAGTGTGAGTGTGAATAAAAATGTGCTCTGCTGAATCTCATTTGCTGTTTTTGAAGTTTTCACCGTACTGCAGCTATATAGTTGTTACTGTTGTTTCCTGGGGATGATCACATAAATGATGAACATTCAACATGTCATTGCAGCATCATTAATAAAAGACGAAGGTGCACTATTCGCATGGTCTATGGAAACTAAAACTTCACAGAGCATTAAACTAATACAGAAATCTAACTAGAAAGTCAGGACTTTGCATGGCATTTTGACAACAACCTTTGGTTCACATATTAGGCTTAGTTTGCTCAGTTTAATGTTATCTTTTCTGGGTTTCGATCTTGGGAAATTTTGATTTTTTTCTCTTCGCCTGCTCCATTTTGTACTTTTTGCTCTTGTGGCCTGCCCTTTTTTTTTCTCTTGTCTAATCACTTTCTGACCTTGTTTACGACTGATACCTCTTCCGAACATCTCTAAAATTTTTGTTGTGCAGATATCTAAAGTAATTTGTCAGGACTATATGGAAAAAGTCCAATGGTTACAAAAGACCCCTGTGTAGCTTCAAACTATGTAGGTTAGAGCAGTGCAATAGAAATATTCCTATCCTTGCATCTCCTTACTAGTCAGAATGGCATTGGTTGATTGGCACACTCTCATTAAATATTATGATCTGTATGCCCTTTTTGTGGTTTTTAATCAGTGTCATCAAACATGAAGCAGATGACCTTTACTTTGCGTATGTCACATCCAGTTACAAAGAACTATCTCAATGCAGTTTTATCAAGTATACATTACACACTTCATAAATAAATGATCATCCATCCATCCACCCATTATCCAACCTGCAATATCCTAACGACATGGTCACGGGGATCTGCTGGAGCCAATCCCAGCCAACACAGGGCTCAAGGCAGGAAACAAACCCCAGGCAGGGTGCCAGCCCACCACAGTAAATAAATGATCATTGATGTTTAAAATGAACATTTGACATTTTGTTGTCATCATCTCCACTCTTATGTTCTTAGTAATGCTTTCTTTATTAATAGGATTCAAACCCTTTTCCAAAATTGGGGGGCTATTTAGCACAAAATAGGGTAAACTACTGTCTGGTTGCAGATCTAGCTGTAAGCTTCTTGCATTTTAAGTGTGTTATAAGATACGTACCCCAGTTAAGACAAGTCAATGCTGTGTGAAGGTCCAGGGGTGCACAGCTCCCCAAAGACCACACAAATGATTCACAGGCAGAAGTCTCTGCAACACAGATGTTAATTATTTATGTGCAGAAGCACTTTCCCTCATTCCCCACTGCAGCCCAGTATAAACAGTACACTAGAGTAAGGCACCAATATGCAGTCCCTTTCTCCTCCTTGTCTCTCTCTCTCCCTTTCTTTCTCTTGGGTCACTGCCTCCTCCACTCCTCCTCACAAGCATTGTCCTCCACCTTCTCCTGATTCTGGCTCCTCGAGTGAGTTGAGGCCGCTTCTTTTATGTTACACCTAGGGACACTTAAGGTGGCTCATCAGTGTTACCTGAAATTACTCCCGGTTGTGATGGAAACCCAAAATAGGGTTCTGCAGCTCCTCCTGGCAACCCCCAGGGAACCCAACAGGGCTGTGCCAAACTCCAACTTCTATGGAGCCCTGTGAGAATATGAGGCACTGCTGCATGATGGGGTACTTGCCATTTAGCATTCTGGGGGAAGCAGTGTGCTAGAGACGCTACCTTCCCCCATCCTTCTATTTTTTGGGCATCCCAGCTGGGTTGGGCTGACAGTTGTCCCTTACAGCTGTAATGGATGTTCATTCATCTGTTATTCTGGCTAATTTGTGATGATGATTTATCTGATTGATCCTCATTCATTTACTTCTCTAGGAGATCTGCATCTGGGACTGGACTTCAGACAGAGAAGGACCCATCTGCAGCACCAAACTACATCCAGATTGTGGTGTTCAGGTGAGGCTCTCTGAGGGAACCAACAGATTAACTACAGTACACACACACACACACATACAGTGGTGTGAAAAACTATTTGCCCCCTTCCTGATTTCTTATTCTTTTGCATGTTTGTCACACAAAATGTTTCTGATCATCAAACACATTTAACCATTAGTCAAATATAACACAAGTAAACACAAAATGCAGTTTTTAAATGATGGTTTTTATTATTTAGGGAGTAAAAAAAATCCAAACCTACATGGCCCTGTGTGAAAAAGTAATTGCCCCCTGAACCTAATAACTGGTTGGGCCACCCTTAGCAGCAATAACTGCAATCAAGCGTTTGCGATAACTTGCAATGAGTCTTTTACAGCGCTCTGTAGGAATTTTGGCCCACTCATCTTTGCAGAATTGTTGTAATTCAGCTT
>JANRMT010028174.1:43513266-43527257 GCA_026402145.1 Polypterus bichir lapradei | reverse complement strand
AATTTCACTCCAATCACTTTCTTAATGAGAAGCCCATTCTTGCTGTTAATTACACTCATTATTTAATTCCATGGCTTGTTGCTGCTCTCATTCTGTCATAGCACTGTCAAAATGTTTTGGTGACCTGAGAGATTAGCCTTACTGAGACCTTCACCTTTCTTTATTTTCAGATATTCTGTGATGGGCACAGGTGAGCTGGTCACGTGGTGGCTTGTTTTGTTTCTTATTATTATTTGGCTGCTAATTAAGGAAAAAAGAAACAACAAAGGAGTCAAGTTAATTAAAATTAAGGCAAAAGAAGTTAATTAGCAGCAAAAACTGGTCGCTAATGAAGACGATGGTTAGAATGAAATCCTGCAGCCACTGCGGCCCTCTAGGACTGGAGTTCGACACCCGTGGTCTAGGTAGTCCCAAAATAATATATTTTTATTTTTTGTTTCAGCACAATCAACAGCTGGAATATGAAACTCCCAGCCTTACAGAAAAGGTATGTTAATTGTATCTTTCTTACTAATAGCTAAAAGATCATTTCATTCAATGTCAAATTTTACAAAAATAATTTTTAATTGATATTGATATTTACCAAAACAAACATTATATTTGTATTCCACATGGCCAAGCATAAATCAATACACAAAATGCTTGATATCTCATTAATCCCAAGGGAGCCAGTCTCTATTTTTCATATGTGCCATTAATGAATTCACTGTAGGGAGACTGACTTTTGAGGTGGAGCATTCCTTCTGATTAAATGAGTAAAGTATATCATTATCCTGTTTATTATAGCACATTTTTCGTAATTTATTATTTGCAGCAATAAATAGCAAATTATATTAGTGCATACGCAAGGTGTACAAAATACATATATTAGCCGGGAAACTTGGTGTCATATACAAGCTATCTATCTATCTATCTATCTATCTATTTATTTAGTTATTCATACTGTATCACAATAACTTTATATAGACTAGTGTTTTATTATAGTAAATGACATCTCTGTAAGTAGAGAATTAAAGTACAGTTATATAGTTACATGTGCAGCATACACAAGATAGGTGACTAACCCAGTCTCACACAGTCACCTAGAGGTTGAGAAAGACCCTATAGTACCGAGCCCAATTTCTTGACAACTCACCACCGCTATTTGCCTTCAATTCTGGGCCTGTTGATTTACTATTGCATTAAGTGTTTCTAATTCTTTTGTTGTTACTCTCCACCAACAGACTTTTAACAAAGTTGTCGGATCTTTGAGTCAGTCGATTTACCATTTCAAAGCTTCTCAGGCCCTCTCAGCCACTTCAGCAGGAAACGTGGTCATCTGGGATGTGGTTCGTATGTCAGCAGTCTTCAAGCCACACAATAAAAAAGCTATAAAACTAATGCATCTGCAGAAAGAGGCCATTACTGTGCTAACTCTTTGTGACAGGTAACATATTCATTGCTGTGGGCAGTGTTTTTTCACTTTGCTTATTGGTGCTGCTTCTTTGTGATTTAAAAAATAAATCCTATTATCTCGTATAGCATTCCTAAATTAGTAGATGCTTCTTGTCCATTACATGGGGTGGCTGGTCAATATCTAAACTCAGTACTGAAAAAGCACTCTTCTCTCTTACTTTCTGTACCACTTTTTCAGAACACATGGCTTCTTTTCCATATTCCAGTTGAACTTTTGCACCATCTCATCTCCAAACTTTTAGTTGTCCAATCTTTGCCCTAAAGGGATCTTTTAAAGAAAAAGTAGTGCATTTTTCAAGTCAAGCATATTTCTTCACAATCATAGTATATATTAATTTGCCACATGAAACTGCATTCTAAAGTGAAGCATATTTTATTAATTTTCAAAAATAACAAGCCCGCTGTTTCATTTTATAATGGAGCTAATGAATACCGTTTTTCAAATCAAACAATGTTACCAGGCATTGATTCAAGTGTTGAGATTGCACACATATTGCAAAACAATGTACACATGTCATTTTATGAAAGAGTAAAAGCAAAACATCACCAGCTGTGTAGTTCACTTTGCTGCTTGTCTTCTCCCACAGCAACCTTTGAGCTCCAGCGGAGTGGATTTCCCTTGGAAAGTCATCACCAAGTGCCATTACTGATGTTGAATATTGATGCACAGATGTGAATTATTGTATCTGTTCTGTAGACAACTAGACAATAATCACTACAAAGTCACATGATCACTTACATGTATCACTATACAGAAGATACTAAATGCTGGAATGATCATGCAAGTGTTGGCAATCAAGGGATAAGAACTGAACAGACTTTATAGGTATATGTTTTGGTATAATCACGCTGAAGTTTCGGAAGTTTAGTAAAGATGTTTTGGCATAGGCAGAGTGACACAACAGAGCTGTCATTCCTGCCTCACAACACCAGTGTCTTAACAGATGTTGCACGCTCTCCCCATGTATTTATTTATTTTTTTAATCTAAGACTGTTATTAAAAATGTAATGCTGTGTAATCAGTTCAGTTCAGATTTATTGTTATGTGTATAAAGTTGAATGAAACTTATATACGCTGTTCATGATGGCGCCACTTGGCATGAATCACGCTTAGAAAGCTATGCAAAATAACAACACAGAATGTAACAGTCAAAATGTAGGCGCCATTTACGAACACTCCACCCAAGATGCCCACTTTAAGCAGACAAGTGCACAAGAAACATATCCTTACCTCAAAAAAATATTACCAAGAATCTGTGATAATATGTATTATTTCCAGGTTACTTTTGGGACCCTGGTACCTATTAACTCAATTCTAAAAGGCAAGAACAGGATGGTTATTTTATAAACTTTGTAAACTATGCTTCAGTTTAGAATGCAGTTTCATGTGTCAAATTAATATATACTGTACCATGATTGTGAAGAAATAACCAACTTGAAAAATTCCAACATTATCTTTTAAGCTCCAATATAGGATTGCCTTCAGGGTTATCCTCTAACCCAGTCATTCTTAATCTTTCTTTGAGTCATAGACCCCTTTAAGAATCTGTTGAAAGCTATGGATCCCCTTCCCCAGAAATTTTCATATAAACACACCTTTGTATGCAATGAATATAATGTACTTTATCAAATTTGATTGTCTCATACATATATGGCATACACAAAGTATTATTAAACTTTAAAGTAAACTATCTGAAAAAACACTCCTTTTTTATGCAAATAGTAATGGCCACTCATTATACTTATGAAATACAATCCTCTTGTGCAACTTAAAACAGATCTACTACTACTACGTTTTTGACTACCATTACTACTACTACTACCACTACATCTACTCAAAATCAACAGTACCGGGCTGTAAAGTGAATATAAATGTTAATTTTTATCTGACCTTCATGGACCCCCTGAAACACAACCATGGACTTCCTAGGGGTCCACAGACTTCAGGTTAAGATCCCTTGCTCTAACCTGTTTCTAGTCTGGAAGCCCTAATAGGTATCAGGTTATATGATGTAACAGGCCTTTTCATGCTGTTTTTTAGAATGTCAATCTGACTTACTTTATTCACTTTCTTTTTTATGGAATAATACTTCCAGGTATTTAGTTAGCTAATAGTTAACATACTGCTTCCTGACTGTAGCCTTTTCATTTTAGTTTTCTTATTTTTAAGGGCCATGTTGACTCAGCTCTATCTTACCCCATGTTGCCTCTTATTCTTAATTTACCCTTCCATCCCAATACCACAGTCAGAATTAATTGATTTTTAATTTATAGACAATAACTTCTTGCCTATGATTAAATCTTGCAAATATGATGCTATTGTTATTTCTGACCATGCACCTATGATCTTGGAGCTAAAATTACTAAGCCCCATACACTCACCCCGCAGATGGCGCCTCAACCCGCTTCTATTAGCTGACGAGAATTGTACGGAATTTATATCCAAACAAATCAAATTCTTTCTAGAGACAAATACATCCCCCGAGATCTCTGCAGCAATACTCTGGGAAACTCTCAAGGCCTTCTTAAGAGGACAGATTATCTCATATGTTTCCCACAGAAATAAATCTGAAGCCAAGAAAGTAGCAGAGATAAAAAGCGAAATTACTAAAATAGATGAAGAACACGCCAGACTACCAAGCGAGACTCTACATAGGAGAAGGCAGGCTCTACATTCAGAATTAAACCTCTTGACAACTAAAGAAACTAAACAACTAATCTATAAATCCAGACATCATTACTATGAACATGGAGAGAAAGCTAATAAGCTTTTAGCTCAACAAATTCACAAGCAAGAAGTGCGCAACGCAATCTCGGTAGTCACCAACACGAACGGAGATAAAATCGTCGAACACAAAAATATAATGCACACTTTCAGAGACTACTATAAATCCCTATATACTAGTGAGTTTAAAAAAGACAATACACAATCTAATGCATTTCTGGATACATTACAGATACCACAAATAGACACTTTTAGTGCGGAGGAACTTGATAAACCTCTGGCGTTATCAGAATTACTAGATGCTATAAAGTCACTCCAAGGCAGGAAAGCAGCAGGCCCTGATGGCTACCCTGCAGAATTTTACAAGAAATTCTCCGCTCAGCTAGCTCCCCTCCTATTAGCCACATTTACAGAAGCCAGAGATAACCAATCTCTTCCTCTAACCTTTCGCCAAGCACTAATCACTGTTTTTCCAAAACAAAATAAGACTTATTACAATGTGCATTATACAGACCAATTTCACTTCTGAATAACGACGTTAAAATACTCTCTAAAATCATAGCTAGAAGGATGGAGAAAGTGCTCCCTTCGGTAATATCACAAGACCAAACTGGATTTATTATGGGCCGACACTTATCTTCAAATCTTCAATGCCTGTTTAATGTAATATACTCACCAACTAAATCAAACACCCCAGAAATATTATTATCATTGGATGCAGAAAAAGCATTCAACATGATTGAATGGAAATACCTTTTTTTACTACATTGGAGAAGTTTGGGTTTGGCCCGAACATTTGTGCATGGATTAAATTACTGTATACTAACCCAGAAGCTTCAGTTTGCATCAACATCATTTGCTCAGACTACTTTAAACTAGAACGTGGTACTAGACAAGGATGCCCCTTGTCACCGCTGCTGTTTGCGATTGCCATTGATTCACTGGCAATACATTGTCGAAATACTGATCAGGTAAAGAGGATTAGCAGAGAAGGATTGGAACAAAAAATTTCATTATATGCAGATGATATGGTACTGTATATATTGGACCAAGAAAATTCTGTGCCTGCAGTCTTAGCAGCACTCACAGAATTTCAAAAGATCTCTGGTCTCAGAATTAATCTGAATAAAAGTTTACTCTTTCCAGTGAATTCTCAAGCATATAATATTAGATTAGATACCCTACCTTTTGTCATTGCAGAACAGTTTAAATACCTAGGGGTAAACATCACAAGTAAACATAAAGCTCTATATCAACAAAATTTTGCCGTCTGCATGGAAAAAATTAAACAAGACTTGCATAGATGGTCAACCCTTCATTTCACACTAGCTGGAAGAATTAACACTGGTAAGATGAATATTCTTCCTAAGCTCCTTTTTTATTTCAAAACATTCCAATATACATTAATAAATCATTCTTTAGGCAATTAGATTCAACAATAACCTAATTTATGTGGAATTCAAAACATCCATGCATCAAAGAGCGACCCTACAAAGACAAAAGGCAGAAGGCGGCATTGCTCTACCTAACTTCCAGTTTTATTACTGGGCAGCAAATATACAGGCGATAAGAACCTGGACACAAATAGAAGAACATACACAGGCTTGGTCCGCAATAGAAGTAAAATCCTGCAGTACCTCTTTGTATTCCTTGCTCTGTGCTCCAATAAACACACGTTATCGGCAATATACAAATAACCCAATTGTGCTCCACTCACTTAGAATCTGGAACCAATGTAGATAGCATTTTAAGACGGAGAAGCTTCTATCTGTGGCACCTCTGCAAGAGAACCACCTCTTTCAACCTTCACAAACATATGCAGTTTTTAATATCTGGAAAAAATTTGGAATTAACTTGCTTAGAGATCTTTATATAAATAACGTATTTGCATCCTATGAACAATTACATTCCAAATTTAACATTCCAGCTACACATTTCTTTCACTGTCTTCAAATCAGGAACTTTGTTAAACAGAACCTTCCAGATTTTCCTCATCTTGCACCCTCATCCATGCTGGAAAAAATATTGCTCAATCTCAAGGACTTAGACTCCATCTCTACAATATATAAAGTCATTTTACAATCCCTCCCTTTCAAAGATCCAAGAGGACACTGGGAAAAAGATCTCTCAATTAATATAACAGAAAAGGAGTGGAAAGTAGCAATGCAGAGAATTCACTCGAGCTCCATATGCACAAAGCATACAATTATACAACTTAAAATTATATATTGAGCACATCTGTCTCGACTAAAACTTTCCAAAATGTTTCCAGGGCATGATCCAACCTGCGAACGTTGCGACCAAGTCCCAGCCTCACTGGGTCACATGTTCTGGGCCTGCACCAAATTAACATTATTCTGGACAAATATTTTTAATTACCTTTCAGACAGCCTTGGACTCACAATCCCTCCTAACCCATTAACAGCTGTGTTTGGGGTTCTTTCAGAGGGGCTTAAAGTGGAGAAAGACAAACAAATTGTGATTGCATTCACTACACTTTTGGCACGCAGACTTATTCTGATAAGCTGGAAGAACCCAAACTCTCCTCTTTTAAGTCAGTGGGAAACCGATGTTTTATACTATTTGAAATTGGAAAAAATCAAATACTCAGTTAGAGGATCTGTACAGACTGTTTTCAAAACATGGCAGGATCTAATCGGTAATATTTTAAAATAAGCTCATAGAGCACAGAGAATTTATTAATTTAGGTATGTTTACAAACCTTAAATTTCACGCCGTTTTGCTTGCTCTTTCTCTCGGGGTGGGGATCGATCTGTTCTTAACTCAATTTTTCTTTTTGTAAAAACTTGATTGCTTTGTATGGATTGCAATAAAATTAATAAAAAGGGAAAAAAAAATTAATTGATTAATTAGTTGACCGAGTGACTGATTAATTGATTGATTGAAATGTTACAGTATTGTAATCCTATGCATCTGCCAATTCAGTTTCTAAAGCACATTAACAATTTAAAGATGCTTTAAACAGATTTACATTGACTTGTATTGTTTATTCATTATAAACTGAGCAGCTACAGTGCACCAAGAGTCAGCCAGCATATTCCTGGATTGCTTTTTTCAGCTTCATAAAATACTCTGTTTTTCTTGATTTTAGCTATATAGTTACGGGTGATGTTAAAGGTCACATAAAGTTTTATGATGAGCAACTGAGGCTAATTAATTGGTTTAGCCGCTTCAATCTGGCTTCAATTCGTTCCATTTGCTTTTCAACTGAGCCACCAAACCCACAAGGCAAAGAGGATTACTTGAAGGACTGTACCATCTCTGCGAGTCAATTTATTGTCAGGTTAGTGATGTAAGATTATTTATTTCAAGAATGTTTGTTTAAACAGCATTTCCATTTGGTCTATCAATTTGCTTAATCCATTGAAGGGTCACATGGAAGGAAATTTTATTCCTGCAGCACTATAAGTAACCCTGGACAGGATGTGATTGTGTATACTGATTGTGATATGTAGGGTATAAACCTAGTTTAAAAATATCGTAAAGCTGATTTATACTTCTGCATTGAGTCTACACTGTATGCTATACTATTGAAAGCACATTATATTTCTGCGTCACAACACGCTGCAGGCACATGCCTGAATGCTAGTGTTTGTAGCATGCAAGAAAAGTGAATAATCCATTCAATGTTAGCCAATATTTGCAGATAGTAGTATTAGAAATATGCATATTTTCTAACTTCTTCGATAAGTCTTTCTTCGATCTGCTTCTTTTTTACTTTACAATATTGGAAGCCAAATGGAAATATATTTCAGGAAATATTTTAATACCAACCTGGCCATTCAGAGTCATAGGTGTCTGCTTAGGTTCCACATCAACGTGATATATAGACCCATTTTTGAGGAGGTGTGTGTCAGGCAACGCAGGCTATGTCGTAGGCTTGACTCACAAGTATAAGTCAGCCTTTAGACAAAGTGTGATGTTACTGATCTGTAATTATAAACTAGATGACAAAAAAAAAAAAAAGTAAAGTACTGTACTGATTACTAGTTAAACCCTTGCCATGCATAGTGGGTGCTGATTTTGGAGTCATGTATTGCAGAAGTGCCAGTTAATTATAAAAATTACTCAAGGCAGAGAATAGCTATGCTCTGAGAAAAAAAAAAAAATTTTCTAGTACTTTCCTTGAATGTCTGAATAAATGAAAATTGTGTAACCTGTAATGTAAAACCACCAATTAAAACTGTGTACTACCGCTTGACACAAGTAAAGGAAATTATAAAAACCATGATATTTAAAAAAGAGTTGTGTACATAGCAAGCAAAGTGAATACACCTTAATGTTTTTATTAAATAAATGAAAGTAAGAAATGAAATCTAATTGCAGTTGATTAATCAATGGTTCAAAATGAAATGCTTACTTCAGGCTAAGAAATAGCAGATGACAATTTTTCTGCGCTGACATTAATTTCAGTATCCACATATGCATGATACATTTGCTGATACAGAGGTTGTTTTACATGAATACGTATGTGGTGGCACACTAAGTGGTAGTAAGGTATCATGTAGTATTTAAGTGATACACAAGCACTGGACATACTTACTTACCTATCCACTAAAATTCATGCATTGACTGATACTGAGGAAACAGACATACTTGCTTGCCTACTCAGTAAAATGCTCATATGTGTATATGGATGCCAGCCTGTAAGTATGACATTAACAACAGCTAAATAATAGTAAGAGAAGAAAATAACTGCCTGTTAAAAGTCAAAAAAAAGAGGACTTTTACTTAAATAACAAGGACTTTCACAAGTGTTTTGTCTTCCATAGGAACTTTGTTGTTTTGACTGCTGAAGCTAAAGTGGTCCATATAAGTGCAAGTGGAACACACATGGAGACACTTCTGTACGAGCACTGGGACACACTGCACGCAGTCGCTTGTCACCCTGTCTATCCTCTTGTTGCCATGGGAAGTTACTGTGGACTCCTGAACCTGTGGAACTACAAATTGAAGAAGAATGTCTGTAGCAGGATCTTCAATAACGATAAAGAAATTCAGAGCTTGACCTTTAATCTCCAAGGTAAAAATGACACATTTACGAGGGACATTCAAAAAATGTCCACACTTTTTTAAAAGTCTATTTATTAAGAATTTGAAAAACAAATTGCATCACTTTTCTACATAGTCACCTTCTTTTGTGATGCATTATTCTCAGTGTTGTACCAACTTTTTAATGCCCAATCACTACTCCTCCCGCCTTCACCGTTTCCAATGAAAATATAAAAGTGCGGAAACTTTTTGAATACCATGTATTAAAAGAAAATTTTCTAATTTTTCAACTACCTTATCCATTGAACAGCCTCTTCAATTATGAAGAATTCACTTGTTAAGCATTAGAGAAAACCTTCATGTATAATATACCCCTCATTGACCAGTAATGTGACATCACTAGCTAAAAGTTTAGTTTGTATAGCAGCTTTGTTATCATGTTATAAGTGGGGCTCATTATTTGTTGGCCTGCCTTCCGTTACCCTAAGCTTAACACACACGCACACACACATGGAAAGACCTGCACATACTTGCACTTAATTACTGATAACGAGTGATACCTGCTCAGCTTATCACCCCTAAGTACTCCCCTTGGGAACTTACTAGATTTGACTTAAGCAAAGCAGTTGGGTACCTAAAAACACTGCAGGACTGAAACACCTTGGTTATGCCTTACCAATGGTACATTATTCCTTCCTGTGCTATTCACTATTGAAGGCATCCCTCTTCAGCCACAACACTGTAGGCCTACCCACACTAGGAGACCTACAGTGCATCCAGAAAGTATTCACAGCACATCACTTTTTCCACATTTTGTTATGTTACAGCCTTATTCCAAAATTGATTATATTCATTTTTTTTCTCAGAATTCTACACACAACATCCCATAATGACAACTTGAAAAATGTTTACTTGAAGTTTTTGCAAATTTATTAAAAATAAAAAAACTGAGAAATCACATGTACATAAGTATTCACAGCCTTTGTTCAATACTTTGTCGATGCACCTTTGGCAGCAATTACAGCCTCAAGTCTTTTTGAATATGATGACACAAGCTTGGCACACCTATCCTTGGCCAGTTTCGCCCATTCCTCTTTGCAGCACCTCTCAAGCTCCAGCAGGTTGGATGGGAAGCGTCGGTGCACAGCCATTTTAAGATCTCTCCAGAGATGTTCAATCGGATTCAAGTCTGGGCTCTGGCTGGGCCACTCAAGGACATTCACAGAGTTGTCCTGAAGCCACTCCTTTGATATCTTGGCTGTGTGCTTAGGGTCGGTGTCCTGCTGAAAGATGAACCGTCGCCCCAGTCTGAGGTCAAGCGCTCTGGAGCAGGTTTTCATCCAGGATGTCTCTGTACATTGCTGCAGTCATCTTTCCCTTTATCCTGACTAGTCTCCCAGTTCCTGCCACTGAAAAACATCCCCACAGCATGATGCTGCCACCACCATGCTTCACTGTAGGGATGGTATTGGCCTGGTGATGAGCGGTGCCTGGTTTCCTCCAAACGTGCCGCCTGGCATTCACACCAAAGAGTTCAATCTTTGTCTCATCAAACCAGAGAATTTTGTTTCTCATGGTCTGAGAGTCCTTCAGGTGGGTGGGCTGCCATGTGCCTTTTACTAAGGAGTGGCTTCCATCTGGCCACTCTACCATACAGGCCTGATTGGTGGATTGCTGCAGAGATGGTTGTCCTTCTGGAAGGTTCACCTCTCTCCACAGAGGATCTCTGGAGCTCTGACAGAGTAACCATCGGGTTCTTGGTCACCTCCCTGACTAAAGCCCTTCTCCCCCTATCGCTCAGTTTAGATGGCCGGCCAGCTCTAGGAAGAGTCCTGGTGGTTTCAAACTTCATCCACTTACGGATGATGGAGGCCACTGTGCTCATTGGGACCTTCAAAGCAGCAGAAATTTTTCTGTAACCTTCCCCAGATTTGTGCCTCGAGACAATCCTGTCTCAGAGGTCTACAGACAATTCCTTTGACTTCATGCTTGGTTTGTGCTCTGACATGAACTGTCAACTGTGGGACCTTATATAGACAGGTGCGTGCCTTTCCAAATCATGTCCAATCAACTGAGTTTACCACAGGTGGACTCCAATTAAGCTGCAGAAACATCTCAAGGATGAACGGGGAAACAGGATGCACCTGAGCTCAATTCTGAGCTTCATGGCAAAGGCTGTGAATACCTATATATATGTGTTTTCCCAATTTTTTTATTTTTAATAAATTTGCAAAAATCTCAAGTAAACTTTTTTCACATTGTCATTATGGGGTGTTGTGTGTAAAATTCTGAGGAAAAAAATGAATTTAATTCATTTTGGAATAAGGCTGTAACATAACAAAATGTGGAAAAAGTGATGCGCTGTGAATACTTTCCGGATGCACTGTATGTTTGCTTTATTACTACAGTCACTCAAGATGTACAGACAAAGTATACAAATTTAAAGCAAAGCAGTATTAATTAGAATAAAATTATAGCAGTACTAGCAGATTCTGGATTTAAGACCTTAAATATCCCAATGATTCAAAGACAAACATTTTCAACAGTCCTTCCTGTGAGGATGTGGAATCTGCATTAAAGGAAGTGCATTTACAGAATAAGAGAGCGAGAGAAGAAGAGAGTAAGAGCTTGTCTTTCAGGTGGCACAACTTGACTCAGAAGTTAAGCAGATGCATGGGTGGCACCTTCGATGTCCAGATAAATGGTTGTCTCTCTCACCCTCAGGTCCTTATGCCAAAAACACTACATGATCCAGACCTCATGATTTACACAGAGATAATTGGCTCACTACACTACTCTAATAATGGAGAGCTTGTCTCCAAATCTTTCATTAAAAAAGTAACGTGAATTAAAGGTTATTTTGTCAGTTGCGATTGCCTAAACCGTGTCCATCTCCTAGGGGATAAATCAGGAATCTGAGTTGTATGTTGATCAGTAGGGCAGTGTGGTATAACAGTAATGAAAAAGTACCGAAAAAAGCAACTTTTAAAATGGTACTGTACCAGCTGTTTGGTACTTTAGGTATCCAAAGTAAATCATAGGTTTTAAAGACCTTGTGCTGATCACTTGATTCTTCTGCTGTTTGATATGCTGGAGACTACACAGGTGACACATCCCCCCATGTGCTGGAGACTCCATGGAAGTAAGTTTGACATGCAGGAAAATTCAAAAGGAAAACTATGGCAAGGCAGGGAGGAACGCTTTTTTGCAGTGCAATCAGTATGTGCACGATTGTGCGCCGCACCAGGGATGCTGGGGTGAGTCAGTGGGGCTGGCGGGTTATCCATTATTTGTTTCAGTACCATTTTGGTACCAGTACTAATGTCTGATAACTGATAATCGATACTGAAGTCAAGATTTTACTACAAATCCAACACTACTCCGCAGTTATTCTAACCCTAATATTTAATGTGAGTTTAAAACTAATTCAAAGAGAATATGTATAAACTTAGACAAAATACTGAGGACAGTGAACTAAAACATTAAACAAATTCTTACAACATATTAAACAAATGTGAGTAAAATTCCAGATTCATAAATAAAAAGAGTTTAGAGTTCAATTGAAATTCACCATTGCTCACAAGAGAAAACTTGTAGCAAATAGCAGTACATTCTGGTTTTTAAACAAAATGCCTTCAGTCACAAATAGCAATTTTGTCATCCCACAAAAGTAGGTTTCACAGCAAATATTTTTACGTAGCTCTTAAGTAAACAAATTAGAAATAAAGCCATAGAAGGTAAAGAGGCATATTGCAGACCACATAGTTTGCCTTCCAAGCTGTGCGGCAATAAAAACCCAGTCTGGGTTGTAGCAGTTGATTCATTTTCTCATTTATGTTTAATTAAAGCTACAACAGTCATGCAGTGCTCATCTGTGTCCAGTTTTGATTTCCATATTACAAAAAAGACATAGCAGTACTAGAGAAAGACCAGAGAAAGAGCAACTAGGCTGATTATGGGACCACGAAGAATGAGCTGCACGGGAAGATTGGAGCTGGACCTTTACAGTTAAAGGAAAGAAGTAACATAATTGAAATGTTCAAAATCATGAAGGAAATTAGTGCAGTGGATCCAAGCTGTTATTTTAAAATAAGTTCTTCAACAAGATCACAGTTTGAAACTTGTTAAACGATAAGTTGTGCACACACATTAGAAAGTTTGTCTTTAAACAGAGAAATATAAACATATAGAATAAGTTACTAAATAGTATGATGGATAGCAGGACTTCCGGGACCTTCAAAATTCAACTAGATGTAATTTTGGAAAAATATGTGAGTTGGATTAAAAAGCTTTGTTACAATGAATGGCTTTTATTTGTCAAAACTGCTCTAAATGTTCTAATATGTATCACAGCTGCCTTGCTGCACCTCAGTAGTGTTGTGCAAACCCTGCAGAGTTCTCTTTGGTGTGAGTTCAGCAAAATTACGGAAATGTTCATGAGCTCCGCAAAATGTTTTCAAATCATTAAGAAAGAAGAAGTAGAATTACATTTGAGTGGATTATAATGGTCTTTAAGTGTCACTAAGAGCTAGGGAAGCATCTGCCAACTATGAGAGACCAATTAGAGTGGCAAAAGATGTGATCTGAGCTGTGAGGCAGCAGTGCAAGCCATAGTGCCACCATGTGTTAAACAACAAAAGATGCAAATGAAACAGATACCATAGACAAAATACAACAAATGGCTACAAACTTGCTATAAGTAAAGAATATATACAGTGGTGTGAAAAACTATTTGCCCCCTTCCTGATTTTTTATTCTTTTGCATGTTTGTCACACAAAATGTTTCTGATCATCAAAC
>JANRMT010028174.1:43492883-43503266 GCA_026402145.1 Polypterus bichir lapradei | reverse complement strand
ACCAAGGCTGTCTGTTTGTATGTCCAGGATTTTAAATCGCCTTTAGCTTGCAAACCATTTGACCTGTTAACCTGAAATTTGGTTCACATATACTACGTGACCTCTACTGTCCACTCTTTTTATTTTTATTTTATTTCATTGTAGAATCAACTCTCTGCAGCACACATTTATTTTGATTAATTTATTTATCTACATATTTTTACTATTATTAAAGTTTTACTCTGTTGGCCTAGCTCTCTTTCTCATTGGTGGGGGTTGATTAGTTTCAAACCTAGTTTTGTTAAACTTGACTTGCTTGTATGGAATGTTATTTGATTTTAATAAAATTAATAAAATGTTAAAAAAGAGTACAGTTGTTGTTTATTTTGAACTGTAGCATGGAAAAGGTGCTGCAAAATTAAATAAACTATATATTAATAATTTATACTATTATTGTTGTTGTTGTTGTAAAATAAAATCTGTGGTCACAAAACTAGCACTAGTTGAAGCCTAAATTTATTTATCTTTGATTATATTATATAGGTTAAAGGAATACTCCACCCAAAAATTATTTAAAAAAAAAATTCAGTTTGTAATGAGAAAAAATTCAGTCTTGTATTTAAATGGACAATGGAAATAGCACATTTTCTGATAAAATAGGACACCAATGGACACCAATTCTCAACCAATGTTGAAAAATGTCCATGAAAAAAGCTCTTTTGTTGCTTGTTCCACATAATCTACATGTCCGCATATGTAGTCATACAGTATGCTCACAACAGATAAAACACTTGCATTTTTTTGGTGAAGCATTATTTATTGAATAATTCTGGAAAATAAGAGCAATGCATGAAGAAGAAATGCGTTCACAAGGGAATACGCTTTTCAACTGAAGATTAGACACTTGACCAGTAAATAAGGGAGGAGGCGAGTCTTCAATTCAAACACCCATGTAAATGCATTTCCTCTGCGTCCACAGAAGGTGAGGGATCACTGTATATACACTGTAGAAATGACATATGTGAAAAATTTTATATTTTAGAGAGGTGGCAAATGGTTTTTGTCCCTCTCAGGTGGAGCATGTGGACTGGGGTGAGTGGATTCTTAAAAAAAAAGTAGCAATAAAATTTAATAATTCCCTGATGAGTATTTTCACTAAGAATGGGGACTAATTTCTGAGGGATTATTGATAACTTTTTGGGGCCATTGGGGCTAATGTTTGTTATGTATTATTCATACAGTTAGCTTACCTTGTACCTGGAGGTGCAGATTAAAATTTTGGAAATGCAATGATTAACTCATAAGCACTGGTCCCAGTTCATTCGCAGTCATTCCTTCATTAACACTAAATTTGGATCACATTTAACATATAGTCTGGGCTTAAACAGCTTGCTGTCATGACATCACACATTACACAGAACATGGCGGATGTGCCTACAAACACCCAGAATAATATCAACAGAATAACTGTCTCTCAGAAGTCAGGGAAACAAATATAAAGCAAAAATAGCAAAGAAAGTACAATATTACCACTTTAAACCTCCGTTCTGAGCCAAATCTACATTGGCTATAGATATTTCATTCTAGAACTCCCCACATAAGACCCCACTCTTCCTACATCATTGAGTCCTTAGCGGAGTTTAAGGAAGAACTAGTGCTAGAGAGATCATCAGCTGCCTAAGTTAATGTAGCCTCACAATTCCACTCCTTTCTATCACCTATTTACTGCCCGTTACTTGACTTGTCCTCATAGTCCTGACCCTTTAACCGATAACTTGGGCCTGGTTTCCTTAACTAGGCACTCAGTTTTGCCACCTGTCAGCTATAGGGTTAATGATCCCAAATAGCCCCTTTTTGTGTAAATACCAGCAGATATGTCCTGGTGGAATTTTCTCAGCTTTTTTACCATACTGGATTTTCTCCTTCATGCTCCAAAAAACAAAATGGAGGATAAAACACGGTTATAGCTAATCAAATGCCACTGCACATGAGCAGTGGTAGCAAGTGTTTAATATTACAATCTGGTACTTCCATAAAGCCTAATGGCAGAGCCTGAGCACAGTTACTTAATGAAACTATGACAACTGCACTGTCAGATATTTAACATTATGAGTACACTAAGAGCAAGAAGACCTTTCCCATTTTCATGTGTATTACACTTTCTGTAGAAGGAATAAGTGATACATTTTGAAATCTCTCATTGAATGAATCAGAAAAACATCAGAAAAATATAAATGTTAAAAAACTGTATGTTTCTTGCCTTTCGTAACCTATAGGTAGAGTATGACCTAACCAACAGCAGCAAGGATGACCTGCGCATACTGGCTAGTGATCGGATTGAGCAGAGTGCTGTACCATACTGCATGACTGTGTACCCTGCCATAACGAAAGAAAATTTTATCCTCACTGCCAATGATCAATTTAAGATGAAACTCTATAATTCCATCACCAAAATGTGCAGGTAGATGCTTTCTTTTATTTTAAGTGTTTTTGCAGAGGTAAAACTGGGAATATTCAAGAATAGTTGTTATAGTAGCTTAGTATATTAAAAGAGTACTCCTATTTACTTCTAATATTTTTTTATACATTACTTACCCCATGTAGTTTGCAGTGATTGTAAAAATGTTTTTGTGTAGAATGAATATAACAACATTTCTAACAGAACGAGGGCCAAAGGTGACCAAAGCTGAACAACAGTAACAATAACAAAAATTATCCATGAAAAAAAGGTCATGTTACTTGTGTTGCTTAATCTACACATTAGTTTATCCAGTTGTATGCTCACAACATTCAAAACGCATGTATTTTTTGCTAAAATATCATTTCATAAAATGAAAGTGGTACACAAACAGGAAGCCCCTTCACACGGGAACATGGTTCTGAATTGCAGATTTGTTTCTCACCCTCATTCACGAGTTTTAATTGAAGACATTTCACATTGTGAGGATATGATTTACTGTATGGATTATGTGACTAAATAATATGACATTTTTTTCATGGATGTTTTTGAAATTGTTTGCTGTTGTCCAGCATTGCACCCCTGGCTCCTGCTCTATCAGAAACTTTGTTATGTCTGTTCTCAATGAAAATATGAGATTAAGACATTTTCTTGGCCATCACTACAAACTACATGGAGTAAGTAATATATTAAAAAAATCGTTTTTGGGTGGAGCATTCCTTTAATATCTGCAGTAAATGAGGTTCCATGCTGAATTTAACTGACGTACTTTGATGCAGTAGCACTTTAAAGCAATGCACATAGAATGTGTTAGTGATCTCACCTTAAGTTGGTATAGTATGACACAGTGTGGGTGAGAGCTTAAGTGTGTTCTGTGATAGGCTCTCATTTTGTCCATGGTTGGTCTTACTTGTCCTAAGTGCTGCTAGAAAATGCTCCAGCTCTCAAGGAGAGGCTCAGAAAATAAAAAGTTACATGAAAATATTTTCTTCAAACTTTGAAAAAAAATAATGGTACTTTTGACAGACCACATCTTTATTGCAACTCTGATTACATAGTATAAAAATGTAGACACCGTGTGGCAAAAAAGTCTTATTCTTTGCTTAACAGCAAGTGCCTTTTTCTTCTTCTTCTTCATTCGGTTTCTCCCATTAGGGGTTGCCACAGCAGATCATGTTGTTCCATATCTTCCTGTCCTCTACATCTTGCTCTGTTACACCCACCACCTGCATGTCCTCTCTCACCACATCCATAAACCTCCTGTTAGGCCTTCCTCTTTTCCTCTTGCCTGGCAGCTCGATCCTTAAGATCCTTTTCCCAATATTCTCAGCATCTCTCCTATGAACATGTCCAAACCAATGCAATCTCACCTCTCAGACTTTGTCTCCCAACCGTCCAACTTGAACTGACCCTTTAATGTATTCATTTCTAATCCTGTCCATCCTCGTCACACCCAATGCAAATCTTAGCATCTTTAACTCTGCCACCTCCGGCTCTGTCTCCTGCTTTCTGGTCAGTGCCACCGTCTCCAACCTACAGTATATAACATAGCTGGTCTCACTGCCATCCTGTAGATCTTCCCTTTCATTCTTGATGATACATGTCTGTCACAAATCACTCCTGACACTCTTCTCCACCCATTCCACTCTGCCTGCACCATATTTTTCACCTCTCTTCCACAATCCCCATTACTCTGTACTGCTGATTCCAAGTATTTATACTCATCCACCTTCGCCAACTCTACTCCCTGCATCCTCACCATTCCACTGACCTCCCTCTCATTTACACACATGTATTCTGTCTTGTTCCTACTGACCTTCATTCCTCTCCTCACTAGAGCATATCTCCACCTCTCCAGGGTCTCCTCAACCTGCTCCCTACTCTCGCTACACATCACAATGTCATCTGCAAACATCATAGTCCACGGGGACTCCTCTCTGATCTTGTCTGTCAACCTGTCCATTACCATTGCAAATAAGAAAGGGCTCAGAGCCAATCCCTGATGTAATCCCACCTCCACACTGAATGCATCTGTTACTCCTACCGCAGACCTCACCACTGTCACACCTCCCTCGTACATATTCTGTACAACTCTTACATACTTCTCTGCCACTCCCGACTTCCTCATACAATACCACAGCTCCTCTCGAGGCACCCTGTCATTTGCTTTCTTCAGGTCCACAAAGACACAATGCAGCTCCTTCTGCTCTTCTCAACACTTCTAGATCAACACCCTCAGAGTAATCATTGTATCTGTGGTGCTCTTCCTTGGCATGAAACCATACTGCTGCTCACTAATCATCATCTCTCTTCTTAACCTAGCTTCCACTACTCTTTCCCATAACTTCATGCTGTGGCTCACCAATTTTATCCCCTATAATTACTACAGCTCTGTACATTCCCCTTATTCTTAAAAATCTTTCTTTAAAAATATTCTTAAAAAATTAACAGCAAGTGCCTTTGAATCCATTTTGAATATGTTTATAAGGCAAACCAAATGTCTGAAGACTGTTCTTTAATTAGCAAAATGGCACATTCAAAGGAATATTATGACAAAAAAAAACCTTTTACCTTACTCTGAGGTCACGTGACTGGAAGGGGATCACTTTTTTACCTCATTTTGTTGCACTCATACTTCTGATGTCCCTTTTGATACTGGAGCATCCCGGATTTCTACCCGAAGCGCAGGAAAAAAAAAAAGAGATCTAATCTTATATCAAGGATAATTTGGAGGAAAAAATTCACAATAAAATCTGATATATACTTCTGCACCTTCGTAGTGTACAGTGTAGCTACAGCATAGCCTGACATGCACCTCCTCAAAAATGTGTCTATGTATCACATTGACATGGACCCTGCCCAGGCCCCTACAATCTGCAACCAGTTAGATTATTTATTGAAACACATTTATGTTTGTTTTCTTCTATTTTTAATTAATATGGTGAAGATCAAAAAAATTCTATAGTAGCCAATTTGTGGCACAAATTATCTGCTAACACTGTTCTGGAATGTGATGAATGTATGGCAAAAATTGGAAACATTTTAGGGACAAATACGTTACCTTACAGAAGAAAATGTCCAGCAAGAGGAATGGTGATCCTGAAGGGAAAAAACTGCCTGCATTTTAATGGATTTTTTGCTTTTCTTGCATGCTACAAATACCACCCACTAGCGTTTAGGCATGTGCCTGCACAGTGGTGCGACACAGAAGTATAAACTACTTTTGACAGCATTGCCATGACACAGAAGTAGAACTCAGCCTTAAAGTTGGGAAATTCAGTCATTTTTATAGAGTAAGGTTGTTAAACTAAAGCATCTGAATTCAGTGTATTCATCAACAACATTACCATTCATTATTTAACATATCATTATTTTTCATTTTTTAATGCCCATTGTTTTCTTGTATTGACAGTTTGTGTAATGTTATTCTCACCACTCAAAAAATATTTTTATAGGATTGTTTCACAAAAGTATTGCAAGTTTTCACAATAATTATTGCATTATTTTGCAGTATAGTTTGGATGCTTTTGCAGAATACAGATAAGTCAGTCAATCCTTTACAACTCCATCCTGGATCCTGTGCCTAGTAATAATGCATGTTTTGCCTGCCAAAGTTATTCCGCACACACACACAATGTGGCATAATTGGTGTAATCCATTCTCTCACGTTTTAACAGAAAAACCCAACTGGGACCAACGTATGGGTCTCCCATAAAGAAAATGCAAGTCTTGCCAGGCATCACTGACACCGAGTCTTCTGTCAGCTATCTCGCGTATATCACCAACGACAAGGTGAGCAAGAAAATGTGTGAGTTCTACTTTGTAGACTGTTACTATGTATAAGTGGAATGCAGTTGACAAGAAACTAAAGAAATTATTTCAGATTCTTTACAGAAGCTTAGAAGATTAAAGTATTTTGCAGCTCAAACATTGTGCTATACTGCTTGACTTCACTGTCCCATAATTTTTGGATTTCCATGTTGTAATCTTTCTTATTGAGAGCTAATGGGTTTCACTCAGGAACTTCACTTCTATTTCCACTATATCGATACTCTCTGGATAACATCTTTCCATTCTTTTTTTGTTTGTACCCTTTGGTTTAAAGAAGTAATTTATGTAATATCTTGCTATAATATATTGTAGTTAAATGCAGTGAGCATGCATGAAGACAGAAACAGAAGACAGAATTAACTCCAGGGAAAAGATACTCTTTCAAAAACGGAGAGACGGTTCAATTTCTGCAGCTGTTTCTTGTGTGTAGTAGCAAATAATACAGTGTAGTTTTTTTCAGTTGTTTCATTGTGCTTTGATAAAAAGAGTTCCACTTATCTGTCAGGTATAGTTTTCTGAATTTCTTTCCATTGATTGGATCTGTTAGTTTTTCCTTTTTTAATTTCCTGGATATCTTTACCACTATTCTATGGTTTGTAGGATCACAGCTAGTGACAGTTTCTATGTCACCCCTTAATGTGCACACCTCCATGTGCCTTGAGGAGTGTGAAGGTGTCACCTTGTTTAGTAGTGAGCAGTGAAATGAGTTCAACAAGAGCACAGAGACACAAAGTTAAGGTTAAATTTTGCACAATCATTAGAATGTTTTTTTTCACATAGACACTTGCAATAAATTATCAAGTAGTGTGGTGGAGAGTAGGAGTTTAGGGACACTAAAAGCTGACTTGATGTTATTTTGGAGTAATTAAGTGAATAGGACTGGCGAGCTTTGTTGCGTTGATTTGGTCTGTTCTCATCAAAATGTGTCGAGTGTTGTAATGTTTTCACAAGCTGATCTATTAAGACTTTTACAAATGTTTAAAGACTACATTGTTGCATTTGTGACTCTTTACTAGAACATTGGTTTGGTGTGTAGTTGTGGTTTGAGATATCAAATAATATTGTAGTGAGGTGCCTAATTCCAGTAACACTGGTTAAGTGAGGCAAGCTGTTAAGAAGCAGGATTAGGTTCCTGTTTTTTATTTAACTTTTTTGGTACTATATTAATAAAAAGGATCCATATTTGGTTTTCTTTAATACCACATGACTGAGTGGTTTCCCGAGTTTGCCTCAAAGCGTTTAATTCAAATCTGAGGTTTTGCTTCTGTTTGTCTTGCTGCTGAGACATTACCACAATAGTTGCTAGATTTCTCGCCCTATGGCTAATGGCTGGATACACGTTTCACTGAGATGTATATGCATGAGATAGAATGTGTTGTTATAACTGTTAACTTTTGTCATCAATGACTCAAGATTGCAATATTTATGTTATTGGCATGTTAAATCCTATTCGTAAGCCCACTGTAATACATAATCAGGTCATCATTTTCTAATTAGATTTTTTTTCTCCTTTGTGTTGCATATTCTTTTCTAGTCTCATTGCTCTTAAATGAAAAACATAAAACCTTTCAAACTACATTGTAGTGACTCTGATATTCTCTCCGAGGTTGGGTTATTCATAAAGTGTATTGGCTTTTCACAACAATCAATCCACTTTTCTTAATCACTTAAAAATGTAAAATGATCAGTAGCATGAATAATTTTCTTTTAAATGCCTGCTGATTCATGACACTAAGTGCTATTGTAAAAGCAACTTGACCTTTACTTCATTTGGGCTTTAAATGACGCAATTCATTTATCATTGAAAAAATTAACAATTAATGTATTATTGAACAATGGAGCAATTTAAAAGAAATCCTACTGCAGCCAGTGGGGCGAGGATTTAAAGTGTCATTGTTACCAGAGGTATTTAATTTCATTATTGAAAGAATCACAGTATGGTGTGCTTTTTGTTGCTCATAAAAGCTTTAGAGTTTAGAAAAGTAATTTCCTTGTCATAAATCGTTTTGTTTTTAATTTAGATGTCAAAATTCAGAAACTCACATATATACCACAGGGGGTATTCTAGGGTAGGTTTAAACTTGAGAAACCAAAAAAAAAAAAATTGCTAGAATGTCTTGACTTACCAATGCTAACGTAATTTCAGTTCAGTTTTGTTTTCTTTTTAAATTTAATACCATTATACTTAAAGTATAATTCAAAACTTTTTGTTGCTAGACTTACTGATTTAGAGGTACCTGTATTTATCAAAATATAGTCACAATAAAGTAAAAGTACAACAACACAGCAGACACAAAGCAATTGGGATATGCAATAATCATAATAATAATATAATGTGTCCTGCTTCTTCCTTTTGGAAATTTGGAACAAGATGATGCAAAGTCATTAGGGTCGGTTATTGGCCTTCTATTTCCATTGGTCACCAACAAAATTGAATGCAACACAATTTCTTTTCAAGTTGTCCAACCAGTTCATCCTGGGTGTTCCTATGGTTGACTTGCTTTCTACAAGGGGTCTGAAAAGGTTAGTGTGTCTTTGTATAGTGCTGTATTACTTATTTCCATTCCTTTCCTGCCAAATATACTTCTCAATATCTTAGTTTGAGATGAGTAAACTTAGGCATAGTCATTGTCAGTGCAAGTCCATGCCTCAGCTCCATGTGGAAATGTTAAGAAGACTGTGGCTAAGTATACTGCTATTTTGGTTTCATGGTTAACACCATTTACATTCCACAGTGTTTTCTTTCAGTTGGTTTAACCTGAAAGACCCAAGATTAATCCTGCACTCTATTGTCTTTCCCAACAAGCACATTTCATCTATCAGGCTATCTAGATAGGTAAAATAAGTCACTCTTTCTACCTCTAAATTCTTTCCTTCTCTTGATATTTCTGTCCTTGGTGTTGTTCTATCATTGTTAAGAATAGGAATATACATCCATCCATCCGTCCATTATCCAACCCGCTATAAACAGAAGTAAAGTAGCATCACATTTAAAAAATCTATTAATTAATTAATCAATTTAAACTAACATTACAAATATAAAATGTCTCATTGTATGAATATTTATGACTGTTTTTGTGGTCTGCAATTCAGTGGCTTCTGCCGTATTCTTATTCTTTCATTTGTCTTGTGGTTGACAGTGGTAGTTTGAAGAACTCTGAGAAGAAGGCAATCATGCATTTGAGAGCTGTTAATAAATAGTATAAACAGACATTGACCATGATTGTCATACATAAACAAAGATAAAGTAATATGCCCAACTGTAAATAACTGTCATTTTTAGACCCCTGCCTAACAAGGATAATCTAAACCATTTCTTTACAACATTATAAGTAGCAGTTATTATCCCACCATGTAACCTATTTTTCTGTGTTCATTCAATTACTTCTGTTACTTTCTCCACTTGCTTGAAATCTTACTTAGCCTTGACGTGTTCATACTGTAAGCTAGACATTTGTCACTTTCAACAACTCAGGAGTGTAGGATATGCTTCCTTCAGTCATACTGAAGTTCCTCACAAAAGAATGCTATCGCTAGAAAATAGTAAAAAAAAAACAAATGATATTAGCCAGAATCAAACTCAGCAATCTGTATATTGTTGTCTTTATAAAATATGTTTTTATGAGTAACACTTATAATTGAGCTCTTATTTTTCAGATTGGACTCCAGATCTTACCAGTAGATGGGAATCCCCACAGATCGTCTGCCCTTATTTGTCATGCTGAAGGAGTCTCTTCATTTACTTGTTCCTGTGATGGGAAATACATATTTACAGCTGGAGGAGAAGACTGCATTGTTTATCTCTGGGAAACAAACCTGAAGTGGGTCCATACAATGAAAATTAAACTGAATTCACTTACTGTACTTGTACTATTAGATATCTCAGCATATATTAGTAGCAAATGGCTTCTATTGATTGCAAAAAACCTCCTCCTACTACGTCCTTCATGAAAGTTATGTTAGTGGTACTTCTGATTCAATTGATAGAATAATATCTATCTATCTATTATATAATGCCTCACCTATCTATCTATCTATCTATCTATCTATCTATCTATCTATCTATCTATCTATCTATCTATCTATCTATCTATCTATCTATCTATCTATCTATC
>JANRMT010028174.1:43444737-43472293 GCA_026402145.1 Polypterus bichir lapradei | reverse complement strand
TATATCATAAATCTCAAATCATGTAACATCAGAAATATCATTGAATTCCTAAGATTTAAAAATATGTGTTGATTTGGCCGACACATTTTGAGGATGCACCTCTTCTTCAGGGCACAGCAATCAGGAGATAAACTTAAAAAAATATAATCAAACATCCATTCATCCATCCATTTTCCAACCCGCTGAACCCGAACACAGGGTCATGGGGGTCTGCTGGAGCCAATCCCAGCCAACACAGGGCACAAGGCAGGAACCAATCCTGGGCAGGGTGCCAACCCACCGCAGATAATCAAACACCAAGCAAAAAAAATGCACATCAATCCATACTACTCAAAGATCATGTACTACCAATTATACAACATCACATGCTCACAGAAGTAGATCCACCATAATTGAGTTCCTCAGAAACGAAAAACTGTATAAAGATAAAAATAAGAATAAGAATAAAAGGTCAACATATATTAGAATGACAATATAAATACTCAAGAGATTTCTTAACGGGAAATGCAGCTTACCTAATCCATATGTGAAAATTACGTGTTATGGGACTTTTGACTAAAGTACTTGTTTGAAGCTGAAATAAAATCAAAGAGGAATGTAGAAACTGTCACGTATAACTAACAGTGACGAGTACGGACCAAAGATAAGCAATTAAAAAACGGCATTACCTCATCCACTACAAGTGTATCATAGAGCCCAGCAACTATCTGAATGGGAATAGCAACAGGAAACAAACCCTGGCTAAGGCTTATATCACAAGAAGCACGTCCAATCAAGTGACTCATTGAAACCAATGGGGTGTAACGTATGTAACAGAAAAGTCCAATGTGCTTCCCTATGTAACAGCAGGTTGTCACAGTTACCCCTAAGGTGGGCCGGGTGGGGATTTACAATTTAAGGACCGTAAACCTGAGGTCTGATACCTTCTTGTACTACGCCACTGTATTGTCAGATCAGTCCAGTTTGTTGTTTATGTGAATCAACTCTGCACCCACTGCCATGTCCTCCCCCTGACTGGTGACTAGTCTCAGAGGCTCTTTGGCATGCCGGACGTCCATCACCAATTCCTTTCCTTTGCGGATGTTGAGTTGCAGGTGGTTCTCCCTGTACCACAAGACAAAGTCCTTCACAACCTTCCTGTATTCTGCCTCACCTCAGTTATTAATGCAGCTTGTGATGGATGAGTTATCTGAAAATGACTGGCAAGTGCTGGTGTTGAACCGCATGTTTGTTGTGTAGAGGGTAAACCAAATGGGAGACAGGACAGTTCCCTGACACACTCCAGTGTTACACACCACCATTTCTGACACACAAAGTCTCTTAGCTTCATAGACTGCTGTTTGGATCCAGGAGACTGTGGGGGCACCAAGATGCTACGCCCTGAGCTTTTTCTCCACTTGTTGGGGCAGAATGGTGTTAAGGGCACTTGAAAAATCAAAGAACATTATCCTGACTGTGGTACCAGCTTTGTCCAAGTAGGAGTAGGCTTTGTGGAGCATGGAGATGAGAGAATCCTCCACACCTACCTGTATGTGTCTGATAGGCATACTGCAGATATTTATATACACACTACCAGTCAAAAGTTTTAGAACACCTCAGTTTTTCCAGTTTTTCTTCAAATGTAGTCAGTTGTAATGCAATGAATGACCTAAAACGGTGAAGAGGTGAGCAGTAAATTGCCAAAGGTTTAAATTTATAGTTTAAGTTATCAAAAACTAAAAAAACAAGAAATTTCTGAATTTTACAAATGGGCCTTCTTCAGATAACAACTGATAGGTTACAATTTGCTGATGTTCTGTAGCAACTGAAGTAAACAAAGCCTTGCACGTTTAAGCAAACAATTTTTACAGGTGTCCCAACCACTGTTGATTACTTAAAAAACCCCTGGCTGTCTTAAAGCAGATTTGGAGCAGACTGTGTTACTACACCCTCTATATAATAATAATAATAATAATAATAATAATAATAATAATAATACATTTTATTTATATAGCACCTTTCCCATGTTCAAGGCACATGGGAACTATAAACTATATAAAAACTATATATTGTAGCCAGAAGTTTGTGATCTATTTATCTATCTATCACCTGATCATCACACATATATGAGCTTGTTGGACATCCCATTATAAAATCATGGGCGTTAACGTGGAGTTGTCCCTCCAAACCTTTGGTGGCAACCTATGATAGTGCCACTTTTAAAGTCACTGAACTCTTAAGTACATTCCCATTTAAGCACCTTGAGCATGGGACAGGGGCTATATAAATAAAATGTGTTATTATTATTATTATTATTATCTAATGCCAATGTTCATCCATGAAGACTGCATGGCTCTGCGCTGATTTTATGAACATGTTAACAATGAAACACCTGAACTCTAGAATTTGAAGGGGTGTCCACCTACGTTTGGCCATTTAGTATATACATGTGCTTTTAAGTTAAAATATTTCTTAGAGTATTTGATATTTTGACTGTCTGTTCCGAAACCTTAGGACCTGTGATTAGAAACTGTTCCTGAATCTACTACTGCAAGTGCCAATGAATGGTCCTGTACGCTTTGCCAGAAGGAGTGAGAGCAGCAGCTGTGCTGGGTGGCTGAGGTCTTTAATAATCCTTTTAGATTTTGTAAGTCAACAACTGTTGTACTGCATGTGTGTTGAACAAAGAGCACCTTTACCACCTTCTGCAGTGCTTTACGATCTTAGGCCAAACAGAAGCCATACTGGGATTGATCTCACTGTGGCAATTAGCGAGAATAGATGGAGACATCCAATTTTTCCTTAGATGTCTTAAGATGTAGGGGTGAGATTGTTGCCCTGGCACCATTGAATCAACAGGTCTCTCCAAACAGTTTAAAGCTGCTCATCCTCTCAACAGCATCTCCTCTGGTTAAGAGGAGGAGATGCTGTTGAGAGGATGAGCAGCTTTTCAATCTGAGCTGTGGACCCGCTATACCACAAGGTCTACCTGCTCACTCAGTGGTATCAGGACAACAATCTCAAAGTCAGAAACACCAAGGATCTGGGTATAGACTTCAGGAGGCAGCAAGCAGGCCACATTTCGATCTTAATCAGCATCTCCTCAAACATCTGTGGTGATCAGACCTATAATGGTAGTCTCATCATCAAATCTACAGTAATGATGGAGTTGGAGCTGTGTTTGTTATAAGAGAAGAAGGACTTCAGAAGAGTGCTTAACACACTTCCCTGTGATGTGCCTATTTTAAGGACAATTGTGGAGAATGCGATGTTCTCAATCTACACATACAGAGGTGTGTTCGAAATATAGCATCATATTAAAGAAAGAAACATCCTGTAACAGGACAATTCAGTAATCAGGCAGGAGAAAAGCTGCTCATTGTATCTTTTGATTACTCCTCAGCAAAATGCCTTGGAGGGAGCATTCATTAAAAGCAGTCTGTTACAGAATGGCCATAGAAACAAAGAATAAAGGTTCATTTTATAAACTGTTGAATTTACATACAGTGTCAATCAATGCATACATCTTACTCTGGTTGGTTTATTGGTTTACACCCAAATGATTTATATAAAATAAAAGTCTATTATATTATATTCTGGTTCTTCTTATACCTTTTGAGATGAGACACCACCCTTAAAATTTCTGTGCATATAACAACTGTCCATTCTCATTTATAGGACATCTGTTGATTTCTTAGTCATCTCTTAGTCATCCTTCAGTTCATTTTTTATATTACATCAGCCTTTCTTCTGGTACATTCTTTATTTACTTGACCATCTCAGTATTTTTCCTAAACCAATTCTTATATTTCAGTGTACATTTTGTTGTTCACTTGACCTTTATTTGGTTTCCCACATTTATTAAGCCTTTATGCTATTTTTTAATATGAATACTATGTCACCCTAAAATTATTCTTCCACAGAGGTCTTCCAGTTCAGGGATTTGCGAGCCTCCCCATTCCTGACCTGACATTTCATTCTTAAGTTTTTCAAATCACACCGATTCTTTGAATGCCATTACCAGAGGTGTTAAAAAAACAGCAATGACGCACACAGCTGGATTCCCAGCAGTATTTCAAGATCTGAAATATCTTCTCATAAGATTTTAAGATCTCCTAATATGGTTTAGGTGATGGGATTTTCAATTTGAAGGTCATCATAATTGGCAAAGTGGGCAACATATTCCAGAACAACCACAACTCACTGCCCACAGCTGAGCTAAATGTCTACAAGTATCAGAAAATAAGTCTGTAGATTTGTTTTTTTTCATAGAAGTCTTTATTTAAATATTAAATAACAAGTAAACCTGCGTAGAATTAATGCAAGAAAATACTTCCAGGCAGGAACTAAACATCTCTTCTCTTGTGTCAATAGCACAAGAATCTCGCTGGTTGCGAGACATCATTTCTATCGTGAATTCATTTAGGTGAAGTGAAACTCTCACTGCAAATTCAGGTTTTCACAAACCCCTTCACTCATCACTAGTCACCAGTTTGTTGTTTGATTTTTCAAGTGGCAGAGGACCAAACACAGTGATAACAAACCAACCACGAAACACTGCTTCTTTCATGAACTCCTCTGAGTTTCCCTATAAAATTCAGTTTGGTGCAAATCATTTTGTTCATCTCTATTTGGCTTTTGTTTTTTGAGTTTCAGAGGGTGAAATTCAGTAACAATAAGCCAACCGCAAAAAACACCATTTTTGTGAATTATTTTGCAAAGTGAAACTCGAGTTTTGCAACAAATGCAATTTTGCGAGAATCATTTCTCTCATCGCTCAGAGGTTAAACCACACAAGGTGTCAAAGTGGTGGCGAGTCAATCAGAAGAATTTTTATAACAGATGGAACTTTATTTGGAAATTCGGCATTTTACCGAATCTCTTTAAATTTATAATTAAATCTACACACACACACACACTAGAGTCTGAACACACAGCAGAATAACCAAAAAGCAAGAAAATTAAAAAGAAAGAAAAGTTCTGACTTAGCTGTCACAGTCACAGTGAGGCCTAATGCAGGTGTATTGCTGTTGGTATAAAAGACCACCTTTCATGTTTCTCCTTCTGCTGAATAATTCGTTGGCTGAAAGTCCTCAGTGTTAGTGTGTCACAGAGAGGATGCGCAGCATTGTTCATAATGGCACTCAGTTCTGTCTACATCCTCTCCTTTGGCACTTTCTACAAGGGGTCCAGAGTGTGTCTTATAATTCAGTCTGCCCTTGAAATTAGCGTGTTGATTTGGTGGGCCTCTCTTGATGTGATGTTACCAGCCCAGCACACCACAGTGTAGAAAATCCCACTGGCCACCGCAGAGTTATACGAGGTGTGGCAGAAAAGTATTGAGACTGATTTTTTATTTACCAAAGTTTTTATTTTTTTCAAACATCAATGTTATCCCCTTCAAAGTAGTTCCCTTGGGCAGCTACACACCGATGGAGACGTTGTTCCCACTGTTGGTAGCAGCGCTGGAAGTCTTCAACCAGTATGGTCTTCAGCATGTCCGTTACACTCTTTTGGATGTTTTCTAAAGTCCCGAAATGACGTCCTTTGAGGACATTTTTCAGTTTAGGAAAAAGGAAAAAGTCACACGGACTGAGGTCAGGTGAATAAGGGGGCTGGGGAACCACAGGAATGCGTTTTTTCGATTGTCCTTCTGCTCAAATGTGAGGTTTTTCGGCACCATTTTGGCACAGACCTTTCGCATGTGCAAATGTTCAGTCAAAATTTGATGAACGGTAAATCTGTTCAAATTTAATTGTTCACTCAACATTCTTAATGTTAAACGACGGTCTGATCTCACAAGAGTGTTCACACGTTCGATGTTTTCATTGGTTTTCGAAGTTGAAGGCATCCCTTAACGCTGTTCATCTTCAACGTGTTTTCTGCCTTCCAAAAATGATTTGTGCCAGCGAAAAACTTGAGCTCGGGATAAAGAATGTTCCCCATAGGCCTGTTTTAACTTTTCAAACGTCACACTTCCCGATTCTCCAAGCTTAACACAAAATTTAATGGCACAACGTTGCTCCAAATTCCGCTGTTCCATTTTGCGTGACGCACAACCAAAAACGCAACTTCGCTAATAGCAGTCACAAAAATCACGTAGTTAACGGAAGGAGTTGAAACTCGCACTGAGCTATGGGAGGGTACTGATACATGTGCTCTATCAAGGACAACAGCGCAGCGTTGCCAGATCACTTGCAGTGTTGCCAGTCTCATTACTTTTCTGCCACACCTCATAGAAGGTGTGAAGGTTGTCATCTCCCACATTAAAGGAACGCCATCTACTAAGGAAGAAGAGCCTGCTCTGCCCTTTCTTATACAGTTTGTGTGTTAAGGGACCAGTCCAACCTGTCATTAATGTAGGAATGGACCACCTCTACATTCACTCCCTGAATAGTAACTGGACATAGAGGCTCATTGGTGTGGTGAAAGTCAATAATCAGTTCCTTGACTTTGCTGATGTTAAGATGAGGACAATTCTCTTTACACTAAGAAACAAGGTTTTCCAACTGACTCCCCTCCTCTGTCTCATTTTCTTTATTAATACACCCCATGAGTGCAGAATCATCTATAAGTGAGATGACCTGCTGTTATATCTGTAGTCGGAGATGTACAGAATGAAGAGAAAAGGTGACAGGACTGTTCCTTGTGGTAATCCAGTGTTGCTCACATCATATTAGAGACACAATCCTTGAGTCTCACAAACTGGGGTCTGCCCCAAAGACAGTCCATTATCCAGGACCCCATAGGCTCATCCACCAGCATATCTCTGAATTTACCCCTTAACAGGGATGGCTGGATGGTACTGAAGGTCCTGGAGAAATAGCACATAATTAAAAGAGTAGACATGAGTGCTTATTTCAGGCACCCGTATGTTATTCTCTTCATGATAGTCTTTCCTTTTATTTTTAAATACTAAAGGTATCTCTTATATATATTTTTCTTCTGGTTAGTCCTGCTTCCTCTTTAAACCCGGTCACGTCACATCACCGCCTTATATCTAGCCTGACTGCGTGACCTTTTACTTCGGCGGTGACGTGACACCAATGGGGTCATGAGAGAGGAGCGGGGAACAGGGTAGTCCAAAGAAGGAACAGGATTTGAGAAAAGCGGCATGTGGGTGTATGGGAGGCCACAGCCAGCGTGGGGAAGGGTTTGGAAGAGTAGGAATAGGAATCGAGAAATGCCATGTGGGCTGCGTTTGGGAGGGACTGGGTTTGAAGAGGAAGCAGGATGAACCAGAAACGAAATATATATAAGAGATTATATATTTGAAATTATTGAGTGCAAACTGATCACTATCCAAAATTCTGAAACAATCTTCATTCCCAGAACCTCTCTCCTCTCTTTTAAATTTAAACGCACACAATTCCCACTCAGACTCGCCTTCTCCATGACTATCAACAAGTCCTAAGGACAAACGTTTGCAAAGATTTGCGTTAATCTACAACAACCAGTCTTCAGCCACGGTCAGTTGTACGTGGCTTTTTCTAGGGTTAGATCTTTCGACTCATTATCTGTTGTCTCCGGCAAAACACCTATTCACAACTGCGTCTTTCAAGAAGTATTTCTTTCTTCTTGATTTCTGAATTCCTTTCCATTTTCCGTTCCAATTCTTACACCGGCGTATGCTATGGCGGGCGTCGGCTATTTATATTATTTAAACAGAGTAAGCTGTTGCTAACATGTAATCATTTAACACATGCAAAACAGCAACAGGGATGGCATGGTGGTGCAGTGGTAGCGCTGCTGCCTCGCAGTAAGGAGATCAGGGTTCATGTCTTGGGTTTTTCCTGTATGGAGTTTGCATGTTCTCCCTGTGTCTGCGTGGGTTCCCTCCGGATGCTTCCGGTTCCACCCAAAAGCATACAGGTTAGGTGGATTGGCGATACTAATTTTGCCCTAGTGTTGGTTTGGAGTGTGTGTGTGTGTGTGTGTGATCTTCCAGTGATGGGATGGCGCCCTGTCCAGGATTTGTTCCTGCCTTGCACCCTATGCTAGCTTTGATGGGCTCCAGCTGTCCCCCATGACTCTGTTCAGGACTAAGCAGGTTAGAAAATAACTGGCTAACTGACAACAGCAGAACTGCCGGGACTAGATGGTGTCATCAAAGATGCAAAGAAAAAAATGTACAAGAAATGAAAGTAAATTTCAATAAAAGGATTAGAAATCACCCTAAACACTCCAAAAAAAATTTTTAACAGCTGCAGATTCTGAAAAGAGTTTGCCGACCCATACATAACCATTAACTGAAAGAAGAACATGTTATGAGATCGTCAAGGAGTTTCCATATGAAAAATAAAAGGTCAAGACTGGAGTGGTGTGAAGTTTTCATCCACAGCCAAAAATGTTATTTTCCTTTGCTGGATTCCTTCAAACTAAAGAAAAAAAATACAAAAAATAAAGTTATTGGCTTTTACCCTCAGCGTCAAAAACTGAAAACTTTTTTTTTTTTTTTGCCGTTGTTTCTGTTTTATGTGAATTAAATTGACAGATTGGACGAGGTGTCTGGTGTTTCTGAAACCGCTGACAGAAAAGAAAAATGACAAAAGGTCAGAAGCCAAAGCGCTTCTACACGCTGAATGGTTTGTTGTTGCAGTTTCCAGTAGGACGTTTTCTCGTAATTGATTACAGGCTTTCTGATGTCGGCTTGCAGGAAAGACAAATGTGTAAGTTCTTAGATGTCTTGGCTCACTCTGTTTGTTAAATACTGTGTGTTTGCAGATTTGGAATCAACCTTATATTAAGATAAAGTGCTGGCATATTTTTTTGATTTGAATATGCGTGTGTGCGTATTTTAACCTGTAAATATACTGTACATGCAAGCGTAACCTTTGTCCACATAAACGTCCATCCGTTATCCAACCCGCTATATCCTAACTACAGGGTCACAGGGGTCTGCCGGAGACAATCCCAGCCAACACAGGGCGCAAGGCAGAAAACAAACCCCCGGGCAGGGCGCCAGCCCACCACAGGGCACACACACTAGGGACAATTTAGAATCACCAATGCACCTAACCTGCATGTCTCTGGACTGTGGGAGGAAACATGCAAACTCCACGCAAGGAGGACCTGGGAAGCGAACCTGGGTCTCCCAAATACAAGGCAGCAGCGCTACCCACTGCGCCACTGTGCCGCTCCACATAAACATCTTTGTCATTTTCTAATCTTTTTGGACTACTTTTATTTACTGTATATTGGTTACAGCCTTAATCTTTAATAGAATGTAGTGAGAAGCCAAACAAAATTACCCCTTTATTGGCTAACTGAAAAGATTACAATATACAAGCTTTCGAGGCAACCCAAGCCCCTTCTTCAGGCAAGATGTGATACAGAAACTATCTACTCAAAGCACCGTGATGTTCCAACAATGATGGATGGATTAAAAGCCAGAAGTCTGTATGAACATCAAGTGACTCCGTGAGAACCCTCAATACAAAGAGGACTGATCATTTATGTTAGGTAGAATGCCCAGAGGGGACTGGGCGGTCCCGTGGCCTGGAACCCCTGCAGATTTTATTTTTTTTCTCCAGCCGTCTGGAGTTTTTTTTCTGTTTTTTCTGTCCACCCTGGCCATCGGACCTTACTCCTTTTCTATGTTAACTAATGTTGTCTTATTTTAATTTCTTATTTTGTCTTTTTTTCTGTTCTTCATTATGTAAAGCACTTTGAGCTGCTTTTTGAATGAAAATGTGCTATATAAATAAATGTTATTGTTGTTGTTGTTGTTCGTCTGTTTAGCCAAAATCTCATAGAGCGGGGTGAGTGTCATTGTTCAGAATAGTAAAGAATGTCTTGAGTGACAGTTGTGCTGCCTCTTCCTCCAGTAAGTCCAGCAGGCTTGGATTTGTCATGGAGAGTGGCAGGTCTTGTCCTGCTGCGTGGCTGACATTTGTTGTTAAACAATATGATACAAAATAATACAAAACTCCTACATAAAAACTGTTAATTAGTGAAACTGAGACTGTTGAGGCAATTTTATAATGAAACATAATTAATGAAATGTAGACGACATCGCAAAATGCTTCTTTTTTACCCAGCTTCATAGGATTAACCTACCTACGTCATCAAAATGGTCCTTTTTCAAATTTAAGATTACTCTGAGATTATTTGACATTTAGAACTGACCAGTTTGGCCTCTCACTGGGACAAGCTAAAGATGACAGCTCTCGAGGAACTTCACACTACACTCACAACCACTGAAAAGCAAATGGAGAGTGGACAGGAACTTGATCTTATTTATAAATGATGTACATCAATCAGAGTCTGCCCTTTGTGTTGTTATCACACTCTGCTCAAATAAAAAAAGAGGAGTTTTTGCACTCTGAAGTTCATAAGACACAGACTGAAGAGTACGTTGTCACAGGACTGTCTGGAGACTTTAATGTTAATATAAACCGAAAAGCACATCCTTTTAACTCTTGAAAAAAAAAGTGAACAACTTTTTATATGGCCATTGTGTTTTTAGTTGTGCATTTATAAATGCCACATGGGTTGGACGGGCATCCCAACCAGAAGAGGGGTGGTTCCTTACCCGGATGGGAGGCTCCTAGCAGGCAGGAGAGAGAAAGGAACCAGACCTGAATTAGATAGCCAGAGTGGATGGATGGACAGCGCACTGGAAGTAGAAGATATCGCTGGGGACTCTGTATCCCCCCAGGGCGCTAGATGGCAGCAGCCCTGGATTTCGGTACCTAGTCAGAAACCAGCAGGGCATGCTGGGAGATATAATCTGGCAGAGCAGCCCTGCTGTGGTCTGTACCATAGACCTATATAGATAGACGCCACATTCACTGTGTCCAGAGGGGACTGGGCGGTCTCATGGTCTGGAATCCCTACAGATTTTATTTTATTTTTTCTCCAGCCGTCTAGAGTTTTTTTTTTTTTGTTTTTTCTGTCCCCTCTGGCCATTGGACCTTACTCCTATTCTATGTTAATTAATGTTGACTTATTTTGTTTTCTTATTGTGTCTTTTATTTTTCTATTCTTTATTATGTAAAGCACTTTGAGCTACTGTTTGTATGAAAATGTGCTATATAAATAAATGTTGTTGTTCTTGTTGTGGTTGCCCAGTCAACACGATACGTCAGCGCGTCCGCCTTATTGCGAGTGGCAAAAGTGCCATTTAAACTAATACAGGTAGACGTGAAAACCAGGTTTTCTGATGAAAAAACAATGTTTAAAACAGTATTGTTTAAATACAACAGATTTTGGCGAATCGTTTACATGCAATTATTTATATCCATTTTTACACTAATAATGGCAATTATTAAATAATAATTATTATTATTATTATTATTATTAAATAATTCCTCCCATATAAGTAACATTTCTCGGCCTGCCTTCTTCCATATCCGAAACATTTCTAGACTTCGTCCTGTTCTTACACACCACAGTACTAAAGTATTGGTTAATGCCCGAGTCACCTCACATATAGATTACTGTAATGCTATTCTATCTGGCATCCCACAAAAACGTATCCATCGCTTACAACTTATTCAAAATGCTACTGCCAGGATAATAACCTGCTGTACTAAATCCACTGAACATATTACACCTATTCTCTCTCAACTTCACCGGCTCCCTGTTAACTACAGAATACAATGCAAAATACCGCTCTGAACATTTAAAGCTCTCCTCCAGACTTGCACTCCTCTCGCTCCTCTGCAGCTCTTCTTTCTGTACCACTCATCAGACTCAGTGCTATGGGAGCTCGAGCGTCTCTCATTGTGCTCCTCAACTTGGGAATCCTCATCCCTCTCATATATGTCAGCTCGATTCAATAACACATTTTAAAACTGCCCTCAAAACGTATCTTTTCAAACTGGCATACCAATTGTGAATTTTGCACTGTTACTGGGTGGTGTAGTGGGTTCACAGCTCATGTAAAAAGGGCCACTTTTAAATAAATAAGCACCACGCTCGTGGCTTGCTGAGGGGGCGTGGCGGTTGTTTGGCTGAAGCGGCTCTCGGGGCGATTTCTGTGGGAAACTGTCCGCATCCGTGATTGTTCCTGGGGCCGCTGATTTGCCACAGCTGCCATGCCCTCTTGATAAATAGAAGCACGAGTCGACTAGGGGAAAGAAAAAGAAAAGAGAAAGAGAGACAAAGAAAGACAGCGGTTGCTGGAGATCAGGAAGCAGTGTGGCGAGAGAGCCCGTGTGAGCGAGCGAGTGAGTGAGTGAGTGCAGGCTCACAGGTAGGCAGCTGGAAGGTGAGCCCCAAGAAGGGTGTTTGGCCAACACTCGGTTGGGGCAGAAGGAAGCGGTCACTCCAGCTGAGTGAGAAAGGAGCTGGAGTGACCAGTTGAAGGACGACAGGCCGCGTAAGGCCGTGAAGGCAGCGGGAGTCGGGAGGCTTGGTTGGTGAAGTCCTTGATGTGAGTGTCCTGGTCATCAAGGAAACCAAGTCTCAGTCTGGGATGAGTACGCGACCAAAGCCAGGGATCGGGAGGCGTCCAGACCAGTCGAACGGAGAAAAGGTCAGCTGCTGAGAGGGCGACTCTCTTGTTGCAGGGCCCAAACGGGAGAAACAGGAGAGACGCCAAGTAAAAGATACCAGGCTTTGGATTGTGTTTTAAAAGACTGCTTCTGCATTGTGTTATTTTAACCTCGTTGCTTTTAGAAGATTTTTCTATTTATTGTTTTTTTAACCTCCACGTTCCACAACTGTTTTTATGGATTATTTATTTGAAGACGTTTTTGAATGCACTGCACTTTATTTTGAACACCTTGTTTTTGTTGATTGTTTTTAATAAAAGCACTGCACACTTTTGCACAATCCCCTTGCTATGTTGTTGCCTCACTGCTTAGCTCATCGGTAACATTACCGACGGTGACGGGTTCAAGGGCTCCCAGACAGAAGATGGGAGCATGCAACCAACCCGCATCGTCACATACTGCCAGTTATCTTTGTTTGTTTGCTATGTGGTATATGGCCGGCCATTCATCCCGGCCAATTCCCCCAGGCCGCCAGATGAAGCCCTCCCTGCAGCATGGAGGTGCCCCGAATGCCAGCAGGGAATCATGGACAATGGAGTGTTTATTCACAGCACTGCTGGATACCATGGGGGCCGCCAGAGGACGCTGCAGGGAGGATCAAGGACTATTTTCCCTACAGCCCGGAAGTACGTCCCAGTCACGTGGACAGAAGGAATGACGTACTTCCGGATTGAAGAAAAGGAGTTTTTATCTGACCCGGAAGTGTTGCCAGTCACATGGACAGAGAGAGAGAAACACTTCCAGGTCGAGGACTATAAAGGACTGTGAGAGATCCCAGACGGGCGAGCTGAGTTGGGAGGAAGGGTGACAACGCGTCTGGGAGTGGAGGATTTGATTATTGATTTGAGTATTGTGGAGGGTTCTTTGTGCACAGTATTATTGTAATAAATTTAATAATTGGACTTTTATCTGGTGTCTGGCGTCTGATCCGAGGGTTTAAGGGGACGACAGCGCCCCCTATCTGTCACAGCTAATTATCGTTTTTTTATTTATCATTCTGTTTTAATGTTACTAATGTTGCTTAATTTTATTGTAAGGTGATCTTGAGTGCTAAGATTATAAAAACTGGATTTTCTAATGGCCAAATATAACCAAAACAATTGTTCAGCCTTACCTATGAAATGTAATCCCTCGGGATCTGGTTTGGAACGTACAGCGGTTTCTACAATCCCAAGCTGCACATGCGTGAGGCATCTTTATCCATGACTTCACTCCACAGCAGTGCCACTCGCAATATGGCGGCGACATTGACATACGATGCTGCTGGTCATGCAGCGTCTAGTAATTCTATGTCTATGGTCTGTACTGTAGATGCTGCAAGAGGTCTCATCTGGAAAATCTGCTCCCTATTTTGTTGGACTTCCTTATGTCCTGGAAGTGCTTCCAACAGGCAGCAGCAATGGCACCAAAAGTACTCCCGGGTCTGCAATAAAAGAGACCGCACTCCCTTCTCCAGGGAGTTAGAGCTGGGGGGAAGGAAGGCAACACCGAGAGGTGGTGAGAGGAGAGAGTAGTTGTGGAAGAGAGAGAACCTGTGCTTTTGTCAGCTTTTGAGAGGTATTGTGTTGAATAAACACCCTTTGATTTGAACCAGAGACTGTATTGTATCATCGTGTTTGGGACTCACTGGAGCCCCGGATTCATCACAAGGTTTACAGATTTGCATTATGACATCGCACCTGCAATGTCACAGCTGTACGTGGCATGGACCTAATGAATTCATTAAGATGGATGTCAGCTTTTGTTTTGTTTTGCATTTTTAACGTTTCAATTGTTCTGTTCATTTTTAATACTATAGACTTTATTGTGGAAGTATTCATTACAGTGAAGGCGTGAGCTCTTTGATCGTATTTGGATGTCTGAGTCTGTTATTGTGTACATCGGGTGTATCATGATGCACAGATAAATCCACTTGTCGTACAGAGCCATTATGGTTAGAAGGCCGCCAGAATCTTACTATTTCCGTCAACATTTAGGGTCCCAGTCGGACCCTGGAGTCCAGCCTGACTCTCAAGATTGAACCAACTTCTTTAGCAGTTGCACTCTTTCCATTTCCCCAGCACACTACCACATAGAAAAATACTCTTGCCACTACAGCCCAGTAGAAAGCAAGTAAGAGCGGCCTTCATACACCAAAACGACGTCAACCTCCTCAGGAAACGGAGGCGACTCTGACTTCTCTTATCATCATTTTCCTTCCAAAAGTAATCTCTGCCTCTCCCATTTTTAAACCGCGTAAGCCCTTTTACAGAATGCAGTGTGGATGCTGAAGTCAAAAACAATGGAAGACAAAAACCAATTTAAAATAAAAAGCAATTTCTTTATTCTTGGTGAGAGGAGGCTACAGGACCTGTCACATTCTGCCTGCCAGCAGCCTAAGAGAGACTTCCTTAAATACTCAAGTTCGTTGAAAAGAATAAAAAAAAAAAACATAGCAGTTCATCTTGAGATTATTACATGGATTGCTGTAGCCCCTGTCCACATCCTGAATTTGTACATGCAGAGAAAACAGTGTTTTTTACAGATAAAAAGTGGTCAGTATTTTCACTATCTTAAGATATACACTTCTGCTAACTTACACATACATAAGACCAGTTATAGCAAGTTTTCTCCTAACGGTTATAGGGTGTATGCAACTCAGAGGTTTTAGACCAAGAGTTCCCAAACTTTTTTCGGCCGCCGACCCCTTTACCAAAAACTTTTAAAACCGTCGACCCCCTAGTCATTTACTTTACTTACTCAAATTAATACATTTGTACAGTACTCAATATTAAATATTTCACTCGATATCAGATTTTAATCACTTGTAATTATGATTTAAAAAGATAAAATGGCTACGGAATATGGCATTATCTTGTGCAACATTTAATATCGAAACCTGCACTAATGAAAATTTAAGCAAAAAAATACGAGCAGAGTTTTTTTTTGTTGTTTTTTTTTACATTTTTGACATTTATGAAATAAATATGTAAATTCAAAATAAGTACAAATAGTCCAAGCTGTACTGTCTGCATTTCTTTTTTGGTTCAGTCATATTATTATCTGAAGAAATACAAACTTTTATTAACAAACAATTTCGACAGCCCCTGTGATTAAAAAAAAACAAAAAAAACAATAAAGTATGTACTTACTTGAAACAGAAGATTTTTGTTCTTACTCGAATAAATAAACTGTGTCCTCCAATTTTCTTTTTCGTAGTACTGCTCCTCAATAAATAATTATATTCAAAGTTCAAATCACAAATAAGTACATGTCACATCAAACGAACCAATTTATAGTGTTTTATGAAAGCATGACCGTACAAGACTGATAGATTCTGCTAATATAGAATATCCGTCGTCTCGTCCCACTGCAAGCAAGAGCGGACATGCAACGGTTTTTCATGTCCGCACTTGCTTTGATACATTCGATAAGACAATGAACAGATACTGTATGTTTGTGTTACATGTATTTTCATGCATTCTTACGTGTGACTCTTTTAATGACACATTTTACCTTTTTGTTCGCAAGTTTGGTATTTAATGTGTTTTTATCAAAAAAGTGTTTTTTTAAATTATTTTACTTCTTAATTAGGTACCTATTGGAATCATAGATATTTTGAAGTAACAAACAAATAGCAGTAGTAAGGGGGTCTATTTTTGCTGTCGTTGACCCCCCAATTTTTTTATTGAAACTATCGACCCCTAGAAAGTTCAAATCAACCCCAGGGGGTCAATATCGACCACTTTGGGAACCCTTGTTTTAGACAATGCTCACTTCCCTTTTTCTTTGCACACACATTGCTTGTAAAATATCAAGGATTACATTTGTTCAGTTAGCTTAGCACATTCTTATTTAATACATAAGTGTCATGACTGATTTATAATATCACAGGGTGTTCTCTTAGTATCAAAAGGTCAGCATTTTCTCATAAAGGAATGCAAGTTAGTCTAATAATTTTGTGCACAAGCTTAATTCTTATTCTACCTAAATGAAGAACAAATCATATAGATGTAAAAATCATATAGCTCTCTGCAGCATGATTAATACAAAATACAGTCATTGGTATTGTGAGTTAAATACTTATAATCATTTCAGTTAATAATGGTTTTTTCTTTCTCAGCAGTAAACGGGGATGACGCTAATGATGGCATTCGCGGTCACTTTCTGCATATTTAATTGCTTTCTGTTAGAAATGTTTGCAGATGTGTAGCATTAGAGCTGCCTTGACCTGATACCACATTTATTTTTCAAGGTATAATTTTAGGCAAGGTTTCCACTACCTGCAGCGTGCGGTGATTTGATTCTGCAAAGCATCTGTTTGCTTCATTACTCTTGGCTTCTGCACTGCGCCACATGTTTCAAGAAGTAATTTTGAATTTGGCTTGGCTTAAAGCTAGGTGCAATGACTGACTCTGGTTTTGTTTAGTTTTTTTTCATTAACAATTACCATTTAGTGTTTGCAAGCCATCACACCAGACTATGATGTTACCATTCTTTTAAAGTGTCAAATTATGTTGTAAAGAATCTTGAAACTTCCAAATCAGTATTCTATCACTTTCTTTCTCTCTCTCTCATGATAATTCTGCAGGTAAAGAAATGCAAATAGGTGCCTGTGCATAAACTGACATTCTGCAGACTGACACCCTCCATTTGCTAGGCAGAACATCTCATTGCTGGGAGATTATCTGTGAAACAGATACAGACACAGAGAAAGAGAAACCCAGCGGGAATAAACCAGGCCAAAGCACACTGGCTCCTGATGCGTTTGTCCAAATCATGCAGTAGTTTGCACACTTTATCCAACTGTAAAAGCACTTAGTCTAAATGCCTGCCTCGCACACTGTAGGCCTTGAGAATTCTTCCAACAAAACAAACTTTGCTTCTTCAAAATCAAAGTTGATTCCAGTAACTTTGGGATGCACCGAGGTGCACCACATCAGTACACTCCAGTGTCATAACAGGGACACAGGGGGACATGATACCTCGAAAACACACGTAAAGAAGACCTGGAACTTCACAGGTCTGCACAGAAGAGGCTCACCTCAAGTCAGCCAGCCCCAACTACCACCTGTACGCTTTTCCCTAAGAAGATTCCAAAAATGGGGAACTAGCTTAAAAAGTTCAAAAGTAAGAAGGGTTCCAAAAATATAACTCAAAAATGCCTCACAAAGGAGAGTGTACTGACGGAAATGGAACATCCATATAGGATTTTAAGAGAATGGACCAAGAGAAAAGACATGTTCACAAAACAAAAGGTAAGTCGATACTGGAAATCAAAATGACAAAAGCAAAAATATTAATCAAAAATCAGAGCTGAAAAAACAAATTTAAATACTAATGTCAGAAGTCGCAAAAGAGGAGTTACGTCATCACAAGTTAAAGTCAAGCTCAGATGAGTTGGGTCGGCACACGAGGCGACCGTTTTTCAGTCCCATCAATGACGTAGACCCCACTGAATCCTGGGAGGAATTCCTATAGCAGTGGATGACTCAACTTCAGAAAACAGCTGTGCCCAAAACCAAAACGAAAAATGGTGTTAAAAACTGACTTGAGAAATGAATACCCTCGGAATAAAGCCTCCAAACAGAAAATAACTTTCAGAATCATATTCTGTGGGTGAGAAGATCCAAAAAAAGATGTACGACTGATTTTTAGAGGTGAAAAAATTAAACACAAATGTTCATCATCACGGGGGTGGCATGAGGGCACAGTGGTAGCGCTGCTGCCTCTTAGTTACGAGACCCAGGTTCGCTTCCCGGGTCGTCCTTGCGTGGAGTTTGCATGTGTCTCCCCGTGTCTGTGTGGGTTTCCTCCCACAGTCCAAAGACATGCTGGTTAGGTGCATTGGCGATCATAAATTGTCCTTGGTGTGTGCTTGGTGTGTGTGTGTGTGCCCTGTGGTGGGCTGGTGCCCTGCCCGGGGTTTGTTTCCTGCTTTGCGCCCTGTGTTGGCTGGGATTGGCTCCAGCAGATCCCTGTGACCCTATAGTTAGGATATAGCGGGTTGGATGATGACTGACTGACTGTCTATCATCACAGAGAAAAAGCAATCAAATTCTGGCTTATAGGAACAAGCTCCATAATGAATTTTTAAAAAGGAAGAAATTCATTGAAAAAAATCAAAATTTGAACAAAAACAGCAGAAATAAGCAAAAGGGATTCGCCTAAAAAGGAAATCTGAAGAAAATAAATCCCAAAACACTAATCTGATGCAAATTCAAGAAACGAAAATGAAAAAAAAAAATCTAATTAACAAGAAATAACAAGAAATTCAATGATCCCCTGCTGGTCCTCTCCTTCTGAGTGACCTTCATAACCAGAGAGGGGAACCTGCAGCAGTGACGTCAGGATGGCGGCAGAACACACAGAATGGACGTCACTTTAAAGAAACAGGACATGACAAAAAAGACAATGAACCAAACTCACAGACATAATGTAAAACATTAAACATTATAACATAACAAAGACAACAATAAACAAATACAGTAAATACAAGCCATGGAGAAACATCCGCCTGTAGCACAACATCCAGCTACTGACACTTGTGGTGCAATTCTTGATTTAGTCTTCTGCTATGTTTGAGTTATAATGTTTAATGTTTTACATTATTTCTGTGACTTTGGTTCATTATCTTTTTATCATGTCCTGTTTCTTTAAAGTGACGTCCATTCTGTGTGTTCTGTGGCACCCTAAGGTGCTTTCTGGCCTATCCAGTGTAAATCCATTCTGCTCTTTTAGGGACTCAGAAGAGAAAGTCATCAGACCCCTTCGCTTTTTGCACACTTTCTATTGTTGTAGATTACATTTTTAAGTGTTTAGATTTAAATTTGAAATTGACCATTGTTTCTCCTCAATCCACACTCAATAACTCATAGTGACAAAGTGAAAACCTTGCATTTTTGTACTGAAATTATTATTGTCAGCAGTGAACCTATCACTAGGCTGCCATGTGCAACAAACAATTAAGAAAATCCAAAGAATTTGGTTAAACAAGAAAAGAATGTCTCATTGAAAATATTTGTTAAACGCTTGGCATTGGCATCGGTTTATACAATTAGAATACATCTGTGTATTGCATTCATTTCTGACAGGAACTGTGTTGTAGTGGCTAAGGTTTTGGACTTTCAACCCTGAGGTTGTGGGTTCAAGTTCTGCCACTGACACTGTGTGACCAGGAACAAGTCACTTCACCTGCCTGTGCTCCAACTGAAAAACCAAAAGAAATGGAACCAGTTGTATCTCAAATGTTGTAAGTCGCCTCAGATAAAGGCAAATACTGTAATGATTTCGTTACACTTCAAAAGTCACCCAGTGTGATAAAATCAGCAGAGCGTTTCAATACATAGAACGTTAGAACAATTTAGACGAGAACAGGCCATTCAGCCCAACAAAGCTTGTCAGTGCTATCCACTTAATTCTTCTAAAAAAACATCAAGTCGAGTTTTGAAAATCTTTCTGTCTACCACGCTACTTGGTAGCTTATTCCAAGATGTCTATGGCTCTCTGTGTGAAGACAAACCTCCTAATGTTTATACAAAACTTATCCTTACATTTCTAACTCTGTCTCCGTGTTCTTAAGCCACTGGACTAATTCCCTTCATAATTTCAAACACTTCAGTCAGGTCTCCTCTTAATCTTCTTTTTCTTAAACTGTAAAGGCTCAGCTCTTTTAATCTTTCCTCATAACTCATCCCCTGTAGTCCTGGAATCAGCCTGGTCGCTCTCCTCTAGACTTTCTCTACCACTTTCTTTGTAGCCTGGAGACCCAAACTGCACCCAGTACTCCAGATGAGACCTCACCAGTGTGTTATAAAGCTTGAGCAGAACCTCCTGTGACTTGTACTGCACACATCAAGGCGCTATATAACCTGACATTCTGTTAGCCTTCTTAATGGCTTCTGAACACCGTCTGGAAGTTGATAGCTTAGAGTCCACTATGACTCCTAAATCCTTCTAATAAGGTGTACTTTTGATTTTCCATCTACCCATTATGTATTCAAACCTAACAGTTTTACTTCTTATGTGTAATACTTTACACTTACTTTCATTACATTTCATCTGTCCAAGCATCTATGCTGTCATGTACCTTATATTATTACACCCCTCTCCAAATACTGCACATATAAAGACTAGAAAGTGTTGCCTTTTCGAGTCCAGTTTTACATATTTGCTCTCCTTTAGACAATCCCTGCTGTGGCTGGCATTCACAATGAGTTGCACCTGTGTCACTTGTGCCAAAGGGCAGCTGTTAAACACTGGGCGCTCTGAGACACAGGCTGCTTTTACATGTCTGACTTTATCAGAAGAAATATGTAAAAAATACAAGCCCAGTTAATTAGTTTGCTTCAATTTAATGATTCCCTAAGGCCTTCCTCTAAGAGCCCATGGCAGAAGCAAGGACCACATACTGTAACTGCACAGCTGGCGCCACTACACTTGTTTACTGTCTTCTTCAGAAGCTCTTCAGAACATTAGCAAACTCCATCCTCATGTCTCCATCTCAGACACATAAATATGTTTCTTTCAAAGTGTATGAATTAGAGTGTATGAGTTAGAGTGACTAAAAAACATATTCACCCCTTTGGGCATTTTTATATTTTTATATTATAAAACGGCAGCACAGTGGCTTAGTGGGTAGCACTGCTGCCTTGCAGTTAGGAGACTCGGGTTCACTTCCCGGGTCCTCCCTGCATGGAGTTTGCATCTTCTCCCCGTGTCTGCGTGGCTTTCCTCCCACAGTCCAAAGACATGCAGGTTAGGTGATTCTAACTTGTCGCTTGATGTGTGTGTGTGTGTGTGTGTGCAAGCCCTGTGGCGGGCTGGCGCCCTGCCCAGGGTTTGTTTCCTGCCTTGCACCCTGTGTTGGCTGGGATTGGCTCTGGCAGACTCCCGTGACCCTGTAGTTAGGATATAGTGGGTTGCATAATGGATGGATGGATGGCTATTATACAACATTAAATCACAGTGAATTGAATTTGGCTTTTATAACACTGATCAGCAGGAAAAATAAACATGAAAATAAATCTCCATAAGGTATTCAAATGTAATTAGAAATACAAAGCACACAATAACTGATCTTATAAGTATTCACCCCTTCCCATCAGTATTTAATAGGTGCACCTTTTGGCAGTCACGGGTCATTAAATCCAAAAGTTTTTTATGGTTCCTCTCCCTTGAAGGTGATTTTGATTAATTTTTGGATATTTAAGATATTTCAGAACTTCAAAAGCCTGTTGCCCAATTTTGGGGCTTGGGCAGGCCAAATCTTGCCAGTAGAGTTAGTGGTCAGGCTGCCTGAGGTGAGGCCTATTTCTAGGCAGGCTAGGGAAGACAGGCCTGGTTTATGGTTCTTTTTATAGGCCTGACACTCTTTCACCATTGAGTACAGAGAGTAATAACAACTGGGGGAAAATCACAAACTTGTACTAATTTTCTTGGAGTTTCAAGTTTCTTTGTGTCTCTTTTTGGCTTTGTCATTAAATATTTTTTATTCAGTTTTTGAATTTTGGCCTTTAACTGTTGACTTATTCTGAATTTTGTCTTGGTCCTAAAATATCTTTTTCATCTTCTTGTCTCGGTCCTAACCTTAATTAATAAAATCATGTCTTTTAAAACTTTATTACATGTTTTTATGAATGGGTTGATTATTTGATTTTTGTTCACGTTTTTCCTTCATTATTTTATGAGATCTAGAATTTCATTTTATGAGTCGTAGAATCTAAATTTCTTATTTGTTTTTATTTAAAGCTTATTTTGGTTTCTGTGAAATATTTTTGGGACTTTCCTGTTGCTGTTTTGTTTATTTATGATCACAGATATTTTGGTTGTTCTGTCATTAAGGCAGTTCCTCGTGTTGTTAGGGGCGTGTACTCAGAGGATGTCAACCACCAATTACAACAAGGCTACCATTGGAAACACATCTTCCTCCGAGTCTGTAGATTCCAACACCTCTTTTTCGATTAACGCTCTTTTTCTAAGATAATTGTTCTGGTGTTAATTCATGTTCATGTTTTTGACTGATTTTTGATTCTTGTTTTGGGTTTGGTCACTGGGTGGCAGTTCTCTTGGTTCTGACCTTTTTATTATCTTTGACTATGATATTTCTTATGATTTCTACTCCCGAACTCTTCTTTGCTCATGCAAAGGCACAACATATGTCCATGGAAAAATGTTTTAAAAAATGACATATTTATTGTATGGCATATCATTAATTTCATGGAGACTAAGAATTAAAATATAATTTTATGTAATGTATTCTGAGCTGGAGTTTAAGATCACATTACTACCAAGATAATTATTTGAAAATTTATGCAAGACCATGCAAGAAGAAAAAATCTACACGCATCCTACAGAGATGTAAGATGGTATGTTTTAGCTCTAAAACTGTATAACTTCACCAAGTATTCAATTCATCAACCTCTGCTGGATCTTCACCTCCTTGATTGATATGCTCCTTGCTACTCATAAATGGCACACCATTTTTAGCAAGAAAAGACTAAAATTATTAGAAATGGATTAAATGAAGTAACAACTAGGAATGCAAAAGTCTGTTTTGACAAGAAAGACTGTGGCCAGAATTGCCACCAATACAATTACTGTATAAGGCAAATTTTTAAGCAGCATTATAAAGAGTTATTGATGGTCTTTAACAGTTGAATCCAACATCAGAACCTGCACTGTGTTATATAATCCCCTGTGCTCCATTCTTCATTTTAATCTATTGAGCTGTTGATTTCTTCTTATTTCTTCTGGAACAGACTTTGTATGGTAAAGTGCTAAATGAAATACAGTAGATTCTTGATGGGCTGGCTGATTAATACTGTTCATTTTGGTAGCCTTTTCTCTGTAAATTTTAACAGTAACAAAGTCTTTGTAGCATGCTTCCTATTCCCTTGTGAAACAGCAGGAAGAATTCCCCAATGTTAAATTTTGCTGACTGGTGGAATTTATGATTATTATTTACAAGAGGCTATCTTCTTGTACACAGCTGGGTAGGAGAAACTCTGCACTGATCATCAGTTTCTAATAAGATGAGCCTCCCATTCAAGAAGGCCAGCTAGAGGGACCGTTTGAAACTCACATCTATGGCACTGTGGTATGATCTTCTAGAAATGTTGGTTAGTTGTTTTGTTTATTAAGAATTTTAATGAAATAAGATTTTTTTTAATAAAAACAACATTCTCACTTCACCACACCCTTATAAACAATATTAAGAAATAAAGAGGAGCCTGTTCCGATAGCATAGGGCACACAACTTGAAACAACCTGGACAGGGCACTAGTCCATTGCAGGGCAAGCTAATTTCTACTTTAAACTGTTGAATATCTGGGGTATCGCCATCTAGTTGGATGTGTGGAACTGCTTTCAGGATGTGGTGTCCACCTCTGATTGATGGGTTTGGAGCTCAGAGGATTTGTTTATCTTACATTTTGTTCTTGACTGAGAAGGACATCTCACATTGATATACTGTGGTGGACATTGTGGTGATCATTCTGGTTGGTTTTGAAATGTCAGCAAGGTGTTCATCTAAGTGTGCTTCTCAAGTTCTCTTCACTCTTCATTGCAGCTCAGATTCCTTCAGCAAACCCACGTGACAGATTCAATCATCCAATCCATGTTTGATAAGAAACTTCTTCTACTTCATCACTCCTGATAAGAAATGGATTTTCCCCCAAATGAAAGACTTTATGTTACATGTTGAGGTCACTTCATTTGTTTCTGTAGTTGTCTCTCTGATTCTCATGCATCTAGGGCTGGCTCTTACATTTTTGCTGAACTAGGAGAAGCTGTAAATAACAGTTGCTTTATTATTTTACTAGCTACTCTACCTATTGTAGAAAGGTATCAGATTAATTAAAAATATTTGATATCTCTTGCTCTACATGTACCTTCAGCACCTTTCCTTGGCATCCTTGCATGTCTGAACCTTTCTTGGCTGGTGCTTCCTCTCTTGAGCGTGTTTCCATAATGTCTACTTCTCAAACTTTGTCATTATTTTAGAGGCACCTTTCTCACCTCCTATCCACTTTTATACTTCCTGTCTTTGAAGCCAACTCTCTCAGTGTGCCCCCATACTCTTCATCTTCCTCATGTGTCTAACACTCACACTTCCACTTTCACTCACTTTACCAAAACCAAACTGACCAATCACACCAAAGCTCTACTGATCAATCATATGCTCTTTGGGAGAGGATATACACACAGATCTTAGTGTTTTATTATATAGTAGATGTCTTCTGGTTTAGTGTGTCAATAGAAAGGAGTTTATTTTAGAGTTCCAACTTTCCTTTTCCGAAAAGTGAAACAATACATAACATATTTGAAATCCTTGAAGGAAGAACCTAACATAGTCATACAGCACTTTCCAGGTAAAAAAAAAAACATGAGATCATTGTCAGCACACAGCCTAGTGCTTGATGAAGGTGCTAATGATCAGTGAAATCATGTGCAGGCTGAACCAAAGTGATGAACTGAAACAGAAAGAGCTGCATGTGAGGGAATAAAACTAGACAATGGATCACAAAACTAAAAGGTGAGGGCGTGGTAGATGTGGCAGTTTAACCTGCAAACCTTAAACCATGGAACAAACTGAGAATTCATCATCATCAAGGTCTCTCCCAACCAGACAGGTGTTGTCCAAGCTCTTCTGCAGAAGCACAAACAAACAACTAAGGTTGAGGACCACAAAAGTCACAGAAACTGAGCACAGCAAACAAGAAATGCATCCAGCTTACTTCCCTTTTAAATTAGAAGATGTCCAACTGTGGTAACAGCTCAGAAATGGCGGAAACTACTAGCACCCTGGTAGTCCCATCTACAGTCCAGAGAAGTCTTATGGTCTTCATGGATGAGTTGTGACCAAATAGACATTCCTTCGAGATAGAAATAAAGCCAAATGACACAACTATGCACAAAAACACAAGGACTGGGATGCAGAAAAATGGCAGCAGGTGCTCCGAACTGATGAATCCAAATTAGACATTTTTGAGTCTAACAGAAGGCCGCTTGGACATCAGTACATGGGTGGACATCAGTACATGGGTGAATGTTTACATTACAGTGGAAGATCCCTGCAGGTTTTGGTTTTGATCTTCATTTCTGGAGCTGCATGTCCTCAAACGGAGTTGGTTATTCGATCAAAACTGATGGCCCACTCACTGCAAAGGAGTGCAGGCAGATTCTTATTCATCATGCAATACCATCAGGGAGGCATCTGATCAGTCACTACTTCGTTCTGCAGTTTGAGCCAAACACACAACCAAAATCATAAAATTAAATTCTCTGCAGTGAAAGGCATAACAGGAAGTCCTGCAGCAGATTGTATAGCCGCCACAGAGCCCTGACCTCAACATCATCAAGACATTCTGGGATTACAAGTAAGACAGCTAAAGTCTTCAGTGGAACTCGGACAAGAGAACAACCAACTCAGAGGACCTGTGGAAACTGCACTTTCTAGGAAGTTTATTGACTAATAAAAACTTTTTGTTTATTTTTGAGGGCATTCCCTCTCATAGCAGTTTACACAAATTCATATAAATTATATAAAAAAAAAACTTTATCAACTATAACATAAAACTATAATATAAATGATATATCAACAATCATGGGTTCAAACTTTGCATTGCCTAACAATTCTCCTGGGTTCAAATTGCATATTACCTATGTGGAATTAACACTTTTTCACTGTGTACATGTTAGTTTTCATTCAGGCACTTGGGTTTAACTTCCACACCCACGAAAACAGATTAGAGTAACTGGAGACTCTAAATTGGACCCTTCCAGTTTGACTGTGGGTGTGTGAGTGAGTTGGTCCCACAATGGACTGGCACCAGTCATTGGCTTGTTCTTGCCTTACACTCAATGCTGCTGGGAAAGATTGAGGCCCATTGACCCTGAACTATATTAAGCAGGTATAAAACATAACATAACATAAGCTAAGTCACATGTGTGATTCTAGTATGAGCTCACAGGGGTTGATTTAAAGGGGTCTCAGGAGAGACGTAGATGTGACACTGCAGTATACCTAACTATTTATCTTCTCTGCTGGAAGCAAGGAAAAAACTGATCCAAAACAGGATCTGACATATAGACCTCTATCTCTGCATCCTTCAGCCAGACCAGACTAGACCAGACCATATCTACAGTACAAATCTGACACTACCACTCATAGTGAGCTTAGAGTGAAGAAAGTACACCGGTGTTGTCCAATGCACAATTCATCATTTTTACAACAATGGCAATAAGTAAGGTTACCATAGTCAGCCACAACTCCTTCTGACTTTTCACACATGACATAAGGAGCACTTGGCTTTCTGTGTAAGGAGCACTGTAATCATGGGGTAGAAGGGTCCTTTCATCAGATTGGCTGGGGCAGGACTGACTCAGCCGCAGAATGGCCAATAGGACTGAGGCGGCTTGTTGGTCGAGGTCTCCAGGACTCGGACTGTGTCTGGTTTGTCTCACTTCTTCAATAATCTGGCAGTGGTTTTACAATCAGCTGATGGACAGGTAGTGTTGTTTATTAGTTTTGTTAATTAATTTCTACTTTGTTTTTGATGCATTTGAACAAATCCGTATCCTCATATATGATAGTTCTGTATTTAGTGAGTAGTGTAATCTCTTCTTACATGTCGCCTTGTAGTTTGTACTGTTGTTTTGTATTTCTGAGGTGGCCATGACAGACTGACCATCTAGCTCTGTGAAGAGGATTACTTCACAGTGTGTTATATTTACCCCTTTTTTGACAACTTTTGTACACCCAACCCACCAAGAATGAATTGTCTCTGAATTGTCTTTACCAAGATTTCTTCCATTTTTTCCCTACAATAGTTTTTTTGTTTGTTTTTTTTTTGTTTTTTTGCTTTGTAGTTTTTTCTTGTCTTCTTATGAAGTCAAGGCTGGGAGGCTGTAAAAAAATCAGGGCCCACTGAGGCATTCCTTGTGTGATTTTGGGCAATACAAGAAAAGAGATTGTTGTTGTTGATAATGTAACATTACATTGTCAATGTTGCTTCATCCAATATATGAATATATATATATATATATTATATATATATATATATATATATATATATACTCAGCAAAAAAAAGAAACG
>JANRMT010028174.1:43407456-43439737 GCA_026402145.1 Polypterus bichir lapradei | reverse complement strand
ATATATATATATATATATATATATATATATATATATATATATATAATGTATATTCAGCTGCAGAACTCTGAGGTAAATTAACTGATGTAAAGTCACAAATTTTTTGTATGGCAATGGTTGAAAACACTTCTCTGCGTATTTGAAGTCCTTTACAGCTTTAATTGCTATGGCACACCGCTGGCCTAGGGGCAAATTTCTGTAATTAGTAGTTACCATTCCAGGCATTAATGCCAGAGAGTTGGTGGGAAACTCAAGGGAACCTTTATTTCTTTTTGTGGTTAAGCTGACTGGACTAACGCAGACCACCTTATTAGCAATTCTCTGAGGTAAAACCGGGGTCTGTTTTCAAGAAATACATCTTCCTTCATAGCAGTCAGTCCTGAGTCTTTCCCATCCGCACTCACGTCTGCCAGGCCATTGGAAGGGCTGTAAACTTTTAAAGATCCACTCATTTGAATTCACCACTGCCATTAATGTCATGATTTGACATTTATTTTTATTTTTTTATAGTCACCAAAGCATCATTTTGAGGAATTCAATGCTAAAATGTATGCTTTATTTAGTGATAGTTTTAACAAATGAAATCCACCGTGTGTGCTGTTTGATTGGCCTGGTTGCCAAGCTGTTGCTAGGTGAAGTCAACAGTGTTATAATCTAAAACTTCTGCATAAATGTCTGTGCAGTTCTTACCAATCTGTATATGGAATATATAATAATAATATTTAATGAATTCAAATTTGGGGTTTGATTTTGTCTAGAAATTGTTTTTAAAAAGTCAATTACTTAACCACATTTTGTTTCCCTTTTGGGCACTGCTATTTTAGGTTTCTTTTTCTGCCATCTCCATGGAGATGTTTCCCAGAATCCCCCAGTGTACGCTCATTTGTGATGTCAGTTTTTCATTGATAAAAAGGCTCTGGGTTATCCAAGCTTGACTAATAAACCTTGTTTCACCCATTTAGTGTTTTCTGGTTTTTGAACCCTTGATGTTGTTTTTAACTTTGAAGTTTTCAATTGCATTCTGCCGTTGACAAAAGATCTGCTTGTCTCTCAGTTTTCACCTTTGGCCTGTTTTTTGACTTTCAATACTCCACATGGTTTTCATTTCTTTTCTACTGTCTCTTGTCAGTCAGTACAAACAGGAAGTCTGCAGCATGTGACATCACCAGGTCAAAGGTATAAAGCTCATCATCAAACACTTTCTGATTGTCCAAATTTGTGAATATTCAAAGAGAAACTCTAGAGTTCATTGATTTGTCTTTCCTGATAGTTTAGTTATGAATTCTCTTCCATTTTCGTTTATGATTTTGTCCTGCATATATGAGTTAAAAGAGACTGGGAAATGCACTTCTTTTTGAGAAAATCCAATGATAGACAGATAGATAGAACTTTAATTGTCTTCAGGGGAAAGTTTGCCTGTTTTTACAGAGTCTTTTTAAGTAAGTAAATAAATACACACACACATACAATCTGATCTGAATCCACACCAGAATGACTAATAAATTTTGTTTTACATACGTATTTAATCCTTCCTGTTTTTTTAATCCTTGATATTGTGTTTAACTCTGAACACAAAGTGAAAACATGAAATGCTAGGCGTCGTTAACAAATGAATGAGATTACCACCAAAGCCAAGACTCTAAAACCGTGAACCAAACAGAGAAGTGCAATGCTGTGAATCCTTAACTAGGAAACCAGATACTAAGGTTGTTCAAGGTTTCAAACTGTAATTTCTTTTGGCAAAGAGCTTGAGTGATACCCTGGATGTTAAAGCGAAGCCTTCATGAAGTGGCTTAGCAGCAGGACAGCACATCTTAGCCAAAAATGCTGAAGCTACAAAATGGAGATGTGACACACTCAAAATTAATCAACAAAAATATTCATTTTTTTCTTAAATACATTTTTCCAAATTATTTTTTACCAAATATACTGTATACTGTGTAAGGCCATATTCCTTGAGGCTTAAGCTTTCAAAATATTTCCAACAGATGAATAGAAAAAATTGTCTAAAATAATAAATATTTGTAGTGATGTGTCCCAATTCTTAACAGATTGAAATAGGAAATAACCCTGGACTGAATGCCAGTATCATTAAAAATTGCAGATTTATTTAATTTTTTGTATGGAATCCTCCATAATTTTTAGAGTTCTAGGACTCATTTATTTATTTATTTATTTTTCTTTCTTATACTCCAAAATCCAAATTTACTATTAATGTGCTTATTGGAGGCATGGTTTCAATTCTATAAATTTATTTGGGCCATTTTGTTGTTTCACACTCCCATTGTTAGGAAGCTTTCCGTTGTTAGGGGCGTGTCTTTGGAAGTCATGACCTTTAACAATGATGTAATGGGTTTAAAAGGTCATCGAAAGGTTTCCTAAGTTTGTGGTTTCAAAATAAAACCCCGCTTTGAGCCTTTAAATCTTTTGTTTATTATTTGATTCTCTGGGTTTTGACTCAGGCTGCGATTTTTAATATCAGTTTCTGCCTCATGTTTTGACTTTGTTGTGGTATTCCTGTTTTAAGTATTTTTGCGTTTTTTGACTTTGCCTTTTCTCCCAGTTATCTATACTAATAAACGGCAAAGCCCTCCACTGACTGACTGACTGACTCATCACTAATTCTCCAACTTCCCATGTAGGTAGAAAGCTGAAATTTGGCAGGCTTATTCCTTACAGCTCACTTACAAAAGTTAAGCAGGTTTCAATTTGAAATTCTACGCGTAACGGTTATAACGGTCGACAACGTCCGCCATGTTGAACTTTCTTATTTATGGCCCCATCTTCACGAAATTTGGTAGGCGGCTTCCCTGCACTAACAGAAACCAATGTACGTACTTATTTCAGTGGTATGATGCCACTGTCAGCCACCATATTAAACTTTACTTATGGGCCCATCTTCAAGAAATTTGGTACGCTAACTTAATCCTAATTACGTACATATATACGTCCATAGCCTGCAGCTCGGTCGCCGTGTCAGGCGGCTTTGGGTCCCCCATCACTTTACATTGTTCAGGTACCCATTTCTTTTATTGTTCCAACCATACCCCCATTACCATGTCTATCGAGGTGATCACCATCGATCAAAGAACTGTCACTAACCGAGTGGTTTCCATGCCCGGAGATGGCACCTGCCTTTTCCATTCTCTTTGTTACATATTGCACGACCACATCAGGCTCACTCTTGATATCCGGAGGAACATTGTGTCTTATGTATTGAATGACTGGGACAGGTTCAAGGTGTGGACTGATGACGGTACAGGAGATAATTATACTACACAGGAGCACTAGAAGAGTGAAATGCTTAAGCCCTTCACCTATGCATCTGCATGTGAGTTGATGGCTGCTGCTGAGTTGTTCGGTTGTCGCTTTCAAGTGTACCGAAATGGCCAAATATTTTACACCTTTGGACAACCACCAATGCCTCTTAAACATCTTAGATTCACAGGTGACGATTTCAGTAGTGGACACTTTGATGTTTATGAATGTTTAAACTCTCAAAAGCTGGATGTGAAATTATCGATGAAACCGGTTGTATGCTTACAATGCTTGACAGATGCCGAATGTCACTTCAACACAAGTCCTGCAAATACTATCGTAATTGAAACAAACCATGAAACTCAAACCGATTATGACAGCAGCAATCCAAGCTGTGAGATTTGAAACAAGATTGCTGTTCACATGGCCAACTGTAAGTTACATGCTCAAGAGTAAGCTCAGCGCATAGCTTGGTCATGTTACAACCGGAGGGCCGAACTGACAACATGGTATACAAAGAGATCCTTAACAAATAATTATTGGCATATTTTCCCTCAGTTTAAAAAGGTTTAATTTTCTTCTTAATAAAAATTTTAAGGCAGTACTTCGCCACTGCGAAGCGCGGGTATTTTGCTAGTTCAAATATACTTGCCAGCTTTCTAGCACAATAAGTACTTTGTAGGAAATGCTCACAATCTCATCCACGTTTACTCTTCGTAAGGCCAGTTTAGAATTGCTCCTCAAGCAAACTTGCATTTCTTGTTGTCAGTACAGTAGAAAACTGATGTATCATAAAAATATGCATGAAATTTTAAAAGTAATTTCAATCCATCCATCCTTTTTCTGTACTTGATTTATCTGACTCAGGGTCATAAGGACCAGGGGCTATTAAATCAACAACAAAAAACAGTCAAAGATGGGCTGCCAGTACGCTCACACACTAACCCCCACACAGTCATAAACAGTTTTAACGGCCATCTGAGTTGTTTGATTGTTTTTTATTTTTTGTTTTGTTTTGTCATTCATACTTTTTCTGTTTAGTCAATAATGTAGTATTGTAGCTTTCTGTTTCCTCTGAGCTGGTTTTCACCTCCTTAGTGTCTATTACTAAAAATGTCTCACATGCTCCTCACAGATATATTTAGCTCCTGGTGACACTTGAATAACACTCTATAACTTCATTTGTTAGCATGCTGTGAGTGAATGATTTAGGCTTCTGATTTGTACTGTTATTCATATTTTCTTTTATTGGCTACAACGTGTGGTGTTGTTGTTTCCCTTTGCTTGAAGGAGCTAGTTATCATGGGCAGGCACCTATATTCAGTAACTGCATGACTGGTTAGATGAAGTAATCTGTAGCATGTCCTTCATTACACTGCTGACTGGATTAGAAGGGGTGTATTGGGTACGACACGATTGCTTTCTCTCAGTACCTCATTTGTCTAATTCACCTTGAAACGACTCAGCAGTGCCTTACTACAGCTTTATTCCAGCTGGGGAGTTACAGCTTAACAACACTGAGCCACTTCAAAGCTGACAAACAGCCTAAAACAAGGGTTTGTATGATAGACTCTCTTATCTTATTCTCAATCCTGCTTAATCCAGTTCAGAGTTGTGGGGTCTAGAGTCTGTCCTGGAAGCAATGGCACAATGATGAATAAACAGTGCTGGCGTACACTGAACTTCACACTCGCACAAGGACCAGTTTGGATTGCTGGTTAACCTAACCTGCTATTTTTGTGAGAGAGAGAGAAGAATCTGAGAACATGGTGGGGGTGACTAGAAGACTGCAATTTAGTAGTATTGGTAGTGATATTGACGTGCGTACAAGGCTAGGTTAAAATCCTGACTTGCATCTCTTCCAACATACAAAATGTTGCCACTCTTTGGTGCCATAATAAACAACATAATATTTAATTTAAAGCATAAATCAGTGTATCTGACTCTAACTATGCAAACAATCAAGAAAATGTTCAAAGGTATTTTTTTATTTTTATACATAAAATTCCAAACATTTACAAATGAATGACAAGATCCTACAATTTGATTGATTTAAACTGAGCTATATAAAACCCATACAAATAAAAAATAAGAATTCTAATAAAGTAAATTAGGATTTATTACAAAAAGTTTTATTTTTTAATTAACCCCTGCTCTCTTTGCTCAAACACCACCCCCACCCTTTTGTCTCACTGCCTTGTCTCGCGGAACGTTAAAGTGTCTCCGAGAAAATCACGTATCGTCTCCTTCCAAATTTTTTTTTTATAATAGAAAGAAAACTTCTAAAGACATTCAAATGCAACATTAGGATAAAAATAGAAAGAAAAGAAAAAATAAATCAATAAAATTAAATATGACAACTAAAAATGTCATCAGTGGATAATATACAATAACTACTTACAGAAAAACATATTACAATTAGAAAAACAATTAAGAAGATGATAAAACAATTTCACATAGACAAAAAAAACAGTATGTTATACAGAGACAAAAATATCCGTTACAAACGATTATTAATAAATTACAAACCATTACAAATATCCATTACAAAAAAAACAATTATTAATAAATCAGAAACTGTAAAAATGACACGACACATAAGGTGTCAAAAGACATTATATAAAAAGCTCCCATCAGAAAAAATATAAAGAAACTCAATTTTATAAAATGAAGGATAAAATAATTTTTAAAGAAATAAAAAAAAATGATTGGCCCAGGGGAAATAAATGACCTTTAACCCACACTATGAAGTTATACAACAATCAGGAAAACGCCATTTCAGTTAGTCGACGGCAACACAAATGTCAAACTGAAGCACTTAAGAGCCAATAACAAACAAAAGAATAAGGAATAAGATAATTAAATAGAGATTAGAAAAGGTTATTAAAAAGAATTTTAAAGTCATTTAAGAATTTAAGAAAGGGAGAGGAGGGGGGAGTGAAAATCGACGAAGTTAAAAGTAGGGTGGAGAGTAGAGATCCCCTTCAAAGCTGAGCTAACCTAACCTAACCAAGCTTTACCACCGTTTCCACATGTTCACTTACATTAGAAAGTCAAAAGGTTGATGAGCTACGATTATGCAGGACTGAACCTTCACATGAGACCTGTAGTGGATATTCCCTTGGCACAAGCTGAGCTATATGACATGATAAAGTAAAGCATAAGTGGAAAATATGAGGGAAGAAGCTGTACTGTATGATCAAACATGGTCTTATTAGATTAATTTAGGAAATTTAACACAGAAACATAAAAATAAAAGTCAGACAAAAGGAAAAATGCAAAAACATCAATAGTCAGCATTGCAGTGTATGAAAAAAAAATTAAGAAGATGTCATAAGTTATTATTTGGACTCTCTGATTATCTTACATCTACTGTAGCTGTAATCTGGTTTCTTAAAGGCCCAAAAATAAATAGAAAGGGCCAACCTACAAAGTCATAACTACAACAATACAGCATAACTCATATGTTTAGCTTAAAATCGTCTAATTATTTAATAGATGACCCAATCTGTGGTTAGAGACAATGCGATCCAAGATTAAATCACTTCCAGATGTTGCAAGGAAAAATCTCCACTCAAGGGAGCAAATAAGCCAACTTGTTACAATACAAAATATGTTTTATAAATCACTCTGCCAGAGTTATTGTAATTTCATAAAAAATAATAATGGTACAATGGTGGACACTCGAGCCTTACTGAAAAACGAGCTCTACTGTTTTTAAACATGAACCAAAATCGACATTACAAATACATATTTTAAAGCAATCATAATTCTTCAAAATGAAACCTGGTCCATCCAGAGTGTAATAAATAAACGTGTTTTGTTGGTTCTGAGACTGCAACCAGATGACGGATGTCTGTAAAAAAGCTAATGCGACATCAAAAGACATATGTTACCTAAAACCCGTTGGGCAAATGTCACTTCCCTCTTTCTTCTCAACAATAAAATAAAAAGTCTTGCAGTTTCATTTTTATGGGGAAATCAAGCTGAAAGTGAGAGCAACCGCATCTGGCAACTAGGCTCAGTCACAAATCCCCGGAACGCACAGTGTGCTTAAAGGACAATAATGGAAGGAACGGGAAGGAAATGGTCTTCGTTGATCAACAGTCTCAGTTTCACTGGGGCATGCTCTGAAGTCACACCGCTGGGTCTTTATTATTTATTTCTTTTCAGAAAGTGAATACTTTCACGGCCCTCAAAAAACATCCCTGCATTCTAAATACTATATGTGAGAAAACAAAATCATATCAACAGAAGAATGAATTGGTCAGTGATTCATCAGTGAATTCAGGAAGCATTCAGACCCCTTCATTTTCTGTAAACTTTATTGTGTTGTGCAGTTAATTTGAAATGGATACATTTGTCATTTTTGCCCATTAATATACATTCAATAACTCATAATGGCAAAGTGAAAACATGTTTTCTGAACGGGTTTGCAAATTTATCAAAAATCAAAAACTGAAGAGCTGTAAGAGTTCTGACCTTTTGCTTTAACACTCCGAATTGTGGTCCAGTTTATCCCGTTTGCTTTATTTCTCTTGAGATGTGTTTAGAACATGAATGGAGGCCACCGGTGGCAAATTCAATTGATTGGATGTGGTTTAGAAAGTCAAACACCTGTGTTTATAAGGGTCTCACAATTCATAATACATATTAGGACAAGAAGCCCTTAAAGTATTTAGACCGCTTCAGTAGCTACACAGTTTATTGTGTTGTATGTTTCATTTTACATGGACATATTTGCCATTTTTTCCCAGCAGTCTCCACTCAAGAACCTGCAATGACATAATTAAAATGTGTTTGCAGAACGGGTTGCAGTCTCTCATTTCTATTCTAAATATTGAGACCTTTTGATGTTGCACTCCAAATTGTGGTGAGGTGCGTCCTGTTCGCTTTAATTCTCCTCAAGATGTGCCTAGAACTTGATTGGAGTCCACATGTGGAAACTGATTTGTCTGGACAACGTTTGCAAAGTCACACACTTGCATATATAAGGTCCTACAATTCACACTGCATGTCAGGACAGCAAACAAGCCATAAAGCCCAGGGAGCTCTCTCTGGACCTCAGTGATCAAATTGTGTTGAGGTGTAGATGAGGGCAAGGGTACAAAACCATTTCTAATGTTTTGAGCGTTCACAAGAACACAGAGGTCTCAGAAATTGTGGGAGATGTTTGGAACCACCAGGACTCTTCCTAGAGCTGTCTGTCTGGCCAAACTGAGTAACTGGCCAAAAAGAGCCTTGGTAAGGAAGGTAACCAAGAACCAAATAGTCACCCTAAAAGAGCTTCAGTATTTCTCTGCTGAGATGGGAGAACTCACTAGAAGGGTGACCATCTTAGCAGCACTCCATCAATCAGGCATTTATGGCCGAGTGGCTGGGCAGAAGCCACTCTTGAGTAAAAAGCATATGAAAGATATTAAAGTATTGTGAGAGCATGATGAGAAAGATTCTCTGGTCTGATGAGACAAAAATTGAACTCTTTGGGCAGACCTTCAAACACTATGTCTGGTGAAGATCAGGTACTGCTTATCACCTGCTTATTGCCCATCACTACTGTGAAGCATGGTGGTGGATACATTATGTTATGGTGCTTCTCAGCAGTAGGGACAAACAGACTGGGCAGAACTGTGGGAAGATTGAATGAAGCCAAATGCAGAGAGGTCCTTAAAGAAAACCTACTTCATAGTGCAGGTGATGTCTCAATGGGGCGACAGTTCAACCCTCAGCATGCTAATGACCTAAAGGAAGCAGCCAAGATAACAGTAGATTGATTCTGAGACAAGGGCTGGACTGCCCTTGAGTGGCCCATACTTAAACCCCATATGGTAGAACATCTGTGGACAGACTTGAAGATGGCCTTTTACAGACGCTTCCCAACCAATCAAATGGAGATTGAGGGGATCTGCCAGGAATAATGGCGGAAGAAACTGTTCAAATCCAGGTTTGAAAAGCTTACCTAAGAAGACTCAAAGACGTTACTGCTGCCAAAGGCACTTCTACAAAGTACTAAACTAAGGGTCTGAAAACTTCTATAAATGAGAGATTTTAGGTTTTGATTTTTAGTAAATTTGAAAACCATGTTCTCACCTTGTCATTATGGGTTATTGAGTGTTGATTGAAGGACAAATATGGCAAATGTATCTATTTAAATTAAATCTACAACACAATAAAGTGTGCAGAAAATGAAGGGATTTGAATACTTTTTAATTCCACTGTATATAGCACTGTAAATGCACATTTTTTCTGTTATCTTTGATTTTGTACCAGTCCAGTTTGCAAAGCAGATGCCAAAGCAGTGCAGTAGCAGAAAAGCAAACCCAACAGTAGAACATAAATACACATTTGACAATTCCACTAAAACTAGAAGGATGTCCTGAAGGTCCACTCGGATCGTCCATGTTATAGTAGTCCTGTAGCAGGCCCCACACCTAGGGGGGGAACAACCATGACACTTGTCAGGGGCTCGTGCTAGATAGGGGCCCGCCCTTTTTCAAGTGTTTTTTTTTTTCTCGAAAGGTCCATTATTAACACACATATTTGAAACACGAAAAGGGCCCGAATTCTGTCAGCTGCCTGGGGCCCAGAATTTCCTAGGTGTGGGCCTGCCTGTAGACATAACTTTACACATGTGCAAACAGCAATAAATGGAAAAGAGAGCACCTCATAGGATGTAAACTCTTCCCACTTATACAAAATCAGACCACGTGATCCTGCTGATTTGAAAAATGGATGGGCCTAGAGGTGTATTACTACATTAGAGAAGAATAGTAGCACAATTGATAGTGCAGCCAAGCTTACAGATGTTGTTTGAATGGAATGTGCATCTCTCCCTATGTTTGTCTTCTTTTTCTCCAGCTACTCCAGTTTTCCATCCATATCTCCAAAGATATGCAGGTCAGGTCAGGTTGGGGAGCATGCACTGGTACAGCGTGTTGCCGCACCCACCACATGATGAAACAGTTCAGGATCCTGGTTGGCAATCACCAATGCAGACACGTAGTCCAGTCCCACCTCCCAGAACTGACCCTCTATCTGCTGCATCCAGGTGTTACATGGACATTCCCTTGGCCTGGTCCTGTTGTTTGGGTTCTCTGCAATGAGAAGCCTGCAAGCCGGATAACCCTCGGAAGATTGCACCACATGGCCGTAGTGCCGTAACTGATGCTCCCTCACAATGCAGGTAATGTGCCTCATTCGGGACTTTGTGAGCAACCGCTCATTCAACACAAAGTCAAACCAGCAGTACCCAAGGATCCTCCGAAGAGAAGCAGTACCAAAAGAGTCCAGTCTTCGTCTCAGGTCACTCAATTGCTAGACAGATATGCAGGTTACGTTAAATGGCAAGTCCAACTTGGCCACAAGTAGGTCTGAGTGGGCCCTATGAATGAATTCCTTTATAGAAGGGGGTTCCAAACAATACCACTGGATAATATACTGTAACTGACATGTAACTGTGTGTAGTTCACTAACTTTTACATTTTTTATTGTACTAATATTTTGAAACCAGTAAAATTTACTAAACAAGTAATTCAAGTAAAATGACACTTGTTATTGGCTAACTGAAAAGATTACAATATGCAAGCTTTCAAGGCAACTCAGGCCATTTCTTCAGGCAAGATTAAATCATTACATTGAAAAAGTCAAATAGCTCGTGTGATGGACGGCCGGCAGCTCATCCCGGCCACTAGATAGCGTCTTCCCTGCAGCATAGAGGTGCCCCGGATTCCCGCAGGGCATAATGGGAGATGGAATTTGGATTCACAACCCTGCTGGGTATCGTGGGTGCCGCTGCAGGGAGACGCAGGGATTTTTATTTTCCCTATAGCCCGGAAGTACTCCCAAGTCATGGGGACGAAAGAACAGAAGTACTTCCAGGCTGAAGAAAAATACAAGTCTTCATCTGACCTGGAAGTGCTATTGAATCACATGGACAGAAGGACAGGAGCACTTCCGGGTCAAGGACTATTTAAAGGACTGGTGCAGACCCAGCAAGGAGAGCTGGAGTTGGGAGGTAGAGTGACGGAGCTGCTGGGAGAGGAGGATTGAGTTATTGTATTATTGTGATTATTGATTTATTGTTTACTAGCAAAATACCCGCGCTTTACAGCGGAGAAGAAGTGTGTTAAAGAAGTTATGAAAAAGAAAAGGAAACTTTTAAAAATAACGTAACATTTGCTTTCTATTCATTTGCATAAGCACAGACCTTCACCAGCAATTATTTAATGTTAGCTCAGACCCGACACTTAAAAGTTTCTGTTGCACTTTTGCTGAGTTTGTGCCAAACATTATTCTATCCCTGACCATCTCATTTTCGTTTGCATAAGCACAGTCCTTCACCAGCAATTTTAAAAACGCCAGCATGTCTATAAACTTAAATTAAACTTACGGTTTACACCGTGCTTTGTTTCTGCAGTAGCTGCACTTATGAATATGCTTGTATGCGTCACTCGCTTCATATTCTTTTGCTGCCTTCTCAATTGTGTAATGCGTTTTTTGTTCAGCGCTCTTTGAAGCTCTTCCTTGTTCTCTACATACTGCGTTCACAGTCAGTTCACGTGAGCCGCTCTCTTCTGTGATCTTGCGATGTTCACGGCTTTATTTAATGTTAGCTAAGACCCAGCACTTAAAAGTTTCTCTCGCACTTTCGCTGAGTTTGTGCCAAACACTAGACCAGCTCATCTTCATTTGCATAAGCACAGTCCTTCAACCGTGAATATTTACCTTATATGGGCAGGCACTCAATTACGTGGGAGGCGTGATGATGCGGAACGCAACTCCGCCTCACACGGCGACCGCACTGCAGGTTATGGCCGTATATATGGTCGAAAGTAGGTTCCAGTTATGACCGTTACGAGTAGAATTTCAAAATGAAACCTGCCTAACTTTTGTAAGTAAGCTGTAAGGAATGAGCCTGACAAATTTCAGCCTTCTACCTACATTGGAAGATGGAGAATTAGTGATGAGTGAGTGAGTCAGTCAGTCAGTCAGTCAGTCAGTCAGTCAGTGAGGGCTTTGCCTTTTATTAGTATAGATTGGGGTTGATTGTGGTGCACTGTGGCACAATATCAATTTCAAAGAAATTTAAATATTTCTTGGTGCTTTTTCTTGGTGTCTTGGACGTTTGTCTGTGGGGTTTGAGGAGCAGCAGCGCCCTCTAGTGTCACACTCGAAAGCCTCAAAAGCTTGGATATTTTAAACTTTTTAGGTGTCATTTTGCTTGACTTCTCACTACTTACATAACAGCTAACACGGCACAACACCCTAGTACTACTAACAAGTAATTTAACTGAGTTAGAAAACATTTAGCTGATTTGGTTGCATATCCCTACTTGATCAAAGGCTGTCATCATTTTCCAGTTGAGCCAGAATTGCCATAAATATACGCACATTCTCCTGTCAAGTTTTCTTCTATAAATCCTGACTTTTGCATTGTGTTACATATGCTCATTTTGGGCCTCTTTTTGTGTGTTGGCCAGGAGCAGGAATGACAGCTCCACAAACTGGAAAAATCATGTCATCCAGTTTATTGTCCAAAAACACAATAAAAGAACATCAAAATGCTCTTTGGTGTGCACTTCCCGCTCTGCAGAGAATTAAAATCAAAATCAAGATATTCAGGAAGTTAGCCAGTATACAGGTCACTAGGGTAGTAGAGCCCCACCCAGCGAGCTGCTCTTGCCAGAAATGATACCTTCTGTTGGGAGGCTTGAGTTTTTAAGAAAGCTGAACTGGAAGAGGTGGAATCATTTGCCATCACTGGCTAGTTTCTTGACACTGTGAGTAGAAAAGGAGGTGATAGTGATAGTTCCCTCTCTTGTCCCGGCAGGTTATTACATACCTTGATAGAGCCTGTAGGGAGATCCTCCGACGTGCATGTGTAAAAGTGTATGCAAGTTTTATAAATCTGTCCCCATGAGAGGAGATGCTCCAAGTACATTAACTAGGAATCAAACCGATCTTTCAACAGAACAAGAAGCAAAACAAGAACCTTGGTCGTGATGTCAGAACTTAGGTTTTTAAGCCAGACATAGACCAATAAGAACAATTGCAACAAGCACACAGTTTTCATCCAATATCAGATAATGCCAACCTTTATATGATTGTGATAAAGATGTCATATGCCACATAGCCCCAAAGAGTTCTGGCAATGTAACCATGGAAATCGGTAAAACACATGTCAAAAAACAGCCACGCCCACATGACAATAAAAATGTTGCCACAGTATAACTTTAATAATTTTAAACTCTCATAAGAAGTTTTAAAATAATAAATGAATGCCAAAACTGGATTGCTTGAATACACACATAGGTGAACACAAACAATATAGGATTAAATGGAAAAAAATGAAAAAAGACCAATTGTAACAAAACCAGTAATGGCGGACTGCATGATAACATGCAGTGCATATACTTGACTTATAGTTTTCATCCTCTTTCTCTGTACGTTTAACATTCGTTTGCTCAGAGGCTGATACGCTTGCTGCTTCCTGAGCAGCTCTTCAATCTAGTGGCCCGTTTCTTCTTTTCTTTCATTGGCATCTTTTTGCGTTAAAATTGATTAAGTCAGTGTTTGTGTTGCAATTACTTAGTACGTTTTTCTTAATTTTTCTCTTCAGTGGCTCTTAAGTCTTCAATCTGCCTCAAGAATGATTTAAGATATGAAGAGCTAGAGAAAGTGATGGCGAAGGTGGTAGGGATGAGAACTGCGCCCGTATGCATACGCCACATGGCCCGCCCTGCTGGCCTCTGCTGAGAGTTGATTCTACAAAACAATAAAATAAAAAAAAAGAGTAGCAAAAATCATCAACCCGAAAGCGGAAAATAAAGGTCACGTAGTATATGTGTACCAAATTTCAGGTCAATACTTTCAGGTGATTTAAAATCCTGAACAGACAAACGAACAGCCATGGTAGCATATTATATAAGAAGATTTAAAGGAATTTAAATGAGCACATTGCAAGCAGGGTCCGTAGTGTGCTGCTGTGTGTAGAATGTTGGACCTTAAAGCACACAGTTGTGAGTCAGCTGATGCCTTCAGCGCACTGTGTGGCCCTAAATCAAGTTACTGTGCTTGCCTGATCTGCAAATGTGAAAAATCTATGTTAACAGTTGAAATGAATCCTAATCATGCAAGTCTCTAAAGTTAAAGGTGTCTGCCAAATATAAACCAATAAAAGCAATAAAAAAATTTCTTTTGAGGATTTATGGTTATATAAGAGGTAAGAAACATAGACAAATATTCTAGGGTATGTGTGCTGACAGCCTTGTATTGTAAATTATAACAACACTTTATTGATTCTGTATCTAGAAAAACAGCCAGTGTTGTCAAACCAGCTAAATTTGATGACTGATTTTGGCCTGAATGACTGTATTTTGAAATGTTATAGCCTATCCATAGTGGCACATCCCCTGGCTGAAACGACAGCCCTACTCACCATTTGTGTGGAGTGTGAACATTCATCCCTGGCACTCCTGCTTCCTCTTAAATCGCATTGTGCCATTATGATAATCAGATTTTTTTAAATTGCCCCAAAAAGGCCAAACGCCAGGTCATGTCACTTTCTGAAATTCTCAGATGGTTCTGCCCTTTTGTTGTGTATTGATAAAGGGGATGAGACAGAGGAGAAGGGTCAGGTGGAGAACTTTGTCTCTTGGTGCAAAGACACTTATGTGCACCTTAAGATCAGCAAAACCAAGGAACTGGTTATTGACTTTCACCACATCAAAGCTATGTCCAGTTACTTTTCAAGGAGTGGATGTAGTGGTGATCCACTCCTACAAGTACTTGTGGGTCCACATTAATGACAAGTTACACTGGTATCAGAACCCAGAGGAACTATATAAGAAAGGGCAGAGTGACTTCTTTACATCTTCTATAACCTTTCTATGCTGTGGTGTTCTGGGCTGGTAACATCACTTCAGAAGATGCACACTGAACCAACAATTACATTAAAAGGGCAGTCAAAGTTATTGAACACATTCCAGACCCCCAGAGGCCATAGTGAAAAACGAATTAGAACAAAACTGAGTGTCATTATGAACAATGCCGCACATCCGCTCTCTGACACATTAACACAGGATTTTCAGCTAACGAATCATTCAGCAGAAGTGTGTCAAGAAGCACGACTGAGGATCCTTTACACCAACAGCAATACATCTGCATAATGCCTCACTTGCAGTGAGGCAGCCAAGTAAGAAGTTTTCTTTCTAATTTCCTTCTCTGTTTAGATCAAAGTGTGTGTGTGTGTATATTTATTTTTTTATTCACTTGCTTACTTACCGTATATACTTGGGGTTTGATTTTACCGTATAATTTCAGGCATTTTATAATGTCGGTCATATAAGTCAAATGTAGGAAACTCACGCTATTGGTCCAAGAAATTATAATATGCTAACGCCCTCCTCAGAGAGTAGCCACGGAGCACACGGCCTTTTGCTTTCTATGTATTATGCCTACTTGACCACACGGTAATACCCAAACTTTTCTGAAACGACGTTTGCACTGTTTTGTGTTTTTTGTGTCTCACACCTTTATCGTAAGAGCATCTCTTATCTACATTGGAGCATTCGATCAGAAGAAGATATAAAGCTACTTTGAAATTAAAAGTCGTTGAAGTGGCGAAAGAAATTGGTAACTGTGCTGCTGCAACAAAATTCGATGCGTCGGAGAAACTGGTGCGAGATTGGAAGAGACAAAAAGATGTAAAAAAAATAAAAATTAAGTGTCGCATTTTTGAATGGGTATATAAGTCGGGATCTGATTTTATGATCGATTTCTACGGGTTTCAAGACCCGACTTATATGCGAGTATATGCGGTACTTATCTACATATTTATGTATTTATATATTTATTTAAAAAACTTCTATAATAAGCCTTATTTCCCACTGGGGAGAAATATGGGTAACACGGTGGATTATAACATAGTGGTCAGTGTAGATGCTTCACAGATATAACATGCTGGGTCTACATCCCAGACCTGAATGTTGTCCATGTGATGTCTACACATGTCATGAGTTCTGCGAAAGGTTTTCTATTTTTCCTCTTGAATCCCTGAAGGTGTAAACTGTAGTCTGGTGCGTAACTGTAAGGATGTCAGAAAGTAAGAAAAGGTGAGACAAGCTGCAGACATTCAGCAAAACATTAGTTGATAGCATTAATCATTTCAAACTGGACTGTTTGCCAAATTCTTCATCAAGGGTTGTCCTATGATCTGTATAAAATGCAAATCATGCACACATTTTTTAGACATAATGCAGCTACTTTTTTACTCAGTTTACTGAATTGTTTAAAGAAAAATGGGTAATGTTGATGTAATTCTGAAATTATTTTAAAAAATATTTGTTGTTATTCATCCATCCATCCATTATCCCGCTGTACCCTAACTTCAGGGTAATGGGGGTCTGCTGGAGCCAATCCCAGCCAACACAGGGCACAAGGCAGGAAACAAACCCCGGACAGGGTGCCAGCCCACTGCAGGGCACACACACACACACACACACACCAAGCAAGCACCAGGGACAATTTAGGATCGCCAATCCACCTAACTGTGGTATAGCGGGTCCACAGCTCACTGAGCAAAGGCCATTCATTTTTAAACAAATAATTCCCGCTCTCGCGGCGACTTAGCGAGGGGGCGTTGGGCCATGGCAAGCCGCAGGGCGCTCGGGGGTGTGGGCGTTTCTCACCGAGTGCACAGGTGAGGAACTGCCCACATCCGTGATTGCTCCCGTGGCTAATGCTGCAGCTGTCATGGCCCCTCGTCATTTAAAAGAAGTGCGAGTCGGTCGGGAAGGGTTCGTTCGAACGAAAAGAGGAAAAGAGAGAAAAAGAGAGGACGGAGGTTACATGGGAGCGAGAGAGGAAGCCGGTTGGTGCGAGAGAGAGACACGCGGTGCGTGTACGTGGACGAGCGATCGAGCGCTCATGGGCAGCTGCGAGAAGCCTGGGTGTTAGGCCTACACCCAGGTGTTGATGTTGGATGTCGCTCCCGCTGAGCGATCAGGTAGTGGGAGTGACCAGGGGAAGGCGACTGGCCGCGGAAGGCCGGAAAGGCAGTGGAAGTCGGGAGGCTTGGAGTGCCAGTCCTTGGTGTGGGCGTCCTGGAGACCAAGGAGTCCAAGTCTCGAGGCTGGGATGAGTGCCAGACCGAAGCCAGGGATCAGGAGGTCTCCAGTCTCGTGTTTGATTGAGAAAAGGGCAGCTGCAGGGAGCGTCTCGGCTGTTGCGTGGGCCCGTATGGGAGAAGCAGGTGAGGCGCCAGCATAAAAGAAGGCACCGGGATTGTTGTTGTTTTAAAAGGTTGCTTCCACACGAGGAACGTTTTAACCTCTGAATTTTAATTGATTGGTTTTTCTATTTGTTGATTTTAACCTCCACATTTTATGGAGTATTTATTGAAGAACTTTGGAACAGCACTGCACTTTATGGACACTTTTGTTTTTGATTGTTTTAATAAAAGCACTTTTGCACTTTATACCATCCCCTTGCTCAATTGTTTATTGCCTTCACTGACTAGCTCATCGGTAGCATTATCGACGGTGTTGGGTTCAAGGGTTCCCAAACAGCAAATGGGAGTGTGGAGCCAGAACCCGCATCGTCACATTTGGTGGCAGTGGTGGGATGAGCTAGCAGTGGAGGCGAGAAGAGTAGACAGAGCAGCAAGTGGGATTGGTACCCAAGCCGGAGGAGGATGTTTTAAGGACTTAGCTTTTTAAGGACATTGATGATGAAAGGCATTTAAAGATTTTGGTCCAGAATGATGCTAATTTGGTGCACCCTCAAAACATGGCCTAGTGAGGCTAGAGCTTGATTGCAACGTGCACAAGTTGGATCTTGCCCTGGAAACATTTTGGACAATTTTAAATGAGAGAGATGTGCTCAATATATAATTGAAAGTTGAATAGTTGTACGCTTTGGAGCTTGAGTGAATTCTGTGCATGGCTACCTTCCACTCCTTTTCTGAGATGTTGAGTGAGAGATCCTTTTCCCACTGTACTCTGGGAACTTTGAAAGGGAGGGACTTTAAAATGTTTACATATATTACAGAAATGCTGTCTGATGTTGTTAATACAAACTGTATTCTGTATCCAACGATAATAATATCTCCGGGGTTCTAGACTTTGTGGGAGAATATATTACATTAAATAGGCATCAAAGATTGGAAGCTAAGTGTCTGCCTTTAATAAATTCAGTTTGGTCTTGTGATATTACCGAAGGAAGCACTTTCTCAGTCCGTCTAGCTAGGTCTTTGCAGAGAATCTTAACATTATCATTTAGAAGTGAAATTGGTCTGTATGATGCACATTGTAATAAGTCCTTATTTTGCTTAGGAAAGACAGTAATTGATTCTGGCCGAAAAGTTTGAAGTATAATTTTATTGTCTCTAGTGTCTGTAAATGTTGCTAATAAAAGGGGAGCTAGCTTAATTGAGAATTGTTTATAAAATTTGGCAGGGTAGCCACCCGGGCCTGCTGCTTTTCCACTCTGAAGTGAGTTTATAGCATCTAGTAATTCTGATGTGCTAGAGGTTTATCCAATCTGTAATGCATCCAGAAATGCATTAGGTTGTGTTTTGTCTTCTTTAAACTCAGTAGAATATAAGGACTTATAGTAGTCTCTAAATGTGTGCATTATATTTTTATGGTCAATGATTTTGTCTCCGTCTGTGTTGGTAATTGCTGGGATTGCATTGCGAACTTCCTGCTTGTGGATATGTTGAGCTAAGAGCTTATTAGCTTTCACTCCATTTTCATAATAATGATGTCTTGATTTAAAAATGAGTTGTTTGTTTAGTTGTGAAGAAGTTGAGTTCTGAATGCAGAGCCTATTTTTTCCTATGATGTGCCTCATTTGGACACCTGTCATGTTCTCGATCTATTCTGGTAATTTCACTGATTAGCTCTGATACCTTCTTGGATTCCAATTTACTTCTGTGGAAAAGATATGAAATAATCTGTCCTCTTAAGAAAGCCTTCAGAGTTTCCCCAGAGCATTCCTGTAGAAACCTCTGAGGATGTATTTGACTCTAAAAGTCCATCTGTAATATGCTTTTGTAGGTCTTCAGATATTAAGAGCAAACATTGCTAATATGTGAAAAAACATAAAACAATATAATATCTTAATGGGAGTCAGTCACTTGTATTGAATCAGAATGTTTGTATGGTCTGCATTGTTTGAGAAATTGTCACCCCCTAAATTTTGCCACCGCCTATTTTGTGTGAATAAGGCAACCCTGAATACTAGTCTTTTAAAAATTGTTTTGATCAATTTATTTGTGTCAGCTTTACTGACACTCACACTAAGCATTTCCGTTGGCAGTAATACACTGTACCTCAGAAATCGATTCACTGTTTGGAATTAACAATATGTTTAGGTTAGAGTTAGGGTTAGGTAATATTTTAGTAATATTCATGTGAGAGAGATACATTAAAGGAAATAAAAACACCTACAGTTTTTTTATTATACAACCACTGTTATTTGTCTGTTTATGGCTCCACTGTCATTATGATAATCCACTTCTTGGGTCCCAGTATGGTACTAATTTTCTTCTTTGGGTCCTCAGAATTAAATGTTTAAGAAGCCCTGCTCTAAAGGAAAAGTAGATTAAGATGAATGAATAGCTATTTGGCCGTTCAGGGAGTGTGTTGGCTAACTTTACATTTACAGTAGGCTATTCCACTTAACACTGACATTTCATCATGCTTCCCTATCACAATCAACTTGCCTACTATTTTTTTAATTATGAATTGTTGTATGAGCACGAAAAAAAAATGCGCTTTTAATAGAGTTTGCAGTTGGAAGAAACTAAGCACCAGCACTACTGTCACAATATGCAGGATTTATGTTGCTGTTACCAACAGACAAAACAAAATTAAGTTGGGATCATTAATAATGTTTATTAAGGTGCAGTGATGCCAACATATTTAGTGTGAAAGAAACATAAAATTTTTCAAAAGAGCAATAAAATGTGCAAGACATCAGCAGATTAAAAACGAGAAATATTGGCTCATGACTTTGATTAAAAACAAGTGTGATATACTGAAGTAATCCAAAATGTATGGTTCTGATTTCTAACATCATGGAAATGTAAACCACTTTTAAAAGACAGAAGTACTTGTTTCAGTAGAGTGAAACTGACACTGATAGATGCTGTAGTCACAGTACATTGGCTACTACTGTCTAACATTTTTATTCTTACTTTCCATACTGATTCAAGTAATGTCTTAAAATATAGCATAGAGGTTGATATTTTTTTTATTAATGTTTAACAATAGCTAATTTTAAAATGCAGGGAAGCTGTATTAGCCCATTGCTTGGGGACATCTATGATGTTCTCAGATGAAGACATGGAGGTGTTTAGCCTCTAGCTGCAAATACCTAATCGGAACAAGCAGAAACTGACTGCTGACTGACCAGCTCTGGACTGGGCTGGGGGATTGGCTGAGTCTACCTGAACTGAGTCATTGGAAAAAACTGCACACCCACTACTCCAAGAGGTGTGTCAAGAACTGGACAAATGAGGCCTAAAACAGCATGCTGCTTTCTCTGCCATTTTTAATCCCGAGGACTGGTCATCGCTCTCTCTGTGCCTCTTTCTACTGTTTCATTCATGGTAAAGTCAAGGCCGACCTTCCTTCAATTCAAAAGCCACGCTATAGGAAAGACCAAACTGGACCAGAGACCAATCAACATACTAAGACAGAGAGCCACCTAGTAGTAAGCATATGGGCACGAAATTAACTGCTACTTAGGCTGTATTATTTTACCATCACTCATTTTACTCTGCTCATTTCCATTTTGGGCATAATTGGAAATCTTCAGTTAATTTTTACATAAATAAAAGTTTAACTTTCTCTCCTGCATCTTTTAGTGCTGTATCTTTTTGCCTGAGATCATAGATATAAAAAGTAGTATAATATATGAGGGAATAATATTAGCAGGGATTTGGAGCATATTGTTCAGGTCTACATAATAAAGAGTAAAAACAGGGAATAGGGTCACTCTAGGATCCTACCACAATTAAACTGGGCTTCATTGCTTTTAACATAAAGGAGAAACATACTCAAACCAGTGGCGTAGCACAAAATTCATTGCCCCCCTCCGCAATAGTAAAGGTTTGGGCCCCCAACCCAGAAACAAGGCATTTGTTTAAAACCAACCTGCCCGTCCTCTGAAGTCAGAAACTATACAAATAAATATTTGTTTTTTGAATCCACTCTATGCCTGGCTAGTTTGTTACAATTTGTGGGAAAACTTAATTGGCATTAATAATAATAATGAAACATCTCGAGACTCCAGTGATTTTTTATTTATTTTTTTATTTGTTTTTGTACAAATACTGCAAAGTGTTATTTCTACTTTTATTTACGTCTTTATTAATATCTTCTTGTTGAGTTTGTGAAATATCGTCAGGTAATTGGGAGAGTCCCATTGGCTGAACTCTGAAATCTTACTCTGATACGATGGAATATGCAATGAATTAGATATGGAGAAATTTATCAGTAAGGATATGTGTATTTTATGCATATAAACTGCATTATATACATGATGTGTGCAAATAAAAATCATGCCAGCGCTATTCGGAACAGATCCTTACTCTATATAACTGAAACGCTATCTGCCAAATACTGCTGCTTGATCTGCGGCATATTTTTAATTGGTTTCAAATTACTAATTGAAACTTTGTTTCTGGGCTTTTGAAGATCATATTGCTTTTTGAATCTGATTCATTTTAATGGTTTTTAAAAGTAAGAGTACTGTTATGTGCACCCTCAGTTAAGGACATATTCACAGATTGCTGGTCACACGAATTGGCATCATCAATGCTATAATAAATACAGTAACCGGCAGCATGGAACGTTCACTGTCCAAGTTTGTAGATATACTCTGATACTCAAATTATTGTTTGAGCATTTATAAAAATCTGCCCCTTAACATTTACAGTATGTGTGACAATTTTGGCTTTGGATCTATTCACTATTTCTTTTTAAATTTCCTACTTCCGCCTTTCAGTTCTATTCATATGATTTTTGTATCACATCCTAGATTGTGTTACTAAATTTTGTTGTGGCCTTAACAACCCACAATGTCAACGACCAAGCGTAGGATTTAAACCCTGAATATTGGATCTACAGTATGTAGCAGCAATAGTATTAACCACTGTCCAATTGTGCTACGCTTTTCTCATATTTATTTAAAAGCAAATTCTAATAAATACAAACTGACAAACTTTCAACTGTGAAGAAGCAGTAGATACATTTTAAAAGCATTTTTCCTATAGTAAATTACCAGATGTTCAGAGAAAATCTTAACTTGCATGTGCTAATCAACATGCAACAGATTGCCAATGTCTGGCACCATGATTAGTGAGTACAACAACCTTACCTTGTAATGACCTTACCTGATAGATAGATAGATAGATAGATAGATAGTGTGAGAGATGGCCGGCAGTTTATCCCGGCCAACACCCCCAGGCCATTAGATGGAGTCTTCCCTGCAACATGGAGGTGCCCCGAATTCCCGCAGGGTATCATGGACAATGGAGTTCGGCTTCACAGCCCTGCTGGATACCATGGTGGCCGCCAGGGGACGCTGCAGGGAGGCACAGGGATTTATATTTTCCTTATAGCCCGGAAGTATTCCCTAGTCATGAGGACGGAAAAATGAAGTACTTCCGGGTTGAAGAAAAAGAAGAGTTTTCATCTGACCCGGAAGTGCTATGGAATCACACGGGTCAAGCGCTATTTAAAGGACTGTGGGAAACCCAGCAGACTAAGCCAGAGTTGGGAGGGAGTGTGACAGAGCTGCTGGGTGGAGAGGAGCATTGATTATTGTTTATTATTGATTTATTGTTTGTTATTGAGTATTGTGGAGATGGAGGTGCTTTGTGCACATTATTCAAGAAGTTAAATTTATTTCTTATACTTTTACCTGGTGTCTGAACGTGTTGTCTGCGAGTTTGGAGGAGCGACAGTGCCCCTTACTGTCACAATAGATATATAGATAAAGGCTCCTCTTCTCTTCTTAATGACTGTATACTAGTGTCACTTATGTCTCAACTCATGAAGACCTTTGAGAGGCTGGTCCTGGATTATATGAGTCATCTTGTGGTAGACCACCTGGACCCACTGTAGTTTGCCTATTGGACAAGAACTGGAGTGGAGGATATAGTTATCCATCTGCTCCACAAGGCTTATTCTCACCTGGGCAAAGCTAGCATCTCTGTGAGGTTTTTGTTTTTTAATTTCTCCAGGGCCTTCAATACCATCCAGTCATCTCTGTTAAAGAGTAAACTCAGAGATATGCAGATGGGTGAGTCTACGTTGTCAGGGGTAAAGGTGAGGAGATGCCAGCCTTCTTTGGAACAGGAACAATGCAGGATGTTTTCCACAGCAGCAGCACTTTCTGGAGCCAGACTGGGACAGACTGAACAGGTGACAGAGGATACCACAAATTGGTTAGCACAGGCCTTGAGAAATCGAGGACTGACTCCATCTGGTCCTGTGACTTTTCCTCTGTGTAGTTTGGACTAACAACTGAATCTGAAGCCCCAAAGCAGCTCCTTGAACAGCAGGTGTACTGTTCATCTTTAAGCTTGTCATATTTCTGAAGGTAGTGGTACATTGTGAAGCTGAACCAGTGGCCTCTACATTTTTGAATGAGAATCTCTAAAACCGCTCCCTTTACAGGTATTATGAAAAAGTGAAGCTTGATATTTTTGTCTTGTGGTGTCAGGACTGAATAGGCTAAATAACGCATCCCACTGCACTTAAAATACATCTGCAGGTAGAATATATTGCACACAATAATTTCTGATTTGTATGGCATCAATCTTTGTGTCAGAGTGAGGCTGCTGCCTGAACAGATGATGGGGGATTTCTGCCTACAATACACAGCTTATGGAAGGTTCAATGTAAATATATCTTTGTGGTGGCTTTCAGTCGATATGCATTACTAGAAATCCCCTGGCAAAACCATTTAGTTACAAAAGATTGTAAGCACAATGTGCCACATCTCATTATTTTGAAGGAAAGCCAAAATTCCTTGATAAGCTCATTTTATGTGTGTCTGGCTGTCTGTATTCTTAGCCCTGGAGATATGCAACAGGAACACATGCCCAAACTTCCAGAGGCAGACACAAGACACGTTTCCAGCTGAAACACTGACTATTGCCAGCAAAATGAAACAGTCGCTCAAGGCAGGAAGCAGTGGGGGATCTGTCGCTGCTCCCCTGTCAAGCATCTTTACAGCTTTTAAAAGGGAAGCCTGCTGCTTCTGTGGCTCAGACTTGCAGGGAGAAGCAGTTTGAAGGCAATTTAGCTCTTCCCTTTTCCCAAAAAGACAAAACAATTAGCAAAGACTCTTTCGATTCCATGCCAAGATGTGGTGTCTTTGTTCAACGTAGAACAAGGAAAAAATTCTCAGACGAGCTAATTTGTCCATGGTGTTGTGTTGGCCTTTGTCATTTCAGCTGGGTGGCTAGCTGGGCTACTTCTCAGCAGGGTCATGTCTGCTCTTTAGGTAGATAAACTGATCCACACTGTGATTTTGGCTGGAATTTCATATGATTTCTCTGCTTCTCTTGATTTATCTTCTTTAGTAAATTTATGTTGCTATGATTTTCTTAGGTTTGTATTTGTCTTGAAGCATAAAACACTCCCGAATGGTTTATTTCAAAATCATCATTATTATAATATTTCTTATTTGTCTTATGTGTCAGTGAATCATTTTTTAATCATAAAGAAATTTAGGGCCTTTGAATTATTATTTTGACACGTTTATTTTTTATTTCATTTTAACTGACTTTTGCTTACGAGATGTGCAGAGATGTGTCACATAACTGCAATCACCACTGATGATGTCAGTGGAATATACTATACTGCAAACAAAAAATTAAAGGAACACTTTGAAAACACATCAGATCTCAATGGGAAAAAAGTCCTGCTGGATATCTCTACTGATATGGACTGATGTGGTAATGTGTTAGGAACGAAAGGATGGCACATCGTTCGATGGAAATGAAAATTATTAACCTATAGAGGGTGAATTCAAAGACACCCTGAAAATCAAAGTGAAACAATGATGCGGCAGGCATGCAGGTGAGTCCATTTTACCGAAATTTCATTGCAGCAACTCCAAATCGTACTCAGTAGTTTGTATGGCCCTCACGTGCTTGTATGCATGCCTGACAACACCGAGGGAGGAAGGGGCATGCTCCTAATGAGACGACGGATGGTGTCCTGGGGGATCTCCTACCAGATCTGGACCAGGGCATCACTGAGCTCCTGGAAAGTCTAAGGTGCAACCTGGCGGCATCGGATGGACCAAAAATGTAATGTCTCACCCAGCGGTGTTCTACTGGATTGAGGTCAGGCGAGTGAGTGTGGGGGCCAGTCAATGGTATCAATTTCTTCATCCTCCAGAAACTGCCTGCTTACTCTCGCCACATGTGGACAGGTATTGCCGTGCACCAGGAGGAACACAGGACTCACTGCACCACCATAGGTTCTGACAATGGGTCCAAGGATTTCATCCCAATAATTAATGACAGTCAAGGTGCTGTTGTCTAGCCTGTAGAGGTCTGTGCGTCCCTCCATGGATATGCCTCCCCAGACCATCACTGACCCACCACCAAACCGGTCATGCTGAACGATGTTACAAGCAGCATAACTTTCTCCATGGCTTCTCCAGACTCTTTCACGCCTGTCACATGTGCTCAGGGTGAACCTGCTCTCATCTGTGAAAAGCACAGGGCACCAGTGGTGGACCTGCCAATTCTGGTATTCTATGGCAAATGCCAGTCGAGCTCCACAGTGCTGGGCAGTGAGCACAGGGCCCACTAGAGAACGTCAGGCCCTCAGACCACCCTCATGAAGTCTGTTTCTGATTGTTTGGTCAGAGACATTCACACCAGTGACCTGCTGTAGGTCATTTTGTAGGGCTCTGGCAGTGCTCATCCTGTTCCTCCTTGCCCAAAGGAGCAGATTGCAGTCCTGCTGATGGGTTATGGGCCTTCTACAGCCCTGTCCAGCTCTCCTAGAGTAACTGCCTGTCTCCTGGAATCTCCTCCATGCCCTTGAACTGTGCTGGGAGACACAGCCAGCCAGCCTTCTGGTAATGGCACAGTCAGAAAAGATAAGGAGGGAAAAATATCAGTGGCCTCCACCTGTTAAACCATTCCTGTTTTGGGGGTCGTCTCATTGTTGCCCCTCTAGTGCACCTGTTGTTAATTTCATTAACAGCAAAGCAGCTCAAACCGATTAACAACCCCCTCTGCTACTTGACTGACCAGATTGAAACCCCAGAAGTTTCATTGACTTGATGCTATACTCTGATTAAACAGTGTTCCTTTAATTTTTGGTCACTTCTCAGAGTTCAAGATTATAGGAAAGGATGGGATTGTACAGTGCCTACAATAAAAAAAATAAGGGTGCCAAAGGGGTCCCTCAAAGATAACAATCCATGTGAAGGTTCCATAAAGAGATTTTATTTATTTAGTGGTGACCAACTTCAGTCCTGGTGGGCCACAGAGGCTACAAGTATTTGTTCAAACCCAATTGCTTCATGAGAAGTCAATTGTTGCTAATAAAGCACCTGTTGCTCAAGTGACATTTTTCTGCTTCATTTTAGTTGTCTCACTTGTAAAGATGTCTAACCCTTATTTGCTTATTTCAGTTTTAAACATCTGTACTCACTGTTGTTAATTGCTCCTTATCTATACTAATAAAAGGCAAAGCCCTCGCTGACTAACTGACTGACTGACTCTCACTCACTCACTCACTCACTCACTCACTCACTCACTCACTCACTCACTAATTCTCCAACTTCCCGTGTAGGTAGAAGGCTGAAATTTGGCAGGCTTATTCCTTACAGCTTACTTGCAAAATATTAGGCAGGTTTCATTTCGAAATTCTACGCGTAACGGTCATAACGGTCGACAACGTCCGCCATGTTGAACTTTCTTATTTATGGCCCCATCTTCACGAAATTTGGTAGGCGGCTTCCCTGCACTAACCGAAACTGATGTACGTACTTATTTTGGTGGTATGACGCCACTGTCAGCTGCCATATTGAACTTTCCAACGTCACTAATTCTCCATCTTCCCGTGTAGGTAGAAGGCTGACCCCATCTTCACGAAATTTGGTAGGCGGCTTCCCTGCACTAACCGAAACTGATGTACGTACTTATTTTGGTGGTATGACGCCACTGTCGGCCGCCATATTGAACTTTCCAACGTCACTAATTCTCCAACTTCCCGTGTAGGTAGAAGGCTGAAATTTGGCAGGCTCATTCCTTACAGCTTACTTACAAAAGTTAAGCAGGTTTCATTTCGAAATTCTACACGTAACGGTCATAACGGTCGACAACGTCCGCCATGTTGAACTTTCTTATTTATGGCCCATTCTTCATGAAATTTAGTAGGCAGCTTCCCTGCGCTAACCGAAACCAATGTACATACTTATTTCGGTGGTATGACGCCACTGTCGGCTGCCATATTGAACTTTCCAACAGTCTTTGTTACTTTTGGGCCCATCTTCAAGAAATTTGGTATGCGGGTTCCCAACACTAACTGAATCCTACTTACGTACATATATATGTCCATAGCCTGGTCATCGTGTGAGGCGGCGTTGGGTCCCCCATCCCAACGCCTCCCACATTGTTGGCTGCCTGCCTATATAAGGCCGTCCGTCGCTCCGGTCTCTACATTCCCTTCCTTGCTTTGCCATGGGATTCACGTCTCCCTGCTGATAACTACAGCCTTTTTATTTAATCCACGACTTCTCTGCTGTTTTATTGTTCGTTTATTATGATTATAGTTATTGTGTAGGTATTTTAGACTTCCTTTACATTGTTCAGGTACCCATTTCCTTTATTGTTCCAACCATACCCCTATTAACATGTCTATCGAGGTGATCACCATCGATCAAAGAACTGTCACTTACCGAGTGGTTTCCATGCCCGGAGATGGCACCTGCCTTTTCCATTCTCTTTGTTACATATTGCACGGCCATATCAGGCTCACTCTTGATATCCAGAGGAACATTGTGTCTTATGTATTGAATGACTGGGACAAGTTCAAGGTGTGGACTGATGACGGTACAGGAGATAATTATACTACACAGGAGCACTAGAAGAGTGAAATGCTTAAGCCCTTCACCTATGCTTCTGCATGTGAGTTGATGGCTGCCGCTGAATTGTTCGGTTGTCGCTTTCAAGTGTACCGAAATAGCCAAATATTTTACACCTTTCGACAACCGTCAATGCCTCTTAAACATCTTACATTCACAGGTGACGATTTCAGTAGTGGACACTTTGATGTTTATGAATGTTTAAACTCTCAAAAGTTGAATGTGAAGTTATCGATGAAACTGGTTGTATGCTTACAACGCTTGACAGAAGTCCTGCAAATACTGTCGTAATTGAAACAAACCATGAAACTCAAACCGATTGTGACAGCAGCAATCCAAGCTGTGAGATTTGAGACAAGATTACTGTTCACATGGCCAACTGTACGTTGCATGCTCAAGAATAAGCTCAGCATACAGCTTGGTCATATTACAACCGGAGGGCCGAAATGACAATGTGGTATACAAAGAGATCCTTAACAAATAATTATTTGTATATTTTTCCTCAGTTTAAAAAGGTTTAATTTTCTTCTTAATAAAAATTTTAAGGCAGTACTTCGGCGCTGCGAAGCGCGGGTATTTTGCTAATTAGCAATAAGATGCAAATGACATGCCAGCAGTTCACCATCTAACTTGTTTCCGTTTACACCTGTGTGGATTCATCATGCACTAATTGGTTTAGACCATTACAACAATGACAAGAACAGGCCATTCAACCCAACAAAGCTCGCCAGTCCTGTCCATCTAATTCTTCCAAAATAACATCAAGTCGAGGTTTGAAGGTCCCTAGAGTCCTACTGTCTACCACACTACTTGTCAATTTCTTCCATGTGTCTATGGTTCTTTGTGTGAAGAAAAACTTCCTAATGTTTGTGTGAAATTTACCCTTAACAAGTTTCCAACTGTGTTCCTTGTTCTTTATCAACTAAAATTAAATTTACAATCTCGACTCACTGGACTAATTCCCTTAATAATTTTAAACACTTCAATCATGTCACCTCTTAATCTCCTTTTGCTTAAATTGAAAAGGTTCAGCTCTTTTAATTTTTATTCGTAAGTCCCTGTAACCCGGGAATCAGCTTAGTCACTCTTCTCTGGACTTTTACTAGTGCTGCTATGTCGTTTTTGTAGCCTGGAGACAAAGTGCAAAGCTTCAGCATAACCTCTGTGCATTGTACTCCACACATCAAGGCAATATATAACATAACATTCTATTAGCCTTCTTAATGGCTTCTGAACACTGTCTTGAAGTCGATAGCTTAGACTCCACTACGACTCCTAAATCCTTCTCATAAGGTGAACTCTCGATTTTCAGACCTCCCATTGTGTATTCAAACCTAACATTTACAATTCCTACATTTTAAGAGTGTATAAAAAATATTCACCCCCCTGGGAAGTGTTCACATTTTATTGTTATATAACATTGAATCACAGTGAATTTAATTTGTCTTTTTTGACACTGATCAGTGGAAAAAAAACCATCTTCAATGTGAAAGTGAAAACAGAATCATCTAAATTTATTACAAATATAAAATTGTTTGTGATTGTTTAGAAATCACAGAATTAATTAAATGGAGATCACCAGTCTGAAGTTTCAAAATATAGGTGTTCAGGCTGCTCTTATTTCCATGCTTCCAGAGTCTACTCACATTTAGACAAAGCTGGTTCCACAGTCAGGATAATGGACTTTTCCAGTGCATTTAACACTATTCTGCCTCATCAACTGGGGAAAACGCTCATAGCTTTGCATCTTGATGCCCCACAACCTTCTGGACCCTGGATTACCTGACCAACAGACAGCAGTTTGTAAGACTGAGGGTTTGCGTGTCAGAAATGGTGGTGTGTAATACTGGAGCACCTCAGTGGACTGTCCTGTCTCCCTTCCTGTTTACCCTTCTAAACAACAGACTTCCAATACAACACCAGCGCTTGCCATCTACTGAAATTTTCAGATGACTTTTCCAGCATAGGCTGCATTAATAATGGAGATGAGTCAGAATACAGGGAAGTTGTGGAGGACTTCATCTTGTGGATGAGACAACAACCTCAGCAAAACAAAAGAGCTGGTGGTGGATTACCGAAGTACAAAGAAACCTCTGAGACCAGTCACCATTCGGGGGAATTACATGGAAGTGGTACAGAGCTGCAAGTACCTGGGGGTTCACATACACAGAAAACTGGATTATTCTGACCACACAGTGGTGCTGTACAAGAATGGCCAGAGCAGACTGGACTTCCTAAAGAGACTTGGATCTTTTCATGTGTGCAGCAAGCTGTTGGAAATGTTCTACCAGTCCATAGTAGCCAGTGCGGTGTTCTACTCTGCAGTCTCCTGGAGAAGCAACCTGACCACAAAAGAAGCACAATCCCTGAACAAACTTATCAAGGCAAACCCTGGACATGCTGGAAGCTGTTGTGGAGTAGAGGATAATGGCAAAGTTGGAGGTCATCATGAAAAATCCCCTTCATCCCTTCCATGAGGCCCTGTCTTGAAGTGCGTTTAGCCACAGCCTCATCCACCATTTTGTGCTAAGAAGAGCCTTTAGGGGTTTTTTCTGCCATGGTTATCAGGCAATTCACCCAATGTACTCTAAGTTTATTTTTATTGATTGATTGATTGATTGATTGATTGGCTCTTTTATGTGCCCTGTGAGTCTGTATCCTTGTTTTTTTATGTTTCTGCTGCATTTGAATTTCCCCTTGTGATTAATAAAGTTTATTTAATCAAATCTAAGCAAAGCTTTATCTGATCAAACAGAGATCATATTTACATTTTAAAATCATGTATGTAATGGCCTACTATATAACAAGTAATTTAAATTTCACTTTGCGTAGACATGGTTATGTGGGGTTCTCTAATATGAGGAATCATGTCTGCATAATAAATCCATGAAAAAGACCAACACTTTGGTTTTTGGTCTGAAAGCATGAAGTTAGCTTGAAGCCTTTCTAAGCAATAAATTACAGTTTTTCCCGGACACTTTGGAACATTTCCCCAAATCATCCTTAACATTTGAACAACAGTGAGTGCATTTCTCAAAACAATTCATACAAATAGTACCACGCAATAGCTTTACCTGCAAAAGCCTGTAACATGCTTAGAATCCTTAGTTTATCTCTCAAAAGTAAATATTTATGTCAATAAACATGTCAGTGCCGTCAGAATGACCAGTCCTTGTGACTGTGGTTATAAACAAGATAGTCAAAATGCTTAGCCATGTTGTCAATACAGCAGCGTACTCTGTAAGTGTTTTCTGATGTGAACTACGGCTAAGGCTTTGATGCCAATGATTGTAGAGAAAAGCCAAGCAAAATGACCCCTTCTATTGGCTAACTAAAAAGATTACAATATGCAAGCTCTTGAGGCAACTCAGGCCCCTTCTTCAGGTAAGATGTAATACAGAAACTGGAGTTCCCTGTGTTTATATACACACACTAGGACAAGAAACAACATTGGTAAATCTTTAAATGAAAAATCTTAAATGTAAAAAATTAATAGATTCATTCAGGCTAAGATTAATTTAACAATGACAATAACTGGAAATGCACAAGGCTGCACTTTTTTGTATGCATGGCATAAGTCAATTTCAACAGTACAAAGTTAAACATGACTGTATGTGGGAGATTAACTGCAAGACATTGGACAGGATTCCCATTTATCAGTAGATGACTCAGGCGCCGCTGCAAGTGGCAGCCTTTCCAGCAGCTCCGTGTATGACTTTATCTTTCTGCCTTTTTCTCTATTTTACTGATCACTCCTACCACTTTATTTTATGTGGACTCATTCCATGGACACTTTTTACTACTTTTTACTACATTATGTGAATTTCCCCTTGGGATTAATAAAGTATCTATCTATCTATCTATCTATCTATCTATCTATCTATCTATCTAT
>JANRMT010028174.1:43358757-43403241 GCA_026402145.1 Polypterus bichir lapradei | reverse complement strand
CTTATCTATCTATCTATCTATCTATCTATCTATCTATCTATCTATCTATCTATCTATCTATCTATCTATCTATCTATCTATCTAAGCAGGAGTTATCGTCTGGGGTGACCTTCAACCTGAAGCCCGATAACTTACTCGCACATCTTTCAGACATTAAAGGAAACCAGAATATACAGTGAAAACATGAAATCTCTACACAGATGGTGATCAGGTCAGGATTCTAAGCAATATATGAGGCAGTTGACATAATCACTGGGCTCCAATGGCTCACATTAACAAATCAATTTTAGTTTGATACAATACTTTAGATAATTTTCTAAAGATAACCCTAAGGGTAAAACAAGCTGACACACAAATACTGTCTTGAATGTATAAAACAAGCTTGTTTCGCAACTCCTTAACCACTAGGGCTTATTGCCATGAACCAATAGCTTGGTAACTGCTGCAGACTATGACAAACTCCTCTTAAGCAATTCCAATCACAATTCTTTTCTGAACAGAAGACGTTTTGTTATACTATACTCATGGTGTCAAGACTCATGAAGTATTTGTTTTCATTGAAAAGTAATAAAATAGCATTATACATAAAATAAGCTAACATTTAGAGGCAACAAACAAGCAGTGAAACCAATCTCAGCTGAGCATTAAATGTGTTTGCTAATGCAGCATGGATGATCATGGCCGATTGTTATTTTTATTACAAGCACAGACCTACAAATGATGTGAACTGGAGGTTTATTTGCCAATAATTTTATAAAACATCTTGTACAGCAAAAGGCCTGGCATGTTGTTTTTGAGCAATAATTCATTGAGACACTTCCAACAAAATCTGATGCAATGATCAAAAAGTACTTTTGAAAGTTGGCAAATGGTGAGTGGCAGTAATGGAATATTATATGAGAAATTACAGAACGATTCCATAATACTCCGAGAACTTATCCAAATTCAGAGCTGTCCTTGAGGTCCCCCACTATACCTACCATTAACAGTTCTCATAACATAAAGTAAGTGCCAGGACATTTATTTCATTTCCGTATACCGTATGTGCTGTTTATTCTCTGTACAATTTATTTTGTCTCCTGTTAAATTGTTCTTTATCACCTAAGATGGTTGGTCACCTTGCACATCTTGCTGTGGTGAATTGAATGGATACGTCTTCTCCCACTTGGTCTAGCGGACTGGTACAACCCCAAATCCAAAAATGTTGAGACAGTTTGAAACATTAGATTAGATTTGATAAGCTTTACTAATCCAGTGGGGAAATTCAGAAAATGTTAATAAAAATGAAAAAGGAGTGATTTGTAAATTATATTTACCCTGTATTATACTGAAAGCATCACAATAGCACATTATTTGATGATTTAATTGTTTTTTGAAAATGTACACTCCTGTCAAATCTGAAGACTGCAACATTCTCCAGAAAAGTTGGGGCAGTTGAGTGTTTACCTCTGTGTCACAGCTCCAGTTCTTTTAAAAACGCTTATTAAGAGTTTGAGTGCTGGCGATACCAGTTTGCTAAGTTTACCAAGTAGAATTTTCCCGGTTCATCCATTATGCAGGTCTTTAGCTTCACAGTTCTGAGGGCTCTTTGTTGCCATTTTTTGCACTACATAATGTGCTACACATTCTTAATTGGTGACACATCAGGACTGCAGTCAGGCCAGTCTATTACCTGCATTCGTTGCTTATGGAGCCATACACTGTTTATCTTGGGCAGAAAGTGGTTTGCTGTTGTCCTGCTGGAAAATACAGGGATGTCCCTGAAAAAAACGACATTTGGATGGCAGCATATGTTGCTCCAAAACGTGTCCATATGTTTCTGTATTAATAGTGCCTTCACATATGCCTCCATAATATGATATGGAGAGCATCCAACATGTTCTCCAATCTCAGCTGGGGACTTCTGAAGCTACAACCCCAAATCAGAAAAAGTTGGGACAGTGTGGAAAATGTGAATAAAAAAATAAAGCAGTAATTTACAAATTTCCCTTAACTTTTATTTCATTGCAGACAGTATGAACACAAGATAATTCATGCTTTTTTTGGTCAACATCATTTGATTTGTAAATAAACATCCATTCTTGCCATTCAGGCTTGCAACACATTCCAAAAAAAGTTGGGATGGGGGCAATTCAGGGGTAGTAATGAGGTATAATAATTAAATAATGATGTGATTTGAAACTGGTGATGTTAACAGGTGATTGCAATCATGATTACAAAAGCAGCATCGAGGAAAGGCCTACTCCTTTAGGAGCAAAGATGGACAGAGGATTGCCAGTTTGCCACCAAGTGTGGGCAAAAATCTTTGAAATGATGAAGAAAAACGTTTCTCAAAGACAGATAGGAAAAGATTTGGGCATTTCTCCCTCTACAGTGCATAACATAGTGAAAAGAATCAGGGAATCTGGAGAAATTACCGTGCGCAAAGGCCAACGGCGCAAGCCTAAACTGAATGGCTGTGATCTCCAAGCCCTCAGACAGCACTGCATTAAAAACCGTCATCTATACTAATAAACGGCAAAGCCCTCACTCACTGACTGACTGACTGACTCGTCACTAATTCTCCAACTTCCCGTGTAGGTAGAAGGCTGAAATTTGGCAGGCTTATTCCTTACAGCTTCCTTACAAAAGTTGGGCAGGTTTCATTTCGAAATTCTACGCGTAATGGTCATAACTGGAAGCTGTTTTTCTCCATTTACTATAATGGAGATGAGCGTGAAACCCGTGGGGGCGGAGTTTCGTGTGACATCATCACGCCTCCCACGTAATCACGCAGTAGGTAGAAAACCAGGAAGAGGCCCAAAAAGCGCTGAAGAAAACATGGATTATATAATTGAGAAGGCAGCGAAACAATAAGAAGCGAGCGAGTGACATATACAACCATATTCATGAGTTCTGCTACTTCGGAAACAAAGCACGATGTAAACCTAAACTTTAAATTAAGTTCATAGACAGGCTGCCGCTAGCGTTTGTAATTTAGTGCCTGCCCATATAAGGCCGTCCGTCAGCGGCAATCCAATAGAAACACTGCCACGGGTAAATATTCACGGGTGAAGGACTGTGCTTATGCAGAGGAAGATGAGATGGTCAGGGTGGTGTTTGGCACAAACTCAGCGAAACTGCGAGAGAAAGTTTTAAGTGCCGGGACTTAGGTAACATTAGACACAGCCATGGACATAGCACAACATGGCACCAGCACAGCTGGGAAACTTCGATGCAAGAACACCAAGCGGCTCACGTGAACTGACGCAGTGCACAGACAAAAAGCAACAGTTCCAAAGAGCGCTGAACAAAAACCGAATTACACAATTGAAAAGGCAGCAAAAAAATATGAAGCGTCTGATACATACAAGCATATTATTCATAACTGCAGCTACTGCAGAAACAAAGCACACGGTGGAAAAAGTGAATGTCCCGCTAAAGGAAGACAGTGTTAAAAAAAAAACCCGTGCATGCAGTGTGTCAGGTCTCAGATAAAGAAGAAGACGAGCTGTTTATTGATGCAGTAAGAAATGAATCTTTTTCATAGCTTCTTTAACACACTACATCTCTGCTGCGATACGCGGGTATATATATATGTATATATATACCCCGATCTACATACTCGAATAATGAATACTTTATTCGCAATCAATGATTGTTTTGGTAAAGCCATACTCAGTGTATTCATTAGATGAACGGTAAAAAAGTAAGAGCGAGGGGAGGGTGACTTATTGAGGCATGCAGGCAAAACCACAATAGCACGCGGGCTCGATGTACGAAAAAATATATCTTTTCAAGTTCTATTTAGTCCATATGTGTCAAACTCAAGGGCCACGGGCCACATCCGGCCCGGCGTGTAATTATATCCGGCCCGCAAGATCATTTTATATACTGTATTATTGTTATTAATGGCCGGGTATATGAAGCGCTGGTAACACAATAAACTACAGATCCCATAATCCAGCGCTTCAGCTGCCTTGCCGAACACTTACCGCGTTAATCAAGTCTAGCTTATGATGGTGCAAGTTATTGCGAAGCTAGCCCACACGATGCTGAAGAGAAAAGTTGATTCTGAAAATACAGCCTTTAAAAACCGATGGGAGGCTGAGTATATGTTTACTGACATTGCCGGTAAACCCGTGTGTCTCATTTGTGGAGCTAATGTGGCTGTAATTACAGAATTTAATCTAAGACGGCACTATGAGACAAAACATCAGGGTAACCTGAAAGACCTGAATGCAATGCAGAAGATACAGAAAGCAGAAGAATTAAATAAGAATCTGACACTTCAGCGGACGTTTTTACCCGTGCACAATCACAAAGTGATTTCAAGTGAAGCTGCTTTTATGGGAGACACAAATGCACCAGTGCAACTTGCCCCACTTTCCCTGTTGCCAAGTAATGTTGAACCAAGTCGTCACTACGGTGTTCCCAAATACGCACTTTGCTGATAAACTGAGCGCACTGAGTTTGCACGGCGCTTTGGTGACTTTGAAGAACAAAAAAAGTCCGTCTACATGCGGCTCGAACCTTGTGCATGTTTGGTAGCACATATCTGTGTGAGAAGCTCTTCTCAGTGATAAAGACTAACAAAACAGCACACAGGAGTCGCCTCACTAATGAGCACCTGCAGTCCATCCTGAGAATCTCCACAACACAGAACCTCACACCAAACATAAACGAACTTGTTGCCAAAAAAAGATGCCAGGCGTCCAGCTCTAAAATGACATATGAGCAAAGACAACTGAATGATTTGATTTGTTATTGCTGAAAGGAACACATTTTATTTATATTTCCAGGTTTTGTTATGCAGCATGTTCATATTTGAATTTGTATAATTTTCACAGGATATATTTTTATGGAGAGCAAAATCTTTTGGGATATTTAAAATCTAAGTTTATTTTTTATATAAAATTACATAAGAGTAAAGAAATTTGAATGTGTCTTCTTTTAACGTTTACTTTATTTCTAACTTGTATAATTTAGACAGGATATATTTTTATGGAGAGCAAAATATTATAAGTTGTTTAAGGTTTGAGTTGATTTATTCAGGAATAATATTCCTGTCTGTTTTTACCATTCCTACCAAAGATATTTCTGTCGACTAAATAAAAATTCCTTCATTTAAAATTTAAAAAGAACTTGAACAAATACGATAGTTCATAATATCCACGCAGACTTGCACGTAAGAGCGGGAGTTATCCGTTTTAACAAGCAGCGTCGTGCACTGATACGAAATAGCTGTGTGTGTATATATGTAGATATGTATGTATATGTATATATATGTTTATATATGTGTGTGTGTATGTATATATATATGTATTTGTGTGTATATATGTGTGTGTATGTATGTATGTGTGTATGTATATGTATGTGTATATATGTAGATATATATATATGTATGTATATATGTGTGTGTATATATATGTGTATATGTATAGATATGTATATATATATGTTTATGTGTGTGTGTGTAAATATATATATATATATATGACAGCAACACTCATCACTCACAACAGTGACAAAACAATTACATTGACAATCATGTTACGTTATTTTCAAAATGTTTCCTTTTCTTTTTCATTGCTTCTTTAACACACTACTTCTCCGCTGCGAAGCGCGGGTATTTTGCTAGTTCATCAATAAATGATGTAACTGCGTGGGCTCAGGACTACTTCAGGAAGTCACTCTCAAGCACTACAGTACGTAGTTACAATAGGAAATGCCAGCTAAAACTGTACTGTGCCAAAAGGAAGCCCTATATAAATAGTATCCAGAAGCGCCGTCGACTTCTCTGGGCTCGGAGGCATCTGGGATGGTCCATTGTGCAGTGGAAACGTGTATTGTGGTCAGACGAATCGGTTTTTCACATCTTTTTTGGAAGAAATGGACGCCGTGTGCTGCGGACCAAAGAGGAAAAGGACCATCCAGACTGTTACCAGATACAAGTCCAAAAGCCAGGGTCTGTCAGGTGTGGCAGTAGGGGGCGCTAGTGCTCCCTTGAACCCTCAGGTATAACTCCAGACACCAGGTAAAAGTCCAGTACTTTTTATTTCGTTCTTCAGTGCACCAAGCACCCTCCACACTACTCATACAATTACACTAAACTCTTTTTCACACAATCAACTATTAACTCTCCTTCTCGCCCAGACACTTTGCTCCTCCACCTCCCAGCACAGCTCAGTGTCTGGACTGAGGCACCGTCCTTTTATAGCCCCTGACCCGGAGGTGTTCCTGTCCCAGCAGACCACAGTTCCTTATTCCTTCCGGGTCAGGGCAATCAGTCTTTTACTTCACCCTGGGAGCACGCCATTCCTTCCCGTCACGTGACCGTGACATACTCCCGGGTCATAAGGCACAACAGAGCCCACAAGTCCCCCCACAGCGACTCCTGGTGGTCCCCAAGGTATCCAGCAGGGCTGTGTATAAACACTACAGAGTCCATAAGGCCCTGCTGGACCTCGGGGCACGATCCTGCTGTCGGGAGAGCTCCTCCTGTCGGCCTGGGGGTGCGGACCGGCCCTGGGAAGCCGGCAGTCCTCCACACATGGTATGGGGTTGTGTCAGTGTCTTCGGCAAAGGTAACTTGCACTTCTGTGATGGCACCATCAATGCTGAGAAGTATATCTCAGTTTTGGAGGAACAAATGCTGCCTTCAAGACGACGTCTTTTCCAGGGACGCCCATGCTTATTTCAGCAAGACAATGCCAAACCACATACTGCGCGCATAACAAAGGCATGGCTGTGTAAGAAGAGGGTGCAGATGCTTGACTGGCCTGCCTGCAGCCCTGATTTGTCTCCTATAGAGAATGTTTGGCACATTTTGAAATGAAAAATGCGTCAACGAAGACCCCGTACTGTTGCGCACCTAAAACGTTGTTTGCAGGAAAAATGGGACAAACTAGCACCTGCAAAACTTAGTCACTTGATTTCTTCAATGCCTAAACGTCTTTTAAGTGTTGTTCAAAGACAGGGGAACTGTGCAAAGTGGTAAATGCTGTACTGTCCCAACTTTTTTTGAAATGTGTTGCAAGCCTGAATGGCAAGAATGGATATTTATTTACAAATAAAATGATGTTGACAAAAAAAAAACATGAATTATTTTTTGTGTTCATACTGTCTACAATGAAATAAAATTTGAGGAGAATTTATAACTTGCTTTTTTCTTTTTTTATTCACATTTTCCACACTGTCCCAACTTTTTCTGATTTGGGGTTGTATGAAAGATTGACCATTAGGCGATTAGTCACCTGCCTGACAAAGGCCCTACTTGCCTGGTTACTTAGTTTGGCTAGATAGCCAACTTTAGCAAGAGTTGTGTTGTTCCAAACTTCTTCCCTTTAACAATTATTGAGGCCTCTATACTCCTGGGAACATTCAATGCTTTAGAAATGTTTTTATCCCCCTGCCTTGATCTATGCCTCACCACATTTTGATTATGGAGGTTTACAAAAAGTTACTGGGACTTCATGGTTTGGTTTTTGTCCTGAAATGTAGTATGTATTGTGAGATCTTCTGTATACAGGTGTGTGTGCCATCTAAATGATGTCTAAACCAATTTGCCACATGTGGACTCCATTCAAGATCTACACACATCTGAAGGAGAATTAAAACAAACAGGATACACCTGACCACAATCTGAAGTACCACAGCAAAGGGTCTGAATACTTTTTAAATTGAGAGATTACATGTTTTCACTTTGTTATTATGGGTTCTTAAGTGAGAGCTGATAGGCAAAAATGGCAACAGAATAAATTGTGCAATAGATGCAGGGGACTGTAGACTTTTTGAATCCTCTGTATACCTTTAGTAAAAGTGAGATGTGTGCAATATATTATGGAGACTATTATTATATTATTAAACAGAGTCCAAAATGGGTGGCACCAATCGCTATAGCAACATACAAACAGACTAGCAACAAACATAAAGAAGGTAATGCATAAAGTATGTGATTTGTAATGTTACAGTGAGGTTAAAAGTAAATAAACAGAAGAGGCGTCATGAAATGCTCTTTTGCAAGAGGTCAGAGATACACTTGAGGTGAATAATAAGATGGTTATGTTAAGGAATACAAAAGAAACAGCTTTATTACAAATTGAGTATAACATCAGTGGAAACCTTTCTGTATTTAGACAATGCTGCCAAATGTTAATTGGCTTCTCCTCCCATGTTGATTCCTGCCTTGTGCCCAGTTTTGCCAGGATAAGATGTGCTTTTAACACTTTTTATTGGATTAACAAGGAAAATTGAATGGTGAATGGAGTAAAATGATAAATATAACAAGTGTGACCTTTAATTATCTTCCCTTTGCCCTGGAATATTATTTCAAAAATTCTCTCTCTCTTCTTTAAACCCTAATCACCAAGAAATTCAAATTCAGTTGTGAATCACATCTCACACTCCAGAAGTGTTATGCCACCGGTCTGACTCCTTCTCAAGGTCAGAGTTAGAGCCCCACAAGCCCCAGGGTGTTAAAATTCAAAAGACCACCCCACCTCACCTCACTATCCCCCCACCAGATACATGCATATACTCACACATTATGAACATGGAATTCTGAAACTTTATATCAGTAAACGTCTGCTTTCTTTTTTTGCTCATTTTACAGAAAGAGCACAGAAAACTAACTGATGAGAGCAACATCAGGTTAGATCAGGTTGAGGAGCATGCACTGGTACAGCGCGTTACCACACCGACCACACGACAAAAGAGCTCAGGATCCCATTTGGCAAACCCCTAGGTCCAGTCCCACCTCCCTGAAATAACCACCTATCTACTGTAGCTAGGTATTACGTTAGGTGTCCCCTTGGCCTGGTCCAGCCGCTCAGGTCCTTAACAAAGAGGATTCTGCAAGCCGGATCACCCTAGGTAATCACGCCACATGGCAGTAATGGGCCTCCATGGGACTCTGTGAGTAACCACTTGTTCAACACAAAGTCAAACCAGTGGTGCCCAAGGATTCCCCGCAGAGACACAGTACCAAAATGCAGTCACAGGTCACCGGATAGCATCCATGTCTCACAACAATAAGTAAAACAGGAAGCAGAAGGACTCTTCCTTTTGCAGAGACATTGGAAGCGAAACACACCCCTTTCCAGTGACCTCATGACCCCCCTTGCTCTCCCAATCCGTCTACTGACTTCATAGGAAGAGTCACCAGAGACATGAATGTCACTGCCAAGGTAAGTAAATCTCTCGACAAGGTCAACACTCTCTCCGCAGACAGACACACTGCTGATGGCTGTGTCTAAGAGGTCATTAAAGGCCTGGATCTTGGTTTTCTTCACAAGCCCAGACACTCAGACTCCTCGCTCAGTCTCTCGAGAGCCCCGATCAGAGCCACTTTTGGCACCGCTAAGATCACAGCATCGTCGGCAAAGTCAAGATCAGTGAATCTTTCTTCATCGACAGATGCCCCACATCACATCTGTGGGAAATCAACATTCTTCTGGTAGCACAGTTAAAAAACATCAACTTAACATTTAAAAAAAAAGGAATATACTTACCACTTTTGTAGCAAAAAAGTGATTGAAACAGAGTGCCTTAGATTTGCAATATTTGCACCAGATAAAATTACGGAAAAGTGATCCTTCAATCCTTCACTGTGTCTTACCTCCGGCTGTGGCTCTGCTGTCTTTCACATTGTTTACCATTTCATAGACTGCACATTGCTGCTAAAGCCATGTTCTTTAAACTTTCCTTTACCAGTTTTGAAACTGTCCTCTTGTTTACTCCCTCTGGTCATCCATCTGGCTTCATTACTTCAGTTCTCTTTACTGATATTCCTCACTAACCCAATCTTTCTCCAACCGTAACTGTCAGCTTTTACTGTCATGTCTATTTGGTGGTAGCTTTGCTCCTTGCTACTGTGGTTAGGTTGACCCTAACTTCTGTCTGGAAATCCTCTGCTACTCTGTCTTCTATTTTGTAGAAGTCATCTTTCTACAATTTGATCTTTGTCAGAAGTATTCGGGCCATAGATTGCTGAGTCTTCCAGTTTGATTATCTGCTTGGGAGCTGAGTAGCCATGGACTAGTGAAATTGGATATATTTAAACACGCTGATTACCACAGTGAAAACAGGTAAAACTCACAATAAAAATTCACTCTACCTTTAGAAATACCTCTAAAATATATATTTGAGCTTATTCATAGTTAGTGCATGGAACGGAATATTCTTTCTGCATGCAAGCTGTGCAATAATTCGGCTCAGGCTAAAAACTTGGAATTTCTTGCAATTGAATGTTACAGTTTCCATCTGAAATTTGTAGTGTTGACATGTTAATCGTTTGATAGATATTTAGATGGTCGTGGGTCTACACAGAGTCATACATACTGCTTACCTTGCCCATTGGTAAATAATTGCATAAATAATCAGAACATCTGGAAAAAAAATTGTGAAAATTATGATAATGAGAAATGTCTTAAAGAGCAATATTTAAATTATTTAATAATAAATTATCATTATTTCTTTAAAATAATTTGCAAACCTAGTTTTTATAATTTCTGGATTTACAGCAAAGCACAGAAACTGGGAAACAAGAGCTTGCTTAGTTAACATACTGTATGTCTCCAATTAAAAGAAGTTCAATATAATGAAAATTAGGGAGTGGGCTTTGCAAGGCCAGAACTACTGGACTGCTTGTTAAGAATGCTGCTATCAGACAAATATAAATAGGAGGCAACCACATGGGTATAAGAAAGTCGGTAATACCACCTCCCAGCACAAGAGGGCACTGTTGGTAACACATTCTTCTCTTTAACCTCCAGGACAGACCAGCCAGGTGAGTTCCAACTTCACGCTTACCTGGAGTTGCAGCACTGTTCTCCCATGGATTGAATTAATGCCGCAAGATTGTGACACCTCATGTCTATATGTCCCTGCACAATCTTGAACTCTGGGCATCTAGTGGATCATGAACCAAAACCAGTGGTGGAGGGGTATGAGACACAGACACTTAAATGTAAAAGGGAAAAAAATAAAAACAGTACCCTTTTATTTACAGTGGCATGTAACAAAAAGTATTCAAAAATCATGTTGTCAGTGTAATGTTCATCACAAAATATTCTTAGTCCTGATGGCACAAAAATAGAACAAAGAGCAAACAAGGACATATTTACATGACACAGATTTCTCCTTCTTCCAATCTTCAAGTTCAATCAAGAAGAAAAGAATTTGTTGACTGTATTTTACAGAGAGAACCTGAGCACCCAGGTATCCTAATAAGCCCCTTTATCTCTTTCTCCGTTGCTCTAGGGTTACAGTAACTCCCAGTATTGCTTCTCCAGGCAGGTCTACTCTAATGTGTCAAACAGAGTGGAAAGAACCCATCATTAACACTTAGCCCCTGGTTTTATTCAGCCACAGATTACTGTCCCTAGTCCCATTCAATGCCATATTCGACCCCTGCAATGGGACATTATGTTGTGAACAGGACACACTCCATGTTTCCATACTCAGAACTCTTCATTTTAAATGAGTTCTCTCACTTACACATGAACTGTGCCCGCAAGCAGAGAAGCCAATCGCTCTGCACCGTAAGCTTTCTCCACTGTTTTGTACCCAGTCCTTTCTCCATGGTCTGTACCAGCACCTGACTCAAGTTATTCCACCCAACAGTGTTTCTCATGTAGAAGCTTCTCACCTTGAGTGCTACGCCTCATTGGAGACCTTCCTCTGTACTTTCCTCTCTGGCAAAGGTAAGCACTGCTCACTAATAAGTATTGTGAATGAAGCACAAAATGACAAATAAAGAGTTGGGGTCACCAATGTGATAACTCTGTATACTTGAATCTGCAAAGTGAAAAAATAAACAGTCTTTACAGATGGAGCTCATAACAGAACTGATGATGGTGACAACATGGTAGACTTATATAGCCAGTTGACAGGAAGGGGTGGGTCAAGAGAAGCAGGAACCAGAAGTGACGCCAGAGGTAGAATGGTCAGTCATCTGGTCTGAAGAGGAAGAGAGAGAAAGCATTACAGCACCAACCTCCGGTTCAGTGGGTAATCACAGTCATTTGAGCCCTTAAGCTGTCTCCCATGTGTACATGTGTCACCCCATTTGAACAAACAAAGATGGTTATAAATAGTTATTTCTTTATACACATTACAAGTTTTGGGATGCACTTCTTCACAAAGGTCCACTGAATCAATCGTGTTCTTCAACATAAATCCTGCTGACTACGCCACTGTGGTAAAATGAGTGGCATAAGCAAAAGGGTTGGGGTATCCTGAGGTTATGAAAATAACAATCAATGACCATGTAGTGATCACAGATCTGAAAGATAACAATACTGTAGAGTTTATGTGCACTCATGGGTTCAACCAAAGAATGCCAACTTCCAGCTCTATCTTTATATTCCGTCCAAGATGGAACAGGTTGGATTTCTGGTTTAGTGGTAGAGGTAGTGACATTAGAACTCCTAAAGCTTGTCTGTCTTGGTGGTAAATTAGAAGAAGGTTTCATCAACACTGCCCTCTTACTCTATTACTGTCTGGTATTACTGACTTTGCCTGTGGTTTGTGGTTCCCCCAAATTGGGTATGTCTGACAATTGCATTAATGTAAACCCTTAAAGCCTTTTCACAGGCTTCCTCAATGTAAAACAGTGCTTTGTAATTAGTGATCTTTTTGTGTGTAGATTTGTAGACATAATGGATAAGCACTTCATTCATGACTTGACATATCCCACCAGTGTTATGAATCTGTTAATTCTTTAGTCTTTCCTGTGGGTTACATCATCAAACAGCCAGAGAAAAAAATATAAAAGTAACTGAGTAAGTAAAAAGAAAAAAAAACAAGGTAAGGCTATTTCTTTTAATTTTCTTTTGTGCCATCCTTCACTTAGAGACTGTCTATTTTATTTTTTACCAATTTATGGCATGTCCTTTATTGAGTTAACATATTGCTCGGATTACGTATCCTGTCAAGGCTCTCTGCCAAAATTAAAAGAAGCTGGGTATTCATTTTCTGTATTCTGCAATGAAGTAAAGCTGGCCCAAATCTTGTTGCCTGGTCATATATTTCCCTTCTGCCTATGTGGTGATCATAAGAAGAACAGCTTTCTTTAAAATGTGGGAGGCACACCATTGCATGTTGTTCATATTTTTAAATATAAAAGGAAGTGGCACATTGAAATAACGAGACATTTCCAGCCTTATGTCAGGTGCCACCAGGACGCATTGAGTCTTACTGCAAACCTGGACTGAATTAACCAAATTGGTGATGTCAGGGGATGGAGTCCCAAGGAGGAAATTTCCAAAGACATTAGGGACTTTCAGACGTTATAGAGGAAAATACACCTTATTGTGATTTGCCAAGTAAATTTCAAACTCAGGCCCAGAAAATGGGGTTTCTAATATCAGGTGATGTCCTATTTAGATTTTCATATAGAAAAGAACAAAAGCCAAAGGTCTAGGTAACCTGAGGTGGTACAGGTTGTTGTTCACAGATTATGTGGTAGCAACTCTACTGTAAAAATAAAAATTCTAACCTTAACTGCTCCAGTATTTAAAGTTTGGGTTAGAGCTAAAGGAGTAGGACAAATGCAGTCCTCTTGAGACTAACAGCAAATCTTCAAGCGTACAACATGCATTCAAGATTATAACAGAACACTTACAATATTCTATTACTTCTCATAAAATGCTAGTGACGCTGGATTTGGAAAGTGGAGTATAAAGAATAGTCAATAGGAGAAACTGAAAGAGAGAAGTAATACGGGAAGATGAAGCACAAAAGTAGTCCTTGCCAAATCAATCTTGTGTTATAAAAACAAAGCTTAGGAAACCTGTTTCACATTCAGAGCCAAATGGATTCACTGTTGTGGAAAATGTTTGTTGATTGGGTCCAGATGATCGGCTTGAAGGGTCCTGAACAAGTCACCTCATGATGCAATGTTCTGATTGAAGTGTAAAAAAGAACAGGGGATCAAAGCAGAAATAGTTTCGTATGAAACTTGCAGACAGTGTGGTGTAATGGTTAAGGCTTTGGACTTCAGGCCTTGAGGTTGTGAGTTCAAATCCCATAAATGCTGTAAGTTACCCTGGATAAAGGTGTCAGCCAATTAAATAAATGTAAATATATTGGCTCGATTATTTTCCGCTTAATAAGGCTAAGCAACCCAGAAGTTCACTCAGTGTCAAAAGTATTATACACTATATGGCCAAAAGATTGTGGACCCCATCATCCCACCTATATGAGCTTGTTGGACATCTCAGAGTGTTTCTATGCAAATTTATGCTCCTTCTGCCAAATGAGCATTTGTGAGGTCAGGTACTGATGTTGGACGTCATCCTGTGCAGGAACCTTGAGTTCCCCGATGTCATTATAGACCTGGCTCTGTGCACAGGGGCACAGTCATGCTGGAACAGCAAAGGCCCTTCCCCAAACTGTTGCCACAAAGTTTAAAGTGGAAAATTATCTCAGATGTCTTAGTATGCTGCAGCATTGTCAATGATGGAACCAAACCAATAATGGGAGCCCAAACCCTGAAAAACAGCCCTCAACCATTATCCCTCCTTCACAAACTTTTATAGTACGCATTTTGCATTCGACAAGGTAGTGCTCACCTAGCATCCAGCAAACCCAGATTGGTCCATCTGACTGCCAGATACAGAAGTTTGATTCATCACTCCAGAAAACACATTTCCACTACTCTAGAGTCCAATAGCACTGTGCTTTACACCACTCCAGTCTGCCAATGGCATTGCACATAGTAAACTTTGGCTTGAGCACAGCTGCTCGGCCACTGAAACCCATTTCATGAAGTTCCAGATGCACAATTCTTGTGTTGTTGATGCTTACAGGATGGATCAATTTGTACAAATGATGTGCTTCTGCAATCAGTGGCTCTTTTCCATGAGTTTTTGTGGTCTTCCATTTTTGTTGATGCTTCCAGTTTAAAATAATACAACTTGCAGTTGACCAGGGCAGGCATAGCAGAGCAGAAATTTCATGTGCTGACTTGTGGCCAAGGTAGCATCCTGTGATAGGCCCATGTTTAAAGTCACTAAGCTCTTCAGTATGACATATTCTACTGACAATGTTTGGCAACGGAGATTGCACGGTTATGTGCTTGATTTTATGCTCCTGTTTTCAATGAAATGCCTGAGCTTAACAATCTGGAGGAGTATACGCTTGCTTTTGGCCATTAAGTATATAAATGTCAGGTTTACAAGGATTTATTGCCTTTTCTTCAAACATGTATACCTTCTTGTTGCTGATGTTTGATGTATCGATCTTCCAAATGCCAAGACAATTGTGCCACAGTAACATCACTAAGTAATCATTAACCCTTAACTACACTCTATAAACTTTAGATGCCTTTTTTGTCTTGTGAACTCTTTTTTCTTGATTGTATCTTTCATTATTGGTGTTTTGATGTTTCTGCCTTATGTTTTGCTACACTCTTATTTGTTTTCCTTTTATTTTCACTTTTTTAGCTTTGTAGTATTTTATTTTCTCTGCTGAAGCTACGATAATGGAAGTCTGGTGCTTAAGTTTTTCCCCGGATGACAAGCTGGTTGAAGCAAACCATTTTGGGTTCATCCATAAGGCTTCAATTAAAACTTGGATCTGTCAGGGTATTTTACATCTCATACTTGTTCTTTTTATTGTCTTTTTTTGTTGTATAAAAACTTTGTGTATTCAGTAACACTTGATGGGTACAAATACACTTTACTACTATTTTTATCTTCTGTTTTGAATTTGCCCAATGATCAAGATATTATATACTACCATTTTCAGTTGATTGCAATATTTTGGTGTGATTTCCAGGTAAATTATCTTGATAATTGAAAAAATCTGTACATTTTTATTGTTTATATTTTGTAATCTCTATGAGTAAAGGGAATATTAAGAACAAGGGGAATTGGCAAACATTTTCTCTCTTAAAAGTGTTGTTGGAGTAAAGGCTACGGGTTGTTACAAAGAATATCTTTAAAACGGCACCATAACAGATCACAGCCATCATATATATGGCCATCATTGCAATAATAATAATAATTACTACTCAAAGCACTCTACACGCAAGGAAAACCCAGAATGCAAAGCCATGATGTCATTACTGCGAGATAGCATGATGTTAACACGTCACATGCATAGTGTTGTTCAAAGAGAGAGAGAGAGAGGTTAGGGCAACATAAAAATGGCAGAACGGTTTGAGACCACCTAAGAGTCTCATGAAGTAGACCAGGACCTTTACCGACCTGCCCAGATATACCCTTATTGAAGACAGGTAGTTCCCAAACTACAAAGCCAGGCTTTTGCCTAAATTGGTGTCTTAATTTTTAAAGTTCAAAATACATTTTTAAAAGTTAAAAAAAAAACAAAACACAAAAATACTCTTTAAAGGATGTGTTAGACACAAAGCATTGTTCCTCACAAGTAAAGAATTTATCAGATAATCAAAGGTAAGTATGAATAAACAAACAAAGCAGGAAAACAGCAAAAAAAAAAAAATGTCAAAAGAGTATACTTAAAAAGGAAACTGCAGACACACAAATTCAAATCTGTAAAACAAAATCATCATCCAAGGACAATGTGAAAAATAATCAGAAACCAGAACAAATATAATACTCACAATTATGGTCACTCCAAAAACTGTCAATGAACTTCAATGTAGTCGTTAAGACCTTCTCCTTCTCTAGGGGGCGGTGTCAGCTGTGGTGATGTCAACGTGGACCTGCCTCTTGGGGTTCCACCCACAGAACATTATAATATTAGGAAAAACTACATTACACCAAAAACAAAAAATTGAGAAACAATGAAAATAACAATAAAATAAAAATTAACATAAGCATAACACATAGCAACTATGCAATATCATAGAATCGAGGCACATAAAAAGGTATTTGCCATGCAACTAAGCAAACAAAATGGCAACTCCTATACAAACATACACGCAGTACTGTAGAGAATTAAAATAGAAATTTGTTTTCCAAAACTAAAATATCAGCCTCATTCTGTTGTCTTTGAGTATTACAAAGATTGGCTAAAGAAGATAAATTGTGGTAGAAAGTATAGGAGTCACCAAAGAGACACAGTACCAAAGGAGTCAAGTCTTCATCTGGATAGCGTCCATGTCTTGAAACCATATAGAAAGACAGGAAGGACCAGGACTCTAAAGGCTTTGTCCTTTTGCATAGATATCGGGAGCTCCACACACCCCTTTCCAGTGACCTCATGACCCCCCATACTCTCCCAATCCATCTACTGACTTCACAGGAAGGGTCATCAGAGACATTAATAATAATAATAATAAAAATAATAATAATAAATTTTATTTATATAGCGCCTTTCCCATGCTCAAGGCACTTCACAGAGTTTAAGAAAGAACGTCAGGGTATACAGTATATAGCATTGTACAAACCAAATAAATAAATGAAGATTAAGACAGTAAATTCAGAGAAAGCCTAACAGACAACATAATTGATGGTCCAGCACACACACACACACAGGTTACATGAGCATCTTGACAGAGAGGTAAACTGAGAGAGGGGTAATAAAGTCAAGTAGAGCTAAAAGCCTTCCTGAACAGATGAGTTTTGAGTTGTTCTTCAAATGAATTCATGGAGTCAGCTGATCTGATTAATTTCGGTAGGTCATTCCAGAGTCTGGGCGCTATACAGCTGAAGGCCCTGCTGTCACCCATGGAGTGTAGATTAGTGTGGGCACAGAATGAGAGGACCTTAGTGGGCAGACAGGCACATAGTGATGGAGAAGGTCACTGATGTAGTTTGGTACAAGGTCATTTAAGGCTTTGTAGGTTAAGTAGAATTTTATATCCTGTAAGACACAGGGAGCCAGTAAAGGTGAAGCAGTATGGGTGTGATGTGCTCGCTGCTGCTGGTTCGAGTAAGGACTCTTGCAGCTGAGTTTTGAATAAGCAGGAGCTGTGATATAAGATTAGAAGGGGCACCTGCCAGTAGGGAATTACAATAATCGATGCAGGATGTGATAAAAGCAGGGACAAGTTTCTCAGCATTAGAAAAGGAGAGGAAGGAGCGAACACGGGATATGTTACAGAGTTACTTAATGTGATTTTTGTGGGCGGAATAAGAAAGAGTGAAATCAAAAATAATGCCAAGATTCTTTGCAGTAGAGGCAGGTCTGATGAGGTCACCACCAAGATGGACTGGGAAGGAGCTCATTTTATTAAGTTGCACTTTAGTCCCAATTTGCAGGAGTTCATTTTTGTTGAAATTTAAATGTAAAGAGTTCTGCTCCATCCAGGTTTTAATTTCACTGAGGCAAGTTGTGAGCTGAGAAAGCTCTGATGAAGTTCCACTTTTAACACTGAAATAGAGTTGAATGTCATCTGCATAAAAATGATAATCCAGTCCAAAGCTACGAAAAATATGGCCAAGGGGAAGGATATAAATACAGAAGAGAAGAGGGCCGAGGACAGAGCCCTGAGGAACTCCCTGTGTGACCGGCGCCGAGCTGGATCTGCTGTTGCCAAGACTAACATACTCTTGCCTATCAGTCAGACAGGACTTGAACCACTGGAGGGCAGTGCCAGAGATACCCAGCATGTTGTCCATTCTGGACAGTAGAATGTCATGTCTGACAGTGTCAAATGCTGCACTGAGGTCTAGCAGAATTAATATGCTCGTTTGTCCAGAGTCTGCTGCCATAAGCAAATCATTGGTTTCCCGTAGCAGAGCAGTTTCACAGCTGTGCTGCACCCTGAAAACAGACTGAAAGGGTTCCATCAAATTATTGGAAGTTAAATAGTTGGTGAGTTCGGAAGCTACAACATGCTCAAGAACTTTTGACAGAAAAGGAAAGTGGGAAATAGGCCGAAAATTGTTAAGATTGTCAGCATCAAGACCAGACTTTTTTAACATTGGGGTTACAGAAGCGGTTTTAAAAGTGAGCGGCACAGAGCCAGTGTCAAGGGATGAGTTTATTATTGTTGTAATAGTCGGGATTATGGCATGAAGACAGGATTTAAGAAGTGTGCTGGGGATGGGGTCCAGTACACAAGTAGTCGGCCTCATCTTACAAAGCAGGTCATTAACAAAGGCAGATGTGACTGGTGAGAACTTAGAGAAGGAGCTGGATGGAGTGGGAAAACAGGCAGAGATATAAACAGATGATGTATTTATGTTAGTTGAATTATTTAGATCTTTAATTTTGCTACAGAAAAAGTGGTGGAATTTCTCACAGACTTCAGTAGAAGAGGTAGTTGGGCCAGATGCGGGTTGGATTAGTTTATTAACTACAGAAAACAAGACCCTTGGGTTATCGTGGCCACTTTCTATTATTCAGCCATAATGGGTGTTCTTGGCAGCAGTTAGTGCTTCTCTGTAAGCTCTTTGGTGGTCAGAGAAAGCCTGGATGTGCACGGTGAGGCCAGACTTACGTGACATTCTCTCAATGTGTCAGCCAGCTGCTTTCATAGATCGCAAATCTGAATTATACCAAGAAGCTGAACACTTAAAGGAAACCTCCTTATGTGTGTTATAGTGGTCAACAAGACTATCTACTATACGTTTAAGAGCCAGACACTTGACAGACAATCAACAATCAACTCTGACAATTATCGCAAGTCCTCCGAGCTACGAGGCTCTGTGAGGAAAGTGTAACCAGGTGGTGTCGCCTCCGTGAGAGACGTAAATTTATTTGTTTTTTGCCAAGTCTCCATTAAACACAGCATATCAAGTTTGGTGTCAATGATGAATTCTGACAGCACCAATGCTTTGCCATTAAGAGATCTCGAATTAAACAATGCAGTATTAGTTGATGAGACTTCTTTTTGCACAGAGCCATGTTTGGAAATTATTTTCACATACTGTAAATTTGGCACACTGACACTTCTATTTCCAGGGACATGAATAGGATGGCGTATTCCTGAGCAAATGCTACCTGTGATCTTTTCATTCGCAGCCCGGCAGTGGCTGCAACCTGACCCGTGATGTACATATTTCAGGCGCTGCAGAATACTGGTGTCTTTTAGGATATTCCAGTCAGACCATTTGCTCTGGACAGACTGTTTAATATGAAGAAGTTTGTCACAAGAGTATTTTAGCATGATACTGAGCAATACTTATCTGATTGCAGTGGAGAACCAGCACAGCACAGCGGAGCCGGTGGGACGGGCGGGTGTGGTAGCATAGATGAACGGCGATAGCAAAGCAGCAGAAAGCATAGCAGGAGGAGGTAGCAGGATTTGGAGGTTCCAACATACAGCCACAAACAAGTAACGCTGGGTATTACAGGCGTGATCACCCCAGAGCCACAAGCCAGGTGGGTGTGAACATCAGATCAGTTCTTGGTCATAAAGCATAATAAAATGACTCGAGAGCAGACCAGCATAGCAACTATAATCAAGGAGACAGATCATCCCAGGCTCCTAGATCGCCAAGTACAAAGAAATGTTCTTAGGTCTCGTCTCGTGATCCACAGATTCAGTTGTTCCCAGTTAAGGTAAAGTCCATAAAGTCCATAAAAAATAATCCAAATCCATACAGCTTGAGTCAGCTGCATCCAGGAACTACTGTATACGTACAATAAAGAAATAAAACAAGCGTAAAAAAGTGCAGGATTAAGGGGAATTTTACAAAAAGTCTTGTTAACATTGGAGGAGCAGCAACAGCATGCATGCGTGTTGCTGCCGAGGTGAGTAAACCTCTCGATGCGGTCAGACACACTGCTGATGGCTGTGCCTAAAAGGTCATTAAAGGCCTGGATCTTGGTTTGAACATCACAGCATCGTCAGCAAAGTCAAGATCAGTGAATCTCTCGTCATCAATAGATGCCCCACATCACATTTGGCACAACGTCCACCCAGCAGTACTATAATACCAAAGTCTTGTAATAGAGAACAAAAAAAACAATTCAATTCAGTTTATTTTTGTATTGCACTTTTCACTAGATGCATGTGTCGAGCACTGCAACAAGTTCTTAGTTAAATGGAAGTATAAATTTTACAAATTACTAAATTTAGAATTAGTAAACATGCAGATACCGATTTTTTTGCATGTTGAACTATAGTTGACAATGGAGGAAAACAAAAGCTCCAGTCAGCAGCATCCCTGAAGAAAAGAAACCTCTGGATGACCATGATCACTTGCAACAGACAAACTGAGAGTCCCGGAGACCTCGGCCAACTACATGAGGACATTCAGTGGTAGAGTCTGTGCTGGGCTGCCCAATCTGATGACAGATCTTTCCATGCATTGATTCCAGGGCTCCAATTACCCATATGCAGGAGGGCAACCGGCAGTAGAGTAATGGAGGTAAGTGGCATATCAAGATAGAGAAACAGAATAGAGTAGGGTTAGTAATGGTTCGTAATTATTGTAATATTTATATGTTTGTCAAAAGACCAACAAAATGAGATGCAGCATACAGAGCTAATCAGCAGCTCTAGTCAGGGTATGCCAGAGTTAAGTTGTGAGTCTTCAGTCTAGAGTTAAAAAATGAGACCAAAGGGGCATCCTTTACATTAGCAGGCAGGTCATTCCACAACGTATACTAAGATATTCAGATATAAAGAAAAATAAGGGTATAACAGAGGCATACAGTAATAGTGGCAAATGTTTTATTTTGAAACTGCTACAAGTTGTAGACCCAACACTTAACCAAGCACCAGCATGTTACTTGCATTCTTCTTTGCATTCCACATATGTTGTGTGACCCTCACATTTAAAGTACTCATTTCATGTTTTAAAAGTTGTTAGAATCAATCATTTCACCTTCTTGTTCTGCCTTCTCTGGAGAGGTAAAGACATAAAAGTGATCGTTAATCATTACTTTGAATTTTGCCAGGTACAGCAGATTAAGTTTCATTTCAGCTTTAAGTAAGCCCTGTTTGATGCTGTACAATGCAGCCAATTTAGCAGCAGTTATAGGAGAGAAATCTGGGAAAGTTCTGAGGCAGCTGTTTTCAAATATGATCTCCACCTTCTGTCTTAGATGGAAAATTTGGTTTTCTTAATTCTGGAGTTTAGCAAATCAAATTATGATGCTTCTAGGCTTTGAGGGATTTGATCTGTGAAGGTGATGAAGGTAGTTAAGATCTCAGAATTGGATTTAAAGTCCTCTTCTGATATTTTAGAAAACAAATAGGAAATTCTCTAGTTGTTCATAATCCTGATGTTTTTCCTTCTATACCTATCTACAGATGGCACAAATTTATTACGAAACACACTACATTCAAATTCTAGGGCAGTTATTCTTCTTTCAGCAGAAGATGTCATTTGTTCTACTTTCTCAATGTGATCTGCAAACATTTTCTTTATATCTTCCAGGTGAGCCCCAAATACTTTGAATTTATTCACAAAATTACTGTTACACTTTTGTCCATTTTTGCTAAGTTTTCTTTGAACTTAACGTCAAAATTATTGCTTGAACATACCTCTAGATCGTTCATATGCTGGCTCATATTCTTCATTTTTCTGAGATATTTCCTGACTCAGTTTGTCTATCCTGCTGTCTGTTCTACTTTGAATTCCTTTTACTTCCATCCTGAGTTTAATCATCTGTGACTTCAGCTTTATTGCCTCTCCCTTGCCTTCTTCCCCACTGTGCAATGATGGCATTAAGTAACTAGACGGTGTCAATGCTGTTGAACTTCAGGGGGTGTTTTTTATGATTACTGGTGGAGAAAATGTATTTATTAGTTACATTGTAAACTGCAGGAACTGAAAACATATTTTTAAAACTTATAAAAATGCTTCAGTTTAGAACACAACTTTTTGTGGCAAATTAATATTAATATGTACCATGTTTGTGAAGAATTAACTCCGAATTGAAAAAACTTATCCTTTAAGTCAGAATTATACAATATGTGAGGTCAAAGATGCAGATAATTCACTAATCTTGCTTTTTGGAATGGGTGCAGAATTTGCCTGCTCCAGAAAGAAAGATTTGACCAAATCCAGGCCAGTTACTGGAGCAACCAATGCCCTGAAACTAACCTGCAAAAGACCAAGTTTAACAAGAAGGATTCAAGTTTTGAGGCTACGATGATTCATGATCAGAGAACCTAATCATAGGACAAAATGTCAAAAATGACCTGTAAGAAATGCTGATCCCAGCTACACTATATAAGAAGCAGAAAAAGTAAACAAAATGTTGAAAATGTTGTGCATCTTCCTGAACAAATAATCGACGCAAAAACACAAATTCTTCACCAAATACTGCCCAGAGACAGGTAATCAGATTCTGGTCAGATGGTCTGGTATGCCCAGAGAAGTGTCTACATGAAAGGTCGTATTTTACATCCAAGACTTTAATATATGTGAACAAACCTCTAAAACATGACATGTTTATTGCTACACATTGTGGCTTTGAGTTAATATCAATGCACATCATATACAGTACATTTCCCCTTGGGTTTTTTTCCTGCTTTTTCCACAACACTAGAGATGTAGCACATATTAGCAAAGTGATCACAAAAGTGTGCCTGATTTCGAAGTGGTGTCTGCATAAATACATATACACACACAGGCTGTCTTCCAGAGACAGACGTAAATAACCATCATCAAAGTGGAATCAGAATCACATTTAGAAAAATTGATTTTACACAACTGCAGCATTTTTGAGCAATAATAACTGATAATAGATTTGCTGGTGGAACAAGCTGACCAACTTCATCCTCTCTGTGGAGTTCCTCGCCTTTTAAAGAAACAGCTCTGAAGACCTCCCACTCCAGTAAATACCTATACCCATATGCTTATTAGTGCAGTTTCAATTCATGGTTCTGTAATGGAATATGCGAACAATATGGCTTCTGTATTGTAATGTAATTCATTAGGCTGGTGGCTTTTACTATCGTCTATTGTGCTTATGACTGCTGGCTTAGATCCCATTTTCCCTCTTGCTTTTACTTATTTAGGTAACTGCTCTGTTTGTCCTGACAGATGGTTACTCAACAACAATGTGAGTTGCTTGGGCAAAAGCCAGTTCTAAATGAATAAATATATTACAGGATTTCCAAATGTAACTGGCTTTGTGAATGAAACACACATCTTTATCAAAGCACCAAATGACAACTGTGTTACTCTGTTTTATAGAGCACAAAAAACAGAATCAGGACAAAACTGTCAATGTTGTCTGTCTTTATATATTGCATGCTTCTTTTATTTTTAATACTCCAAAAATGGAGCAGAATCTTTAGGGAATACAGTGATTGAAGTAAAGTAATATCATCCAAGAGTACATTTTGCAAACAAAAAGTTCCCACAGATTTCACTAATTGACTGTTTTATGCATTAAATTATCACTGATTGTCTTCCACACCATCTCCCTTTCCTTGGTAGCTGCTTTCCTCTTGCATTGCTCCACAAACGTGAAAGTTGTTGCTCTTTCTTTCTCAGACCTGCGCAGTCCATGGTTGATCGTCTGCTCAGTGCTCGACTCATAACAGCCTGTAAATTTTGCTGTGAATGTGCCTAATTCCATATCAACCTATTGCTCCAGCCTGCTGCAATCTTGAGTTTTACATGAGATTCAGCACGCTATTACAAATCAGTGCTGATTTTGAGATCCAGGACTATCGAATCTCACTTTCTGGAGCAGATCCCTGCCTGTGCTTCAGTTGAAAACAATACATGCAAACAATTGTACCGATGCCTGATCCCTGTAATAATAAAGGGTTTAATGTTTTTGAAAGCCATCCAAAAAAACCTTTTACTATGGTGGGCTTACAAGACCTGAGCAAAGCACATCCTTACAGTTAACTAGTATTGGTATTAGAAAAGAGTCATAGCTGGAAAATCAAAAACTGTTCAATCTATCTATTTCAGAATACTTTTTATCCAGCTTAAGTTGGAGTAGGAAAAGAAAAAGAATTTTAACTTGCTCACTCAGTGACAGTCATAACAATGTGGGAAGGAAGAGAGATTTAACTCAGTTAATCAATTATCACTTTTACCTTAGTCAGTGCTGGCAATTAATTTAAATAATTTGGTCAGGGTTATTTAAATTACCTTTCTCCTCTTGTGGACGCGTTCTCTGGCCATTAGACGTATATCAAGGTAACTGAAGCACACTCATTTTAAGAAACAGAATAATACAATTTATTGATACTGTAAATACAAAGACTACAGAAATATGATAACACCATATATACACTGATATATAAGACAAGACAAAGACAGACAAACATATACCACAGAGAGGCTGGCTGTTTACTGGGATTTAGAGTTCTAATTTATCTTGGCACAGATAAATAGTTTTACAATACCAATTCATTAAAAGTCTTGCTTTGTTGTGTGGATGAAGACTTCAGACCAGACAGCAGGTGTGGTTATAAAGCAGCTTTATTTTGCAGAGTCACAGTGAGAAGAGTTTCAGAAAAGCAGACAATCAAATATACATAACAGCGTCAGGGGTTTTTATACCCCTAGAATGCGTGATTTTATATTATTATGAAATGTAACAGTCAACACATTTATTATACACATTCCTTGAGCCCCTTCAACGCCCCTTGTAAAACTTGATTTCTTGGCCCCGTTTGTTATGGTGTTCAGATGTAAACTAAGAGAAAACGTGATAAGGCAGACTCATGTGTGGAATGCTCAGACCTTGAGTCCTTTGGACAAATATTTTTCTGTTTGCTCAGCAAAGCATGCTTTTACATAATGTATGGTTTCATAAAGCTTACTTCTTAGACATGAATTAGTACAAGGGAACGAAGAGAACATTCATCTTCCACAGTTGCTGCTCTGGGTTCAAGTGGATGATTCTTCTCGCATTTTAGTGCACTCTTTCTGTTTGTGACGCGATCCCTTTATCTGTTGTGTGCTGATGCTTTTTTCAGTTAAGCTCTTCGAAGAGTAATCTGCGACTTCATGGAGAATAGCATTACTCTTTCTGGCACAAGAGTTACTGTTGTATTTCATTTGAAGTGGGAAGTCAGAATTTCCAAGTTCCTAGTCTCAATTTTCAACTGGAATTCCCCCCTAAGTCGAATTTCCAACTCAGAAAGTCAGGGCTGGTCTGTCAAGTCTGAGTGTGTCCGATGTCAGATAATGATGTCAATCCAAATGGCGACTTATACCGCAAATTTTAGTAAAAGCTGTAGTATTATACTGTTATTAGACCTTCTGTCTATTTGTGTCCAACCTCTCTCTGTGAACATGTTCCTATGGTGTTTGGATACACAAAATACTCACATACTATTTATTGTGATGGAGCAAGCACAACAAGGGTTTTCCTGGACACATCCAGATTGAGTTTCTGAATATTTTACTAGAAACTAGTGTGAAGGGCGGCCGGGTCCCATGCCCAGCCAGGACGCCCCTGCTGCATATGTTCCGGTGGAACAGCCATGGGCTCCTCAGTACCTTCCCCGGGACGCTTGGTGGCAGCCTCCCTGGTTGACGATGGTGTCTTAGTTTCCCGCAGGGTTCCATGGGAGATGGTGTTCTCCACAACACTGTGTAGATCTGGGGTGGCCGCCAGGGGGTGCTGCATGGATCCCGGTGCCAACCTGGACACCTCTACAGCCCCGCCCGGAAGTGCAATTAGCAACAGTTGATCAAGCACCTGGAGCACTTCCGGGTGGGCTATAAAAAGGGCCAGCATCCACCACTCAGGAGTCAGAATCGGGAGGAAGAGGACGAGGTTGCCCGGGAGGAGTGATGGTGCCAGAGGAAGGATTGGATTGTGTTGTTGGTTTTAAGTGCTTTAAGAATGTGTTGTGGCTGGGGGGTTCACGGGGAAGATGTGCCCTCCAGCTGAAGAAAAATAAAAGTCCTCTTGTGTTTCACACATGCCTCAGTCTGAGTCTGTGCCGGGTCAGGCGCTATACAGCGTCCATTTTACACTAGTCAACTCGAGTGTGACGTCATTACCAGTACCAACATTCAACTTCTGATATAAATGGAATGCAGCATTTGAATCTGGAATTCCCTTCTAAAATACAGTAACACCTGCTTCTCAAGCCTTTTTAGACTGGGCTCGGTGCTTGGATTGGACCAGGTCTCAGCTCCTCAAAGAGGCAGCAGCTCATTAGCATTGTGGTTGCAGAGAGAGAGAGAGATTTAATGGAGGTTTTTGTAGAGGGTTCCCAGGAGTGACCTTGTGCAGAGTGCCCCAGGGAATCCCCTGGGAATTTCCTTAGAATTTCATTGACAGACCATCTTCAGGATGCTGCAGCAAGTTTTAAAGGAATGTATAACTTCTCCTGATTGGATGAAAGTCACTTCCAGTTATGAAATCGGTGTCTTCTCATAGTTTAGGTACTCTGTCTATCTCATGTCTTTGTTGTTGCTTGAGTTTGTTTTGCACCTTATGTTTTAAGTAAATTGAAGAGAAGCCTCTGCAAACTTGTCAGTTCAAACTTTGGTCTAATCCTTTGTTATCAGATGAAGTCCCAGCAGATCCTTGTACAAGCTGGAGATCACCAACTTAGTGTAGAATGCAAGTGGGGGCTTTGCACATCTGGATGTCTGCTAAATCTGCAGCCTTACAGGCATACAGTGCCACTAAAGCCTAGCAGAGTGGGCAATGCCCATTTTGTCCTACATTGGGTTAAAGTTGAAATAACTCAAACAGAAAATAGTTATATTTAAAAATATGTCTTTGCTTACAGAATATAAAGTAACAAATTGCACTTTAAAGTTTGAAGCTATTAACCCACAACATCAAGGAAATGTCCTGATGACTTTGGGGGTTCTTTTATTTTTTATTGTTTTTGGAGCAAACACATAAAAGATGAGAAACAGATAAAAAGAAGTTGCTAATAAACAAATGTTTATTATGGAAAACAATTCCCTAATGCAAATGAAATACATATGAAATGCACAAAAATATTCTTTTGAAAAGCACTTAAGTGAATTTTATTCTCATTGACTAGCCCTTTATTGTAGATCTGTCCCAGGGCACTTTATTATAAACACATAGGGAGGTAACTAATATAATGGGGAATGATTTGAGAATATATTTCTGAAATCAACTACAAAAGGATGTGTGTAGCGTAACAGTTACTGCTGCTCACCACAACATGAAGGACCTCAGTTCAACTCCATTCCCTGGGTCTGATGAGTATTTCCCAACCATTCTGGCTTTCTTCTCAAAGAATTGTTTTGTTATGTTGTCTGTTGGAGTGTCCCCTGAGGTGGTTTAACATCATAACAATGATGGAAATTCTATCAGGAAAGAATGACAAATACTAACTGTTGTAATTTCATGTAAGTATTGCTGCTGCAAGTAGTCTGGGTATCCTGCCAGCTTCAAGATAGAAGAAGTTGTGACTTGAGGAATCAAACCTGGCTGCACTCCACTGCACCAAGAGAACGCTGCATGAACTGTTTTACAAAACTTCAATATAAGTTCCCATGAGGATACAAGTTGATTCCAGCATCAGCACTGACTCCATTACAAAATAAAAAGGAGAAAACAATTTAGGAAATGAATATATGGATGAAAGAACAGACAGAAGATCATTAGATAAAGAAACAATAGGAAACGCAAATCTTACTATGCCTTCAGAAAGTGTTCAGATCCCTTCACTTGTTTCATATTTTGTTCTGGAGCAATGTTATACTGAATCGTTTAAATCTGCTTTTCCCCTCATCAAGCATCACTCAATACCTCTGAATGACAAACTGAAAAGAGGATTTTAGGATTTTTAGAAATGTATTAAAAATTAAAAGCTGAAATATCACATTGACAGAAGTATTCAGACCCTTTAGTCAGTACATAGTTGAAGCAGGTTTGGAATCAGCGATTCCAGCCTGGAGTCTTTCCTGCGTCTCTGTACTTTGCTCCATCTGGTTTTCCCTCAATCCTAACTAATCTCCCAGCTACCCCACAGCATGATGTTACCACTATCATGCTTCATTGTTGCAGGAGATGAGAGGTGCCAGGCTTTCCCTAGACATGATGCTTAGAATTGAGGCCAAAGTGTTCAATGTTTCTTCAGACCAGAGGATCTTGTTTCTCCATAGTATGAAAGTCCTTTAGGTTCTTTTTTGTAAACTCCAAGAAGGCTTTCATGTGCAATCTGGCCACTATGGAATTAATGGAGTACTGCTCTGATAGTTGCCATTTGCAAAGTTTCTCCTATTTCCATTCAGGTTCTCTGGAACTCAGCTAGAGTTACCACTGGGTTTGTGGTCACTTCTCTTCCCATGGCACTTCTCCCCCTATTGTTCATTTTGGTTGGGTAGATGGGTCTTGGAAGAGCTGTAATTGTTCCAAACTCATTCCATTTAAAAATTATGGAAGCCATTGTGATTCTTAGGAATCTTCAAAGCTGCAGAAGCTCCTGTTTGTAAACTCTGCAGGCAATTCTTTCCACTTCATAGCTTGGCTTTTGCTCTGATGCACCGTGTCACCTGTGGGACCTCATATAGACAAGTGCATGCCTGTGGACCACCTGTGGACTCCAAATATCTCAATGATGATTAATAAAATGGGCTGCACCTGAGAAAAATGCCAAGTGTCATAGCAGATTGTCTGAATTCTTGTTTTTTCCATGTCTAAAATCCATTACTTCGAATATACACTGTTTTGCTTGTCCACTTTTGCTTACATTTACTTTTACTTTTCAGAGTTTCATCTTTTATCCCACACAAAGTCTGACCTGTATGCCTATCCACTGCAACCCATCCCCATTTCACCACTTGTGATAAGTTTTTTTTTTTAATCCCCAAATAAAAATTAATCTTAAACTTTACCTTTTCTCTAATTACATTTGTTCAGTTGGTCTTCTTTTATTCTTCATTCTTCCAATGCTTCTTTCTTGCATTTCTATACCAATCTTTGTTATATTCCTGTTATGTATTACAAGCTCATCTCTCCCCCACCACATATCTTCCTTTATTATGTTAATTATTTTGCAGTGACTCTTTGGCATTTTTCTTTAAACTCTTTTCCCACTGACCCATACAATACACCTTCCTTCATGATTTCTTCTTTTCCTAAGAACCCTTTCCATTGCTGTAACACATTGTTCCAAATGTGTTTTGAAGTTTTACAATGCCAGAAAACATGAGCTGCTGATTCCAGCTCTGAACAGTTCTCTCTCAGTTCTACTCATCTTTTCTAAATAGCTGTGTGTTTTTTCATGTACTGCCATCCACCCCATGTCTTTCTTTCTATTCGTTAGTTCCTTATCGTTTTGTTGTCACACATTTTTGCTTGCTCGTCTGACAATGATTGAATTTTTACTGTTGTTTCCTTTTTTTTCAATATATTTTCTTAAGTCTCTTTTCCTTCTCCATATTATGGCATCTCCTTCCTCCCATGTATATCTTCTGTATATCTTTCAATCTATTTGTTAGAATTGTATAATCCTGGCATAATAGTGCTGTTGGTCTCCAATTTTTAATATTGTCCATCTCCTCCTGTATGGGAATAAGTGTTATTATTCCCTTCTTCATTGACCTTGTCCGTCCTTTAGGATTTGTAAAAAGAGACTAAGCATACCATATTTTAAGATATCCCAAAAGGTCAAATAAAATTCAATTATTAATCCATCAATCCCTGGCATTTTGCCTCGTCTGCACATTTTAATGGCATTCTCCACCTCCTGTATTTCTATCTCCAAACGTAAGGTTTCCTTTTGATCATCTGTTAAGATTTAGGTCTATTGTACTCTCTATTTCATTAATACGCCCATTGTTTACTTCTTTCCTCTCATAAAGTTCTTTGTAATAAATTGTTACTATTTCCATTATTTCTTTATTTCCTTTTTTAACATTTCCTTCTTTTATCCTTTTATCCTGCATCCTATTTTTCTATATTTGCTTTTCTCCTCCTCTCCTTTACTTTCTTAAAAAATATCGTGAGCACTTCTCTCCTTCCTCTAATTCTCTCACTCTTCTTTGGAACTTTATCTTTTCTTCTTAAAAACTTGCTCCAATTCTTCTTTTATTGTTCTTATTTCTGCTTCTACTTTTTCATCCTGATTCTCAATTATGTACAATTTTTCAAGTTCATCCTGCAGTGCATTAACTTCTTCTTTCTCCTTCATACTCCTTTCTTTGCCTTTTTTTTTGGAAAAAATTATTTAGTGTTTTCCTTCATTAATTCCCACCACTCTTTCTAACTCCTGCATTATTCCTTCAAGGTTGTCCACCACTTATAATATTACTGGTACTCTTCTTTTATCACTTTCTTGTCTAACATAGTTATATTTAACTTTCATTAAAAGTATTTTGCCTTGTCTTCATTCCCTTTTTGCATTTTCCCCTCTAGCATGCTATGGTCAGAAAAAAAACACTGGCCGTAAATTGCTTCTCTTCGGTTAATAACTTTTGTCTATAAAAATATAATCTATCCTGTAAGATTTTTTCCTTGCCCCGTCCATGTAAACCCTTCTTCCATCCATCCATTTTCCAACCCGCTGAACCCGAACACAGGGTCACAGGGGTGTGCTGGAGCTAGTCCCAGCCAACACAGGATCCAATCCCGGGCAGGGTGCCAACCCACCGCAGGACACACACAAACACACACTACGGCCAATTTAGAATCACCAATCCACCTAACCGGCATGTCTTTGGACTGTGGGAGGAAACCGGAGCGCCCGGAGGAAACCCACGCAGACACGGGGAGAACATGCAAACTCCACGTAGGGAGGACCCGGGAAGCGAACCCGGGTCTCCTAACTGCAAGGCAGCAGCGCTACCACTGCGCCTCTGTGCCGCTCACCCTTTTTCCTCTCCTTTAAATTTTTGAAAAACATCTGTCATTTGGAAATCTTTCGTAATTTCTTTTTTTTGGAGATTCTATTTAATTGTTGCCCTCTCTGCTCTACTTCACTCGAGCAATTAAAATCATCCATAACAATTAGATTATTTTCAGCGGCCATTGACATCTCTAGCAGCTTTAGCACTTCCATCCTATGAACAGGTATTGTCGGTGCATATACTGTATATTACTCAAGTTGACAGTATTATTTCCTTTTGTCAGTTTTATTTTCATTAGTCTCCCTTTCCTGATTTCTTCAAATCCTTTTATTTCTATTTCCTTATTTTTTATTAACACCCCTAAACCTGCATTTTTATTTTCATTTGTTTCTGAAAGATGACCACGTCGTCTTTCTAGTCCTCTCCATATCCTTTATAGGATTTCATGAAAGGTAAACCACATTCCTGTATATAAAATATATCTACCGGTAAACTTCTCAGAAAGGAGAATATAATTCTTCTCCTCTCTTTCCTTTGAATGTTTCTAACATTCAATATGTAGCTACTTTAATTTTCATTTTTTCTTCCCGGTACGGTGGTCTTCCTCTCCTCCTAGTTGTCACGTGTTTGATGTAACTACATTTTTCTTTGGCTTCTTGGCAGCTTTCTCTCCATTTTCCATTCCTCCACACCTTTCATCCCTGTCGTTGAGACAAACCCTTCCATGTTTTTAGACTCTAAATAGGAGGGAGTTGTCCGCTGTTCCTGAGCTTTCACTTCCCCTTCATCTATTTTACCAGAGCTAGTTGGTGATAATACAGTAGGTCTGGCCGATGTTTCCTTTGTAAAACTGGGTTCAGTTGCGTTGTCCCCGTGCTCACCTTTATTTCCTCCTTCCCCATACTTTCCAACGTTGCCTGCTGATATTGACAAAGAATAGCCGTTCCACTTAGAATCTCCATTATTTCCTCAGTGTGAAAGAGAATATTTTGAGAGTGCTGCTCTATTCTCCTCTCTACATTTTAGTTTGCTCTCTTCTTTCCCATAAATGTTAGAAAGTCATTTTCTCCACTACTCTTTCTCTCTTCTTTTTCTTCTTCTTCATACCCTCTTTCATCCCTCACTTCGGTATTTAAAGGCTCTGTTTCACCATATTTCCTCAGCTTACCTCCTTGAATTCTTTCCCTATCCATTTCTTCATTTTCCTTCTTTCCCTCTGACTCCTCATCTAAGAGCGTAATGACTTTCTCTCTCATAGTCATTCATTTTGACCATATTCACATAGGAGACCGGACAGTCCCTGAAGGCATGTGCCTCCTGTCCACATGGATTGCATATTATTGGCCTCCTACACTCCCTTGTACTATGCCCTTCCTCTTTACAATTCCTTCATTTTATCGTCTCACAATCTATTGCTTTATGTCCTTCATTACCACACCTTCTACATACTTGGTGGTTGGCCAGAACTATTCTTTATCCCATCTTCATCTGCATACTGGTTTTTACTTCACAGAATTACAACTTCCAAGTAGAAATATCCTACATTTGACTTCTCTATATACATAATAACATTTACCTTTTTTCCATCAAACATTCAATAAAAATTTTAACATTGAGCTAACATTTTTCTCTTTTTCTACTGTTCTCACACATTTATCATACAGAACTCTGTTCTTAAATGCTACTTCAAAGGTAGTTTTACCTGGAAAGGCAAAAAGAAAATCAATCTCACCAGGGACAAACTTGAAAGTTCTCTGCAACACCTCCTTGCTGAATTCCCCTCACTCCATTTGCTCTTGTTTTAGTTTGAATTGTACCACATTTTTCCTCTCTCACTCATCTACTGGTATTCATGATGCAGGTCTCCCGAAAACACCAGGTTCTTGTCTTTCTTCTCTTTCAAACTCCAGATCCTTGGTTCCATCAACTGGTCTAACTGCTGACCAGCTAGATACAAATGCTTCCACCATCTTGCTCCTGTAAAAATTAACTTGCCACACCACCAGGGAAACAAAAAACAGGATGGTGGGTGAGTCGACCTATTCTTCCCTGGATCCAAGGCCGTGAGACACTCCCTACACCTGACCTGGGAGAACCACCTTGTTGATCATGGTATCTCCCCTGCCAGGTAAGTACGAATTCTTGTGTCAATGTGATATTTTCAGTGTTATTTTACTTTGAATACATTTGCAAAATCTCCTAAAATCTTGTTTTCACTTTGTCTTTCTTGGGTACTTCATGGTGAGGGAAAAATGAATTAGGGTTAGGTTTAGGGAAAACAGAATCCCCATGAGTTTTGATTACACCGCTCCAATAATGAGCTTTGTGCTTCTCTCTGCTTATGGGGTTTCAGGAAGCACTGGCCATCTTATACCAATTTGTTTTGGGCTAATACCTTGCCCCCTCCCTGTGTTTTTCTATTGATTATCTATGTATCATCCTACATGGTGCCCCCCATCCAAGTAAGTCTTATCCTATTTGTATGACTGTGTTCTTTCCTTTGTTTGTCTGTTTCTTTCCCTATTTGTTCCTTTTTCTTGTTTTTGTTATGTCAGAGGGTCAACTCGTACTCTGCTGTGGCTCCACAGGATGTTCTGCCTTGATGGGCTTGAGTTCATCCCTGGTCCTTATGCTATGGTTCCCAAAGATGTTCTGCCTTGATGGGCTTAAGCTCATCTCTGGTCCCTTAGCTGTGGTTCCAGGGGATGTTCTGCCTTGGTGGGCCTGAGTTCATCCCTTGTCCCTTTTCCTTCGTACGTGCTTCCCTTCTTATCCCTATGTCAAGTTCTTCTTATATTTATCTAGTTCCTCTTACATCTGCCTTATATTTGTCCTTTCTACCTGTTTCATATTCTTTGGAATTCAGGGTTAGGGTTAGGGATTTTAGTTCAGTACTGCAATATAGAAAAGTATGAAAATAGGAAGGTGGCTAAAGATTTTCTTAAGGCTCTGTATATCCTACAGAGTTGGGATGGTATGGAAAATGCAAAATAAATAAAAATGCAGTAATTCTTAAATTTACTTTGACTTTTAATTGCAGACAGTATGAACCCAAGATATTTCATGTTTTGTCTGGTCAGCTTAATTTCAATTGTTAATGTACATCCATTCCTGCATTTCAGGCTTTAGGAAATCTAAAAAACAAGGTTCCTCAAAGGAAGATTGGAAGGAATGTATATATTTCTCCCTCTACAGTGCATAATATCATTAAACAATTGAAAGAATCTGGATGAATTTCAGTGTGTAAAGGGCAAGGGCACAAACCTAAGATGAACACGTGTGATCTCCAATCGCTCAGATGGCACTGCATCAAAAACCGTCACTCATCAATAGCTGATATAACCACATGGACAAGGGATGACTTTGGCAAACATTTGTCAAGCCCTGCAATACAGAGTTACATTCACAAATGATCCTTACAATTTTTCTGGGCCAAAAAGAAGCCTTATGTTAACCATGTCCAGAAGTGGCCTTGACTTCTCTGAGCTTGGAGGAATCTAGGATGGACCATCACACAGTGGAAATGTGTATTGTGGTCACAACTCAGTATTCCAGATCTTTTTTGGAAGAAATGGATGCCATGTGTTCTGGACCAAAGACGAAAAGGACCATCCAGATGGTTCTCGGCAACAAATCCAAAAACCAGAATCTGTCATGGTATGGGGTTGTGTCAGTACCCTCGACAAAAGTAATTTATACTTCTGTGATGGTGGCATTAATGGAGAAAAGTACTTTAAGATTTCAGAACAACATACCGTATGCTGCCTTCAAGACAACATCTTTTCCAGGGACATCCATGCAGTTTTCAACAAGACAATGCAAAACCATATTGTACACACATTACAGAGGCATGACCCGTCCCCAACAGAGAATGTGTGGAGAATTTTGAAATGAAAAATGCGATGATAACATGGTGTTGCACACCTTGACAAACATGTTGACAAGTTTGCCAGAAGAATGCTACTCCATGCTTGCAGTTAAAGTATGTGTATCGATGACCCACACCACACCCACAGAGCGTCAATTGCAATGACCTGTGTGTGACCAACATACTGCTAAATGGCCAGTCCCAAATGAAGCCATAAGTTGGTGCATGACTGTTTATATAACACTTTTGTGTTTATTTTTCGTTTTGATTTTTTGTCAACTGTCTGAAGAGACCTAAAAGTACAAATTTCATTCTACTACATATATATGACAATAAACTTGACTTGACATGTCTATGATTTTTTACATAGAAAACAGTATGTTTTTCTCATTACAAAATCATAAAGGTTTGGCAATAACTGTCTAATTTGGTAGGCATTGTTCCATGCTTACTACTGGCAACAATGGATCTTACAGAAATTGTACTCAAGGAACAACAACTGCTTCTATTTGCAGTTTTAGGGTCTAGGAAAGAAGACGAGAACCATAGCTCCTGATTCCTCAGATCTAAAGTAAAGTCTCTTTTTCTTTGCATATTTATTTATGTTGGTTTTCTTTTTTAGTTGTCATATGAACTATAGCTGTTATTCAGCAACTAAAGATGCTGCTTGGTCAGTGGGGATTTGTTCGAACAAAAAATGAATCTGCAAATAGCATGGCATGTATCTATTAGTGCTGAAGCCATCTTCGGCTCATGAAAATGTTGATACAGAACTAAGTAGGTATCGAAAATGGATCAAAAGGAAAACCCATAAATGTGGATATCACTTTGTGCTTTCCTTTTTTAAAGGAAGATGTACTGCCTTCACGTTCCAGACATCTGCATGAAGAGATAATTATTTCAGATTGCACCTTATAAATTCAAGACACAGGAAGGAGTCGTAGGACTCTGCTATCCCGCCTGCAGGTTGTAGCTCACACTGCATGTAATGAGAATTGACAAACGTTTGATTGCTTTTCCTTCATGAAATGCAGATGTGATCTGGAAAATAATTTATCCCAGCATTTACAAGTAATTAATTTCCCAGTGTTTCTCAGAAAAAGATCATTTTCATTTTGTTAGCAGGTCATTTCAATAAAAACATGTAACAAGACTCCACATTTAAATTTAAATGGAAGCCTTTGAAATAAAGAAACACCATTTTGAAGATGCCTCTGGAATTTCGTTATGCATCATTAGTTTAAAATGATGAGTTTTCTGAAATGTAAATCTGAATTAAATTCCAGTCCTTAAGGAGCTGAAGGTGGAGAAGAGTGTTAATGCAAGAGGGAGCTCGGCACAGATGTAGTCATGTACAGGATAGTCTGAGTAGTAGTAGTATTGTCTTTATGAAGAATTCCCATAGTTTTTTTATGACCCCACAGAGTCAGGACCTTAATTTTACATGTCATCTGAAGGATGGCAGCATTTTTTGTAAACAGCAGGGTGTATCCCGATATTTTGGCTTAATTCCCCACTACTGCGTAGCCATTCTGACCCCTTAACCATCTCCTGTGTCTAATTGGTGACATCTTCACCACCAAACCGCTAATATGTGGTGAGTGTACTGGCACAAAATGGCTGCAATTGCATCATCCAGGTGGATGTTGCACATTAGTGGTGACTGAAGTGGCTCCCCACTCTCTATGTAAAACACTTTGAGTAGTGAAAAAAATACTATATAAATGTAAAGAATTAAAATTGTCATAAATACAGTAAAATGTTTACTTGCATGGCTATCTGAAAATCATAAATTAATTTACTTCCCAGCATTCCAAAACAGAGGTAAAATGAAAAGAGTGTGATTCATAGATCTGTGGAAAATGTGACATTTGTGTCATTTCATACTTTCAAAGGTGTTGAAGGAAGGAGTAGAACTTTTCTTGTAATGTTTATAAAGTGTGCTTTTACAAAGACACTCTATTTCATTTCTTTGTTATGTTACATGGTATCACACTAACAAATCAAAGACATTGTAAAGGTTTGGGGCAGCCACCCGTATATTGTTTCCTGGCTGCAAAACTGATTTAAATTTGAACAGAGATGTTCATAGAGCAGAGTCCAAAACAGAACTGGTATGCATTGAGGCAAGATGACGGTTTTAAAGGGCAGTATGGAAAATGACATCATCTGAACCGGATGTGATTTCATCATGGCCGAAAGTGACGTCATCATAAGTGACATGAGAACCCTGAATACCATGAGGACTGATTGAGGTCATTTATGTTAGGTAGAATGGGCTGAGTGGTCTCGTAGCCTCAGAACCCCTGCAGATTTTATTTTTTCTCCAGCCGTCTGGAATTTTTTTTTTTTTTTGTTTTTTCTGTCCTCCCTGGCCATCGGACCTTACTTTTAGTCTATGTTAATTAGTGTTCCCTAATTTTAATTCTTATTTATTTTGTCTTTTTTCTCTTTCTTCATCATGTAAAACACTTTGAGCTACATTGTTTGTATGAAAATGTGCTATATAAATAAACGTTGTTGTTGTATCATCGGCGCCGGAACCGGAAGTGATTTCTCTGGGTACCAGAAGTGATGTCATGGTGCCAGAACCATGTGGGATGGTCTGCAAGAGACTGAGAGAGACAGTTAGCACACTCCGTTGCCCCCCGGTCTGGCGTAGAATTACTTTAATTGAGGCCCTTAACAAAGTATATCAAATCAAAAGTCAAAAAATTATACCTAAGTATAGCTATATAACTTATATATAACTATATAAGTTCAGACTAATGAGCTGATCAGAAGAAAAGTGGAGGGGCAAAGTCAAACCAAAAATGTGCTTAGTAAATGCAGGGACTTCAAGCAAAAAGACAAGAGTGACATGGACACTGGAACAAATATAGCTTGTGTTGCTCATCTTTATCTGCTTACAGAACTAGACAGTCAAGATTGTACAGTGAATTGCCACGCTACATTTGCTTTCGTTTATGGCACTATCTATTTTAATAATTATTAGAGATTAAAACCTAGTAAGCCTGCTTTCCTGCCTGCATGTTTTGCTCTATTCTACCACCAGGAACTGGGAACCATGTTAGTTCTTAATTAGAGTAATTGATCTGGCTACAGTGAGAGTGCTGTTTGGGTGAAGTCTGAAGGAGCTGTACTAACAGAAGGTGGTGTGACTGTAGTTCTGGTGCAGGTGCTCTGCAACTGTGACTTGTGTATCCCCAAATGTTGGTAAATGTATGAATAAGCAAATGAAAGTAGCAGCAGAGAATGAAACATTATACTGTGAGTTCACATTAACAAGAATCCATGCATTTGAAAAGGGGTTTATATTTTCAGGAGAAGTGTCCTCTAACACCATTCCACAGTAAAACAAAGGGACACTCCAGGAAGATCCAGTACTTCCTTAAAGAAGATAACAAATGTCAGCCTTGCATATACCAGGGACTGATGCCACACTACTTAACAAGTGGAGAAGAGAAGAGTGACTAGGCTGACCAGACAGAGTTACTAGGCTGATTTCAGGACTGAGAATTACGGGCTATGAGGAGAGGTTGAAGGAGATTAACTTTTTCAGTTTAATCAAACTGAGGTTAAGAGTGGATATGACTGACGTAGGCCAGATTTAACATATGAGCTACTGGGCAAGTGCTATTCTTAAATATAACCTGAATTATTTTAAAACATATTAATACAGCAGTCATTTTTTTACTTTTTTTAAATACACAGCCAGTCATAGATTTCCAGTTTGCCTTTTGACATATGAAAGAAAGAAGTGGTGAATTCCCAAAATAATTTAAGAATATGAGAAATCTGACAAATCAGTGGACACTATTCAGTCCATCTGGCTCGTTTATTTAACTAATAGCAGAGTTGTTCCAATATCTCATCTAGATTCTTCCTAAGGGTTGTCAAGGTCTCTGCTTCAACTTCAGGTCTTGCTAGTTTGTTCCAGAATCCCACAACTCTTTGCATAAAGAAGTGCATCCTGGCTTCAATCCTAAATGCACTTACTCTTAATTTCCGCTGGTGTCCACCAGCCACCACCATTTAGTTAAAATAATTTTCTGCATCTACTTTATTGATGCCTTTGAGAATTTTGAAGACCTAGATTACGTTCCCACATAGTCTCCTCTGCTCTGTCACAGTAGGCCATGTCCTTACATCCTGGGATGCACTTGTTTGCTCTCCTCTGTGCAGCTTCAAGTGCTGCTATGTCCTTCTTATGCCATGGTGACCAGAACTGGACACAACACTCCAGTTGCAGTCTTACTAGTGCATTATACAGTTTAAGCATAACGTCCCTTGATTTAAATTTACTTTTATGATAAAACTTAACATTTTTGTGTTTTTAATCACTTTTGCGCATTGCTTTGATGATAAAAATGTTGTGTCAACATAAACCCCTAAGTCGTTTTCAGAGATTGGTTCCTGTACAACTGTGTCTCCCATCTCCTATTTATAATTGGTGTTCCTTTTGCCCATATGTAGCACTTTTCACTTTTCTGTGTTAAATTGCACTGCAAGACTTTCATTAGTGAAGGATATGTGTATTGAGCTGCCATTAAAGCCTCGGAAATCTTGCAGGGCTCAAGCTGGCCACTATGTGTGTTGCATGGCCTGTGTGTGAGTGTTAAGAGTACAAGTCCCCGGCACTGCAATCATATTTACTCTTTGTGTATGGGCCGATGCTGGACTGCATATGGCTTTTATTTATCATTGTCTATTGGTTATGAAGTTGAAAATTCAAAAGGAGCTGCGAAATTGTGTTTTGCCAATAGAATGTGCCTGGCCTGAATGCAAAGTCTGTATTTTTGGCCACACACTTACCATCTCCATGACATTCCTTTTGAAGACAGTGTTCCACACTGCTTTTTGTTGTGTCTCATGTCCTTCAACCCAGAGTTTTCTGATGTCAATGACTGTCTTTAACTAAAAACATCTGAAGAACCACGTGGTGCATTTCATAAGACTGGGCCTCTGGGTACGCCCATGAAATAAAGATTGCATGCTTGCTCTGCTACAAAATACTTGCTTTATTTATCAAAATATGAGGCTGTTTCAAAGAGTATGTTCACACAGTCTTGTTAACTTGTTCATTTATATGAATGCTTACATATTTGTAGACAAAACAAAGACCTACTGTAGTCAAGTACTACTTTTCCATGTAACTCTCAAAACTTTTCCAGGAATATTTATTTCACGGTGAGATTAAGGGATTGATTCTGCACCACAGCAATGCAGCATCAGTCAGCTTATTACTTATTCTATGACAATGTAGTCCACATGAAACACGTCATCTGTCAAGGTTGAGCATATGCGCCCAGATTGAACCTCCATTACCAGAAGAATTACTCCAGATCAACATCTGTTTTCATAACATGCCTGCTAAAAAACATGAATTTCAGCCAAGGTGGTGCACTTGGCACACAAATATCAGACCACACTATGCAGCACTGTGTCTGATGACGGTTTAAGGAGTTCTGCCATCTTCAGTTCTCAGTTACATTCACTGGTGGTCTGAACCAGAACCACACATAATGGATTAACAATTGGATCAAATTAGACAATCGGGATAAACTCTGAGTTTAAAGCCTGCAAACCTGTTACCTTCACGCTTTTCAAAACCTAACTTAGTTTGTCCATCATAGCCAACATAGTCTACTTCATCAATTTCAGGGACTGATGGGGAGAGCAGTCTATTCTGGAAGCACAACAAGCATAGCAGGAAGCAACCCTGAACAGAACGCCAGTCCATTACAGCTCAGACGCTTGTATTCATTTGTATTCATTTGGCCAATCTGCCAAATAATCTTAGTGGGAGGAAAAATTGAGTTCTAGAGGAGTAAATCACACAGGAAGAAGGTACACACTCCACGTAGACAATGACCAGGAGCAGGAACACCTATGATTGCACCAGTGAGCTGCACTGCCTTTCTATCAGTTATTATTATTATACAGATTGTCTTTCAAATTGGATATTAGGTTAGCATATTTTTTAAAATTCAGACTGATTTCTCTCTTTCATAGACGTATTCAAACCCCTTGTGGTGTCACTGCAATCTGTGTATTCTATTTGCTTAAAATTCATCTTGAGATGTGCCTAGATTTTGATTGGAGTCCACCTGTGGCAAAATGAATTGATTGGACATCGTTTAGAAAGGGGCACACCTGTGTATATGAGGTTTGACAATTCACACTGCATGTCCAGATTTAAACCAGGTCATGAAGTCCAAGGAACTCTCTTTAGACCTCCATGGTCAAATTATGGTGAGGTAGAGATCAGGGAAAGGATTTAAAACCATTTCTAAAAGCTTTGAGTGTTCACAGGTTTACAGTAGCCTCAATAATTGTGAAATGGAAGAAGTTTGCATCCACCTCTTCCTAGTGTTTGCCAAACTGAGCAACCAGGCAAGAAGGGCCTTGGTCAGGGAGGTGACCAAGAACCCAATAGTCATTCTAACAGAGCTTCAGATGGAAGAACCTGTCAGAAGGACAACCATCTCAGCAGCACTCCAACAATCAGGCATTTATTGTAGATAGGCTAGATGAAAATCACACCTGAGTAAAAGACTCTGAGAGTATGAGGAGAAAGATCTTCTGCTCCAGTGAGACAAAAATAAATTTTTTTGGGAAAAACTCCAAGCACTAGGTCTGGTGAAGACCAGGCACTGCTCATCCCCTGTCTAATACCATCCCTACGGTGAAGCATGATGGTGGTATCATCATGCTATGGGGTTGCTTCTCAGTGGTAGGGACAGCAAGACTCAGAATTGAGATAAAGACGAATGAAGACAAATAGAGAGGGGTTCTTGAAGAAAACCTGCTGAAGAGTGCACAGGACCTCAGACTTGGGCGATGGTTTACCTTTAAGCATGACAATGACCTGAAGCACACAGATAACTAAATGCTGAAGTGGCTTTGGGACAACAAAACAAAATAAAGGCAGTACGATGAAACTGTGCAGAGTTTGTGACAGATCTGTAAGCAAGAGGGGAAAACAAACAGATTTGTATTAATTTATGCAAAGCATTGCTATTTAAAGGAAATTATTTTCACTGCCCTCATAAAAAAAGTCTTTTTAAAAAATTAATGAAAAACAGTAACTGCCTCCCAGTGTCCATTACTAATAAAAAACCTAAAGAAAAAATGCAGGCCACTTCTTTGCGCCTGAACTCTTGTTTCATTTAGACATCTGATTCAAAACTGGACTGCATCACGTCACTACAGCTCTGCACCAGACACAAAAGTCTGCAATGTAACCGCCGTCACAGTGCCATGCAGTGATTAACTCAGCACTTTAGAACTCTGGGGGTTTAGCAACAAGTACAGATTTATTTTTACATGAAGGCTTTCATTTTTGTCTAAAAGCAATAAAATCATGATGGCAAATACTTAATTAAAAATGTTTAAAGTCTGTGGTCACCCTAGATAGTTATGGGAAACACTGTTAGCTCGCTGGAGGAGTAGCAAAGGAGAGAATGAAGACAAAACTGATGGCCATTATGAACAATTCTGCACATCCCCTCTCTGACTCACTAGCCAACAAAATATTTAGCATAAGTCTGTCAGTAAACGCTACTGGAGCTCCTTCATACCTATGGTATTATGTCTTTATAATGCCCTGCTGAGACTCCTCTAATCATGAGTCATTAAGAAGAGAAGTGGTGCCTTTATCTATCTAACCTCAGATCCTCAAATGAGTGTCTCCTTAGAATTCCAAGAACAAAACTTAAAAGAAGTGGTGAGGCGGCCTTCTGCTGCTATGCACCTAAAATCTGGAATAGCCTGCCAATAGGAATTCGCCAGGCTAATACAGTAGAGCACTTTAAAACACTGCTGAAAACATATTACTTTAACATGGCCTTTCTATAACTTCAATTTAACTTAATTTAACTTAATCCTGATACTCTATATGTTCAATTTCCTCATAATAACTATTCAGGGTAGCTCTACAATCCGTACTGACCCCTACTCTCTTTTCTGTTTCTTTTTCCGGTTTCTTTGTGGTGGTGGCCTGCGCCACCTCCACCTACTCAAAGCTTCATGATGCTCCAACAATGATGGATGGACTAAAAGGCAGAATTCTACGTGACCATCATCATCAAGCTTTTCCGTGAGAACCCTAAATCCAAAGAGGACTGTTTCATTTATGTTAGGTAGAATGCCCAGAGGGGACTGGGCGGTCTCATGGTCTGGAATCCCTACAGATTTTATTTTTTTTTCTCCAGCCGTCTGGAGTTTTTATTTTGTTTTTTCTGTCCCCTCTGGCCATTGGACCTTACTCTTATTCGATGTTAATTAATGCTGATTTATTTTGTTTTCGTATTGTGTTTTTTATTTTTCTATTCTTTATTATGTAAAGCACTTTGAGCTACTGTTTGTATGAATATGTGCTATATAAATAAATGTTGTTGTTGTTATCTATCTATCTATCTATTAGATTGCTTGTCTCTTTCCCCCCTTCTCTTCATTTTCTTTCAGAACAGTTATTTACGATTCTTTTCATTTGATTCCTTTAAAAAAAAATGGTGTTTTTCTCTTCACTTTTTTTTCTTGTAATGGTAGAAATGTGCTTTACTGGCCTCGAGGATGTGGGTTCATTTCCAGTCAGGGTCACTTTGTTTGACATGGTTTCTTGAAATCTTCCTGGTGTAGATTGCTAGGTGAGTGTGCCTAGCAGTGGAATGGATACCCCTCCAGAACTAGTTTCTGCCTTCTGTCTGATGAAAGGATTTTTTGGTGAAACAATTTGCTTTTCTTAACACTGTCTGACATGCACTTGATTTTGTAGAAAGCCCAGTGTTTTGTCTGGTACAAGTATCCATAAATGGCACTTTTGATATTGGTGGACAAGTTAATACTGGAATTGCCTAAACTATTAGCCTTACATGTACACCCCGCAGTATATTCCTATTTGACATTCACAGGACCTGTCACTGCCCCTGTCCTCTTACAGATCAAATACAAAGCAAGAATACCTCCACAAAAGCCAAAGGCCTATGAGAGATAGATAGATAGATAGATAGATAGATAGATAGATAGATAGATAGA
>JANRMT010028174.1:43306556-43358747 GCA_026402145.1 Polypterus bichir lapradei | reverse complement strand
ATAGATAGATAGATAGATAGATAGATAGATAGATAGATAGATAGATACTTTATTAATCCCAAGGGGAAATTCACATAATCCAGCAGCAGTATACTGATACAAAAAAAAAATTAAATTAAATAGTAATAAAAATGCATGTAAAAACAGACAATAACTTTGAATAACGTTAGCATTTACCCCCTGGGTGGAACTGAAGAGTCGCATAGTGTGGGGGAGGAACGATCTCCTCAGTCTGTCAGTGGAGCAGGATGGTGACAGCAGTTTGTCACTGAAGCTGCTCCTCTGTCTGGAGATGATCCTGCTCAGTGGATGCAGTGGATTCTTCATGATTGACAGGAGTTTGCTTAATGCCTGTCGCTCTGCCACAGATGTTAAACTGCCCAACTTTACTCCTACAATAGAGCCTGCCTTCTTAACAAGTTTGTCCAGGCGTGAGGCGTCCTTCATCTTTATGCTGCCTCCCCAGCACACCACCACATAGAAGAGGGCACTCGCCACAACCATCTGGTAGAACATCTGCAGCATCTTATTGCAGATGTTGAAGGACGCCAACCTTCTAAGAAAGTATAGTCGGCTCTGACCTTTCTTACACAGAGCATCAGTATAGGCAGTCCAGTCCAATTTATCATCCAGCTGCACTCCCAGGTATTTATAGGTCTGTACCCTCTGCACACAGTCTCCTCTGATGATCACGGGGTCCATGAGGGGCCTGGGCCTCCTAAAATCCACCACCAGTTCCTTGGTCTTACAGGTGTTCAGGTGTAAGTGGTTTGAGTCGCACCATTTAACAAAGTCTTTGATTAGCTTCCTGTACTCCTCCTCCTCCTGCCCACTCCTGATGCAGCCCACATTAGCAGTGTCATCAATGAACCTTTGCATGTGGCAGGACTCCGAGTCGTATTGGAAGTCTGATGTATATAGGCTGAACAGGACTGGAGAAAGTACAGTCCCCTGCGGCGCTACTGTGTTGCTATCACTGCTCTCCGCTCATATCTCCTTAAAGGGCTACACTTCAGAATGCCTTAGCAAAGGCCAAGAGCCACTTCTAGAGCTACAATCCTGCTGGTATCCCCCAAGATCATTGCCTTTGAAAGACCTAGGCAAATAACATCTCACTTGAACAATCACACTGGGTCAAATGAAACCAAAAAGCAAGGCAAGTTTCACTGAGATAATATTCAAACTTTAATTTAATCACTGCTTATGTTTATTTACAGAGAAACCAGGCTTTAAATACTATAAGTCAAAAGCAGGAGAAAACATACAACCTGAAAGTTTCAAATCAATGTCCGTACAGCAAGCTTCGCTTTAGTATAACTAGGAGACAAAGGTGTCTGTGTTATTTAAAGAGTCCATTCCTCTTAATTCAGCTGAAGCATTTTTTAAAAATGTGTGTTATCATGGCACAGCCTTTGTCATTGGGGCACATTTTAATTTTTCAAGTGGTGCTATACTTTCGTCTTTGGTTGGCGTGATGTTTTCGGTATGTTTTCAGGTCTACTCTACCTACACCCCTCTCACTGATGCCAAAGCGGCTGCATCTCATCCTTCTATTTTCAAAGAACTATTTCATCTGCTTCATGTCTGCCTCTCTCAATAGCTGTATAGCGTCTGCCTCTCTCAATAGCTATGCTTTCGTTTATACCATAGCTTGATTTCTAGTTTTAGCAGGTGACATTAGTAAAAATTGGATGACTAATAATTCACCCTTGGTCTTGCTCTTCTGTCAACCTGAAGTTATGTTAAGCTAATTATGACATACAAATTAAACAACAATCTCCCCAAACGCCCAAGTTTCACATCTTCTAACAAGCATATACACACTGGTTAGTTTATCTTAGCTGTAATTCATAATAATACCTCTTCCAAATATTTGCTTTATATTTGCATAATCTTCCCCTAATTCCTGTCTCATTTACATATCCCAGAATTCAGCACTCTGTTAAAACACCTTGTTTATTGCTGTCAATTTATTTAACTGATAGTACAAAAGAAGAACAAATCTATGGGATCCCTCTTCTGCAGTAATCTCAAATTTGGGCCACAACGTCTTCTAAAACTTTTACCTTTCTCGCTAGCCTTTCAAGCCTTGTCTTCATTCACAGTTGTGCTTATCAGGACTTCCTGTTCTCCTAACTCTCTACTAAACTGCTTAAATACACAATTAGTTTCAAGTGATGCTAATTTTCCCTTATGAGCTCTATTCACTTAAAAGCTACATCTCAATAATCCTGAAATACAATTTGCAAGTTAAATATATTATATATATTATGAGACTTATTTAATAAACTGAAAAACTTACATTTCACTTTCATTACACCTAGGAAGTGGTTGGCGGCCAAAGACCTGAATTCTCTAAAACTGTGAGTTTATCTCATTTTGTTTGTTATTTGCGACTGTTGGTATTATTGACTAGAGTTTTTGCATTGCTCTTATGAATAGTCAGATTTTCATATCTCATTTATAATATTAGTGGACTTTATATTTATATTGTCATGACCTGTTTTACTGTGTGTTTGATATAGTTTGCATGTTCACATACAGTGGTGTGAAAAACTACCTTCCTGATTTCTTATTCTTTTGCATGTTTGTCACACAAAATGTTTCTGATCATCAAACACATGTAACCATTAGTCAAATATAACACAAGTAAACACAAAATGCAGTTTTTAAATGATGGTTTTTATTATTTAGGGAGAAAAAAAATCCAAACCTACATGGCCCTGTGTGAAAAAGTAATTGCCCCCTTGTTAAAAAATAACCTAACTGTGGTGTATCACACCTGAGTTCAATTTCCGTAGCCACCCCCAGGCCTGATTACTGCCACACCTGTTTCAATCAAGAAATCACTTAAATAGGAGCTGCCTGACACAGAGAAGTAGACCAAAAGCACCTCAAAAGCTAGACATCATGCCAAGATCCAAAGAAATTCAGGAACAAATGAGAACAGAAGTAATTGAGATCTATCAGTCTGGTAAAGGTTATAAAGCCATTTCTAAAGCTTTGGGACTCCAGCGAACCACAGTGAGAGCCATTATCCACAAATGGCAAAAACATGGAACAGTGGTGAACCTTCCCAGCAGTGGCCGGCCGACGAAAATTACCCCAAGAGCGCAGAGACGACTCATCTGAGAGGTCACAAAAGACCCCAGGACAACGTCTAAAGAACTGCAGGCCTCACTTGCCTCAATTTAGGTCAGTGTTCACGACTCCACCATAAGAAAGAGACTGGGCAAAAACGGCCTGCATGGCAGATTTCCAAGACACAAACCACTGTTAAGCAAAAAGAACATTAGGGCTCGTCTCAATTTTGCTAAGAAACATCTCAATGATTGCCAAGACTTTTGTGAAAATACCTTGTGGACTGATGAGACAAAAGTTGAACTTTTAGGAAGGCAAATGTCCCGTTACATCTGGCGTAAAAGGAACACAGCATTTCAGAAAAAGAACATCATACCAACAGTAAAATATGGTGGTGGTAGTGTGATGGTCTGGGGTTGTTTTGCTGCTTCAGGACCTGGAAGGCTTGCTGTGATAGATGGAACCATGAATTCTACTGTCTACCAAAAAATCCTGAAGGAGAATGTCCGGCCATCTGTTCGTCAACTCAAGCTGAAGCGATCTTGAGTGCTGCAACAGGACAATGACCCAAAACACACCAGCAAATCCACCTCTGAATGGCTGAAGAAAAACAAAATGAAGACTTTGGAGTGGCCTAGTCAAAGTCATGACCTGAATCCAATTGAGATGCTATGGCATGACCTTAAAAAGGCGGTTCATGCTAGAAAACCCTCAAATAAAGCTAAATTGCAACAATTCTGCAAAGATGAGTGGGCCAAAATTCCTCCAGAGCGCTGTAAAAGACTCATTGCAAGTTATCGCAAACGCTTGATTGCAGTTATTGCTGCTAAGGGTGGCCCAACCAGTTATTAGGTTCAGGGGGCAATTACTTTTTCACACAGGGCCATGTAGGTTTGGATTTTTTTTTCTCCCTAAATAATAAAAACCATCATTTAAAAACTGCATTTTGTGTTTACTTGTGTTATATTTGACTAATGGTTAAATGTGTTTGATGATCAGAAACATTTTGTGTGACAAACATGCAAAAGAATAAGAAATCAGGAAGGGGGCAAATAGTTTTTCACACCACTGTATATGAATATTATATGGTTTAGAAATTTACTGTTAATCTGCTGTGTGTGGAGCATGAACTCCACAAAGAGCACTGTACAAAAATACATTGAATTGATGTGGCTGAGGCAGGCACAGACACCTGCAAGAACGCAACCCATTTAAATTACATGGGCAAAGAATGAAAGCAATGTATGTCTGTCTATTTACACAATTCCTTAAGGTTAAAGACTCTGTCTGCTGTCCAGTAAAGTGTCTGGACTTATTGGCCATCTTTGCACCTTGTGGCGATTACGCCTCCTCCAGACCACGAGAGGGTGACCGCCCTGGTGGCTATGGGGTCCACAAGAAAGGAGCATGGAAGCTCAACCCTATAGGGGCCAGGAGGTGCCCAGATGCCTGAGGAGTCCTGGCCCCTCAGCGCTTCCGCCACACCCAGAAGTGCTGGGGGGAAGAAGACCAAGGACACCTGGAGTGCTTCTGGGTGCACAGCTGGCACTTCCGCCACACCAGGGAGTGTTCCATTAGAACATACCTGGAGCACGTCCGGGTGGATATAAAAGGGGCCGCCTTGCTCCATTCGATAGCTGGAGTTGGGTGGAAGAGGACAGAGCTTGGAGGAGAGGAGTGGAGGCGGACCAGAAGAGAAAGGCATTGTGAGAGGCCTGGACTGAGGGCGTTGTGGTACAGGAGTACTGGGTTGTGTGTGCTGTCACTTTGTAAGTAGTATTGTGTAAATAAACGTGTGTTGGGTGCTTAAATGATGTCTACCTGTCTGTGTCCGGGTCAGCTTCCACAACCTCTAATCAAAATCGGATATTAAAACAAGGAGGTGGTCAAAAATAGATACAATACAATACAATTACAATTTATTTTTTTGTATAGCCCAAGATCACACAAGAAGTGCTGCAATGGGCTTTAACAGGCCCTGACTCTCGATAGCCCCCCAGCCTTGACTCTCTAAGAAGACAAGAAAAAACTCAAAAAAAAAAAACCCTTGTAAGGAAAAAATGGAAGAAACCTCAGGAAAGGCAGTTTAAAGAGAGACCCCTTTCCAGGTAGGTTGGGCGTGCAGTGGGTGTCAAAAGAAGGGGGTCAATACAATACAATACACAGAACAGAACAAATCCTCACTACAGTATAAAAATAAAAATTTTAGAAGTACGGAGTAGAATTTAACAGTAGATGATATCACATAATATGATTTGGATTTGTTTACAGTCCTGGAGACCTCATTCATCAAGCTGCCTCCCCGATTTGGCCATTCCACAGCTGAAATAGTGTTAATCCAATGAAAGGACCCCTTTCTTATAGTGGCCACCTATCACACAAGTATAAAAATAAATGCGTTTTCTGTCTGAATACAATAACCAGGTAAGCCTAAGTGGATTTGAATTCTAGATGGAAAAAATGACAACAGCTTGCTCATGAGGCAAATACTGGAAATACATTTTAATGATAGGTGTAAATGTAATCGATCTGAATTACATCTGGATACATTGCAAGTATTCAATACATATAAATGCAGGGTTTGATGGAGACCCTTCAGACAGATTAAGGATGCAATGTTGAGGAAACAGAGGATAACAGAGGGTTCTGGCTTATTGTAATGTGTAAATAGTAGGTTTAAATTTGCACTTGTGTGTTTTCTCAGAACAGTTAACAATAACATAATAATTGACAGTGCAACGTGGGGAAAATCTCCAAGCACGTCTGATCTAGTCCTGGCTGTCTGATGCTGTGATTGCCCTACATGCCTTTGTCATGGCATCTAAAAGTGGAATTCTCTCATAGGGATGGTGATCATACAATTTCCATCTCCAGGCACCCTATATCTTGTCAGAAGAAGAGCCTGAGTTGGCTCGAAAGCTTGCATATCGTAATCTTTTTAGTTAGCCAATGAAACGTGTCATTTTCTTGACTCCTCATTGCATCCATAATGGCTAACACGTTACAACACCCTACTATATCTCCAGGCAGAAAAGAATTCCTTAATAGAACTGAGGAATGGGGATTATGGAGGTTGAATTTCTATTGACATATTTGGATGAGCCCTAAACTAGTCCGTCACTGCAGCTGTGTGATGGAATGGAACTTTGTCCCATATGATTGCATAGTGTTGGACAGCGACCTTAGCATCCTCTCTCCCTTCAGACACCAGTAGCAATCTGTGAAACTTATCAAGGAATACAATACATCTTGCAGAGTTATGTGGCTCAACTGTTGGGATGTATGCTATAGGATCAAAGTTATGTTTGCACCTCTCTGCCCTGGTATCTTTACTGTTGTTCACTGCCCAGTGACATTCCTTCTGTGCCTCCTGGTCTTAGCCAGATTGAAGCCAACTTCATTCACATAAAGGAATGTAGGTGGTTCAGTACTGGACTCCAACTCCATTATCCTTGGAAATCACAACAACCATCCCAAAGGGAAACGCATGAAAACATATAAAATGAAACACATCCTGCATAGAGTTATAGTAAACATATAGTGAATGTACAACTCTGGCTCATTACCTATAGATACTGATATCTCAGCTCTTTTACCCGGTCACTGTTCCTTTCAAATGGCACTCTGTAGATTTATTTCATGCTTAGGTTGTGATGTTTCAGGCCCATGCAGTTTTTCCTTTTTAATTCATTAATGACCCACTATCGGCTATTGCAAACTGCCCCATTGGTCAACTGGTCCTCACAAGCCAGCAACATCGACCCCAACTGAGCTTGCCACTTCATCTGTAGAATATGGAGAAGACCGAAACGATCTGTCTAGACTGAAGGTAGCGATCACTGCTATTGGGGGGGACATAAAGGAGCTCAAGAATAATATAAAGAAGGACATAAATGATATAAGGAAAGAAATAAAGGACATACACAAGGCAAATGAGAAGCTGCTTCAGGATATTAAAGACCAGGCAAAAGATTTAAGTAATCGCATTGAGGCAACCTTTAAAGGTATGCTAGAAAAAATTGAGGAATAAATAAGGAAAATGCGTCTAAGTTTGAGAATAAACTAAGAGCAGTTGGCGCTCAGTTTGAAGACATTAAGCAGATGTTCACAACTCATATTGAAATAGCTGAACAACTGGTATCTACCACTGATGGAAAAGCAATGGCTGAAAATTCTGAATCCAAAGTGCTTGGAGACCAACTAGCTGCACTGGAAGATGGATGCAGAAGGAATAATATTAGAATTGAATATCTCCCTGAGAATCGTGAAAGTCCAAACCCAGTGAAATTCGTAGTTGAACTATTCTCTACAATAATTGGAGAGGACTTCAAATCAGACACTGAGATAGCAGCAGCTTACTGCATACATGGATCGAATACCTCAAAACCTAGAATTCTCATCATTTTTGAAAAATTACAATTGAAAGTACATATAATGTTATTTCTCAGACAGAAACAAGAGATTATATTTGACTTAAGGTTATATTTTATGCTTATAGTATTTGGACTGTAATGTCAATAGATATTTCTATTGTAATCGTTATATGCCGCTGTTGGGGGGCTTGTTTTGTTTTGGACAATGCTCTGTCTCTAGGTATGTCAGAGGACTGGGACTTTGTGAAGTGTGGTGTTGCCTCACATGGGGAGGCAAAATGAGGGGGTGAGGGGAACTGGGGGGAGAGAAAGAGAGCCAGCTACTTCTAATCTGTTCTTTGAATCCTTATTATAAGTGCTAACGTAACAATAGCCTTCATGGCAATAACTCCTGGGAATATTAGAAATTAAGGTCAATGCCATCTTATCTTAAATTAAGACTACAAAATGACAACAAAAGTTCAGAAGCAATGTCTCCATGACCAAACAGTTAACTTTGTGAGGTGGAATGTTAAAGGTCTCAATCACGAATTAAAGAGAAAGAAAGTATTCTCTCACCTAACAGGTCTAAATGCCAAAATAGTATTTTTACAGGAGACCCACTTATTAAGCAAGGATCAGTTTCAGCTGTACAGAGACTGGACTGGCCAAATGTTCCATTCCAGCTTTACAAAGAAAACTAGAGGCGTGGGAATTCTTATACATAGAACAGTCTCATTTATAGTATCAGATCCTGAAGGGAGATATGTGATCGTCATGGGTAATTTATTTAACTGTAAAGTGATTTTGATAAATATTTACACACCCAATGTGAATGATAAGGACTTCATCCAAAACTTATTTGCATCCATTCCCAATGTGAACACTCATAAAATTAGAATGGTTGGGGACTTTAATTGTGTTTTAAATCTAGACCTAGATAGGTCTCCTGCCATGATGGCATCTAACACTGCAAAAACAATTACACAGTTTGTACCTGATCACAACTTATCAGACCCCTGGAGATTTTAAAACCCAAACTCAAGAGCACATTCCTTTTACTCACCAGTTCATCACTGTTACTCAAGAATTGATTATTTCTTTATGGATAGTAATTGTTTGCCTACGATTAAATCTTGTAAGTTAGCAATGCACATAATTCACTTGAGATCCATATGCGCAAAGCATACTATTATTCAACTTAAAATTATCTATTGAGCACATACAGTATGTCTCATTTAAAATTGTCCCAAATTTTTCCAGGGCAAGATCCAACCTGCAAATGTTACAATCAAGTCACAACCTTACTAGGCCACATGTTTTGGGCCTGCACCAAATTAACATCATTCTGGACCAAAATCTTTAAATGTCCATCAGACAGCCTTGGTGTCACAATCCCTCCTAATCCATTAACAGCTGTGTTTGGTGGGCTCCCACATGGGCTTAAAGTGTAGAAGGACAAACAAACTGCAATTGCCTTTACTACACTACTGGCACATAGACTTATCTTGCTCAACTGGAAGAATCCTAACTTACCTATTCTAAGTCAGTGGGTAACAGATGTTATATATTATTTGAAATTGGAAAAAAATCAAATTCTCACTTAGAGGATCTGTGCAAAACTTTTTCAAATCCTGGGAAGATCTAATCAATTACATTTTAAAATAAGTGGATTCTCTTCCCTTTTTTTACTCTATTTATTTTCTCTGCTATTAAAGTTTTACTCTGCTGGCCTAGCTCTCTTTCTTATGGGTGGGGGTTGATTTGATTCAAGCCTAGTTTTGTAAAACTTGATTGGCTTGTATAGAATGTTATTTGATTTTAATAAATTCAATAAAATGTTAAAAAAAAACAATGCCACATTACATGTACATACTGATGTCTCCTTCACTAGCTCACTGTTCCTTTTGATATTGTGGTGTTTCGAGACCATATCAATGGTGGATATATTATCAGTATCAATGTTGCTGAAAGTTGTATGATTGCAATTATAGTATAGCTGTCTATATGTTCCTTAAATGTATGTCCTTGTTCCCCAGCACCATCTGAACAATCTCTGCCTCTTGTCAATCAGTAAAGATCTTGCCTCGTCCACCAGCAGCAGGTCTTCTTTCAGTTCTGTGACAGCAGTATATTTCCACTGATATGTAATTATAGAATATATACACATATGTCAATGTCAATTGCTATATGTTAGGGTAACATACAGCACATGTGCTAAGACAGTACGTTTGTTTGGGTGCTTTACTGATTCTTTCTCAGGAATGTCCATGAGCATGGAACATTTGGCTGCATCCTCAAACCAGTTTCACGTGAAGAGAAGCCATAATTCATCATATGGTCTGCAATGGTTGCTAAAACGTCATTAGACACAACTTCTATATCGCCTTCTTAGATCACTTCTTCTAGCAGGTATTCCTCTTCTTCTTTGTCCTCTCTATTGTAAGGGCCAATGTCTTGTCTTGTTTCATTTAACATTAAAAATCAAACCACACCACCACCCCCTTTTCATATGTTTTCGTTTCTGGTGATCAGTTTAGAGACAGAGTCACAAGTGTGTCATCAGTTGCAAGACTCGGCCTTGACCTGAGACTTTCACGTGATTTTGGTGTTATCAAATGGTCACTGTGTCTAATGTTTTCCAAAATGGCCCTTAGCATTCTGCACTAATGTACAATGAGAAATAGTTCACTGCTGTGCAAAAATGTTAGCTGTTTTGCTCATATGGCTTTGGAAAGGACAACATGAGCTGGTGGCTTGGTAAAAGCTTATCAGCAACAGAGAAAATCTGTAATAATCAAAAACCAATAAATTCAGAATTGTAATGTCACCAATAAAATCTATGGTTAAAAAAACTCGGTATATGCTGAAATTGAAATTAAGTCATACTTTGGAGTTGGAGTCAGACATTTTTTTCAACAACTTCACAAACCAATTGGTGAAGAAGCTCAGACATTTTTAAACAGATGATGGATCTTTCGTACAACCTAACACAAAGAAAAAAATAAATAAAATAGCATACAGGACAACTGTTACAGCATTCTTCCCACCGGTAATGTCATGTGTCTTTCTGTTCTGATCTCCTTGGCTGCCAAGGCATGATAGCTTAAAGCTGCTGTTTTGAAGAAATGTTGCAATGCTTTGCCTGTGCTGACACTCAAATAACACAAGCCACATTCCCTAATGATCTCAATGGCCTTCCTCAAGGGAAACAAAGTGATGAAAGGTGCTGTTTCCTTTGCAGCTCCTTTTGTGGACCTGGCAGATCACATTTCTAAAGAGTCAGCTTGCTGCAAATGAGGCACAAATGTACAGTACATGTGCACAGCAGACAAACTCCCAGCAGCCTGTCAACTGCATACCCAGCAGGACTTTTGGAGAGGAAAGTGAAATTTCAGAAAATGTGCATAGAGATTAACAACAAGTTTACCTAAAATATAACACACAAGTTTTCAGTAAGACATATTTATGCAGTTGATTAATTAATTAGGATGTTTAACAACCAAGAGCAGTCTATGCAGTCCAACAAGCTTATTTTGTTAGACAAGTTGTCCCAATATATCTATCTAGATAACTTACTTAATTACAAAGTATTCTCTAGCAAACCGTTAACAAAATTATTGATTCATACTTAAATCAATAACTGATTAGTTGTTTAATGGACTGAAATTGACTATAATATATAATGTCTATTGAAGGGTGCTATCATACATGAGGGGTCATTTTTCTTGCTCTTTAGAATTAGCCACTACCGCTCCGGGACCCAAGGGGGTGCTCTCACTGACTGGCTTGGCTTATCTCTTTTACTACCTATAGCTCAGAGAATACGCCCAGTAAGGGCAAGCTGACTCCGCCCCTTCCTGTCCAACTGGAACTGGAAGGAGGTGTCCCCATTTGGGTACAAACAACCTGCTGGACAGAGCTCCAACCTGAAGCCAAACTGCTTCCAATTTTTGCTCCATTTTGTGCCAAAATTTGCCTGTTATTTCATTTTTTTCTTTTGTTTCAGTAAATGGAGTGAACCAGTTTGTACTCCAACATTTCATTTGGACTTGTATTAGTTGACAACAAGGTTCAAAGGAAATTTTCTGTCTGCCCTTCTGTAGTAATTACCTTTTTACAACTGCTAAAGTACAATTTCTATAATTACATCACCATTTTTCAAAACCCTGACCACAAATCTAAAAACTCTAACAATATTCTCCAAAATGCATCTCTGCCAGTCAAAACCGGAAAATCAACTCAAAACAATGTTAACTTTGCACGAAATAAAACTCTGTTGTCAAAACACAAACACACTTGTATCAAACATATAGATACTATTTCTGTCACTTTGACAATGGTGCCATCAATTGAAACACTGTGGCTAAAGGAAAGATGTTAATGAATTAAATTGCACAAGGAATTAAATTCAAATAAACCAAATCTTGCTTCATTCAGTTGATATGAGTTTTCTTGAATACATACAAAGGTAAATCTCACAAAAGAAACATATACTGTAAAGCAAAGTTGGTACAATGGTTATACAATACTAGAAAACAAAACTTCATTTTCTATCCTTTTGTGGCGCTGCCTCAGGCCAAAGAGCTTCATCAACATCATATGCTATGTCCTCCCTGGCAAGATAGCATGAGGAATAGCTCCTGCTGTGATGAATGCACCACGGCAGGGCTGTACATCTGTATCACCCTATGCCATCGCCATAGCTAGGAGAAGATGCTCCCATTTATAAGGAACATCGGTCTTAAACCTTCCACTGCAATGCTGAGAAGAATTCTTCTACAGGGTTGATACGTGGGGAATAAGGAAGGAGATAGACATCTGTGAAATTTACATAGTTGGTGAACCATTCACAGACTAAAATGGTCTTAAATGATGATATAGTTATACTCAGGTTGGTCCTGCTTCTGGTGGTCTTGCTCCTTTAGAATGTGTCGTGGACCAGTGAGAAATGTCAGAGGATGTGCTGTGTTGTATGGTACTAGAGTGGCATAAGGGGTCAAAGTATTTTTGTAATTTAGGGTTAATTTAACAATAGAGAAAATCGGATCAGTAATATTCTACTAGATGTCTCCTGTTCTCAGCCCTTTATAGTACTAGGGAGAGACCAGTAGCAGGGATGTCAGGGTGGCTCCGCCTCCTAGGGCTCCACCCACAAAGCACACAGAACAACTGAACATTTAAAGAGACAGCACATAATGACAGAATGTAATGGAAAATACATAAAATATGAAAATTGACAACTACACAGATAACACACATAAATATAGAACGAAAAAATGAGAACAAGATGGAAATAAAGATAAAACTTTCTCAAAGCAAGTCAAAATTTTAACAAAGGGCTCAAGACAGAATCTGCAAGATACAATATCAAAAAGTAACTTAGAATATGCATATAAAATATATTCATTACTTATATGTAACAACGATTTCTTATGCCCACTATTTGTAGCATATTCACCATGGAGGTGATGAAATCATATGGTGTTTAACTCTTTTATTAACTATAATGTCTTGTGATATCCTGTGGCCTCAGTCATACATGATTCAATCCAGGAGTCTTATAGTTCATGACTGAGCATCAGTGGCTGAGAGAATGAAACAGTGATTTACAGTGATAAAAAAATAATAATTATTCAATCAATTGCTCAAAATATAGTGAGTGAAGTGTCATCAACACAAAATACACGGGGTCCTCAGGTTACAACGTCTCGACATACAATGTTTCGAGTTTACAACACTCACTCCCATAAAAACTTAACAAAATTGAGACGTGAGAAGGAATAAAGGTAAGGATTTTTTTTACACTCATTTTTTCTGTTACTACAGTACAGTATATTTATGTCCTTTGCCTTTTTCTGTGGCTTAGTTGTGTTTTTATGTTCTAGATTATGATTTTGCAAATGTGAAAGGATAGGTAAGTGACTGAGGCTAAGGTGTGTTTCGACTTACACCAAAATTTGGGTTACATCACTGTTGTATGAACGGAACTGTGTCGCAACCCGAGGACCCCCTGTATACACAGTTCTGATGAAACTTGCAAATAATAGCAAAGAAGAAAAACAAAGCAAATATTTACACAAAGAAATAAATCTTTTCTTCAAGAACAATTGAAAAGAAAAATAGCAATGGATTGTTACACAAGTATATCCACAGAGAAGTGAGCAGACAGCTTACCTGATCAGCTCCTCTCTTTCTGCCATAGGGCTCATTTCCAATACTGCTCCTCCACATAGATCTATACTGGTCTATGCTGGTTTAACAGAAGGACACCCATTGGCTCCCAGCTACCTGGTGTTATACGGCCACAGACAGTCTTGGTCATTGCTGCATCTGGCCCCCAGAGGAGCACCACATCGTGACACTGGCCACATGCCACTCTACCTTACCCAGAATACTCCTTCAAATAAGTCCCCTCTTTAACATGCAAATACATCCACAGACAGGTGAGTGTTTTGTATCTCTCTACTGTTTGCACTTTATCACTCTACCTTTCTCCACCAATCTTATCAGGCTCTTTCTCCAAATTTATTTAAGTCATGCAGATGATTCTCCCCTCATCTGCCTGAGGTGCATATTGGACATGTAGCACTCCAAACCTTGCGTGCCTCAAGCGTACTCAAATGCAAAGTTGCACCTTATCAGAGCTCATTTCTTCTGCACTTCCTTATCTATTGGTAATAATTCCTTATCTGTTATTAACTATTCAGTCACTATGAACACCAACTATAAACAGTTCTTTCTTCCTAAAAATGTATTTCCTCTGATGCACTCAGTCACTTGACTATACAGATAGTGCCTATTCAATAATAAGATGTTTTGCCAAAGACTTGCAATCTCTCCAGATATTTTGGTACTTTTCCTATTCATGCAAAGTGTAGGGTGTTAGCATTTGTCATAGTGAACTCTGGCTGTTCACAAGGCAGGGCTCCCTCAGATCTGTTCAATAAAGGATGTCCACTGGAACCATTGAGGTTGTGATCTCAGTTGTTATTTAAAGGAAAATTTCCCAACCAGGGATAGACATTTTAACTAAACATAACAAAAAATCAAGTACTACCAGGGAAGCGCGAGCCAACATATGTCAAATTGTGGTCAACCACAACCCTATAGCATATTCTTTTCAAAGTGGGGTTTAGTTATTTATTTGTAGCCCTTTCACCATTAAACTGGCATGTTACTTATGTCATAGGATGACATTTCACTGGTGGGATCCACATTAAACACATCCCAATCATTTTTAATAACCAATGGGTCCAATGAAACAATTATATTTATCCTTGCTGTAATAATATTTCAAAGTAATGCTTTGTAAACACTCACCCTTTTGTTAATTACACAATATACCCCTTCCCCTTTTATGCAGATATATACAAATACATTTAATCACTTCTTTATATGCAACCAGCATATAAGTACTCCACACAATCATGGATATGAAATAAATCACATTTATTAAACACACCACTCAATAGATATTATCACAGTTTAATTTAACTCAATTACTTGGTCCGAGTTACATCACAGTCAATGTTCACATAGAAATCAATAATAAAAACAAATATAGCTTTGTCTTTATGTGGGATTAATTTGCGTTCCCTTTTCACATTTCTTTTGGGTAGCAGATTTCCACAAGTACAGTACGCATCCGACGCTTCGTCTGTCCGTCACCTTTTTTTCTTTTCGCTCTTCATCCGATTTCCAATGAGCCAAACCCACTCAATACCTCCTCATGTTTAACATTGAAACAAACAAAAAAAAAACAAACGTTTCTTCTCGTTTTTTTTTTCTATAAACGCTCGCTCTCTCTTCTCGACCTTGGTACAAGCTTTCTTTAGCCTGTTTTTCTGTGTTTTTTTATCTTACACTCTTGTTTAATACTCTATCTCCTCAATCTGTCTTTATGCCATCTTTCTCTCTCCTCCCCCTCTCTCTCTCTCTCCCTTCCCAAAAAAAAAAAAAGAATCTCATTGGAGAACTAGCGGCACTCTATACCCTGAATGGTAGTTAAGAGCACCAATCACATTTCTTTCTGTTCCTGTTGTGTCACTGAGGCTAATTACTAAGTTTATTATTATGTCCAAATAGTAGGGCGCTACATATTTATTGCTTATGACGTTACACAATGTGGTCACTTCATTAATTATGTGCAACTAAAATAAAGTTGCTTCTACTTTCAACCCCAAAACAGGCTGATTTCACTGTAGCATAATACCAGTCCAGGCCCATCTCAAATGTAATGCTCCACATAATTTAAGAGAAGTATTTGGTGGTGATCAACTCCAAATAAGCTCTTTTAGTTGCACCCCAAACTAGTATGGAGCATTGCTAGGAAATTGGACATCAGACTCCAGTCCTAGCATCCATCTGATTGTGATCAGATCACATATTAGAATTCTTACTAGAAGTCCATCCATCCATCCATTCATTATCCAACCCGCTATATCCTAACTACAGGGTCACAGGGGTCTGCTGGAGCCAATCCCAGCCAATACAGGGCACAAGGCAGGACATAAACCCTGGGCAGGGTGCCAGGCCACCGCAGCTTACTAGCAGTCTGCAATGTAAAATAGTTTGTTGCTGTGTCGTGTGGTCTTTGAGACGACGGAACAGGATATTTCCAGTCATCTCCTGTTGTTGGTACGATTTTTGAACTGGGCTATTTTGACCACCTACAGTAGGAGGACTGTGTCACAGTGCAGTTTCCATCCTAGATTGTGATGATGTTAATATGTTTTCCCCTTTGGGCCTTCACAGTATAGCAAGACTGCAGGGAAACAGATCGACTTTGCTCAATTTTGTCAAAAAAAGGAGGCAACGTTGAGCCTTCTAATAACTTTGGGGGTGTTGAGGTGCCGAGAGGCTACTCCGGTTATATCGACCCCTAAGAACATAAAGCTGCTCTCTCTTTTGACAATAATATATTTGTGTCAGTTACCTCTTCCAAGTTTCCAGATGTCTACAATCAGCTCCTTTATTTTGCTGATAATGAGCGACATTAAGGCTCCTAATGAAGGTAATGTGCTGTAAGTAAAAGGTAATATAAAGACCACCAGTACTTGCACTATCAAATCCTTCTTATTTGCAGAACTCCAAAGGTTTTTTTTTTCAAGTTAATCTTAGCACCAAATGGTTTTAAGGATTATTAAATTATTATTTAAAGATTATTCAAAATATCTGAGAAAACATATCATTGACTCAAATTTAAAATATAAATGGACTTAATTAAGCGTCCTGGCCAGTTAGACCCCTAGGAGAGCAAATCAACTTGCTGGCCTTGAGCCTTGAAGAGTTTATCTGCACTTGAAATCAGCAGGGCGCCTGCACATTTATAAAGAGCGGCGCAGCAGTTTAACGGCCTGTGGCTCCTTGTGGGGTTAAAGCAGGAGTGCCTGTTAGTTTATGGAGTGCTAGCCGTGGCATCGTCTTATTCAAGACCGTTTTGTTCTTGCCAGACTTCGTTTTCCTGCTCTGATGCCAATGGCTTGTTAAGGTCACAGAAATTATTTCAAGCTTCTTAAAAAAATGCATTTTGAATTATTTCAAAGGAATTCATGTCGTCATTTCTTTAATTGTGGGACTTCCAGCTTGAAAACAAATTGTGCCTTCTTTTGAGAAAACTGCAGACAGCAGCTTGTTAGACAAGATTGGTCCAAGAGAGTCACAGTGGCCATTATTGTAATCTGTGGTAAATTCTTGACTAATTACATTGCGCTTTAGCCTATTTCTCCGATCCCCTCTCTGTGTGAGTTTAAAATGACTCTGTGGTGTGGGATTTGCTTTCCTGGTAAACATGAGTTTAATTTCACAGCACTGGAACTGTGTTTCCATGATTGGCTTGTTATGAGCGCTCCTGTTTTAAATGGTATTTAAAATGTCTAGGCACAATTCCACTTTAGTGGAGCCACTATTCTTTCATTTAAAATATGTCTGCTCTGCCTTTTTCAAATAGACAAGTGTCATGTGTTTATTCTTTAGAAACTCCTCATGTGTATTCACAGTCTGCATGTGACAGCACAAAGAATTGTTCCACCTTTTTGATGTCAGAGAGTATCTTGGAGAATGCAGGTGTCAGCAAGTTCGTTTTTAAATGACTCCCGAGACCTTCTAGTTTATGGGCCTTTTTTCTATTTAAAAGCTAAGTTACCCTAATATCTCATCCAGACACTGAAAGCTGCCAAGGTTTCTGTTTCAACTACAGTACGTAAATGGATAGGTTTTTCTAAAACCCACCAAAAGAATACAACAATAGGCTGTTTTTAGTACAAATCTCATTTTTATCAAAAAATACATTTCTGGTTTCACTTTTTCTATCCTACTGTTTGTTTGCTCTTTGGCCTCCTCTTGTTTTCAGTTCATTTTAACACATTTCTTGGTTCATTTCAACCTCATGTCGCAGATCATCATGCCGTACAAATAATCATCATATTTTGAATGGGGCACAAGGAACACACTCACCAACAGAGTAAAACACACTGAGATAAAAGGACATGAAATAAGCATATATTAAATAAACAGCAAATAAAAAACAAAGCAATAGCAAGCAATGCAGTAACTCACCTGAATAAACCTCAGTAGTGACAATACAATTAACCCTAAATAAATAAAACACACAAACACAGTCTAAACACAGTCCAGATGCAGATGACCATGATGAAAAATACTCTCGTGAGCAGCTTTCTAGAAAAGATGTACACTTTGTCCTACCATAACACAAATATTTAGAGATAATTACTAATGGATGAAACACACTCTGTGATGGTGATTCCCAACCAAACTGTATCAAGGGCTTTTCGAAAGTCTGAGTAAACTATGTGTAAATATGTTATAGATGTTACAGAAAAATTCCACAATGATTTTAAGAGTTATTCAAATTTAACTTTAAAGGAATACTCCACATGGGTGGCACGGTGGCCCAGTGGGTAGTGCTGCTGCCTCGCAGTTAGGAGACCCGGGTTCGCTTCCTGCGTGGAGTTTGCACGTGTCTGCGTGATTATCCTCCTGGTACTCCGGTTTCCTCCCACAGTCCAAAGACATGCAGGTTAGGTGCATTGGCGATTCTAAATTGTCCCTAGTGTGTGCTTGGTGTGTGTGTGTGTGCCCTGCGGTGGACTGGCGCTCTGCCCAGGGTTTGTTTCCTGCCTTCCGCCCTGTGTTGGCTGGGATTGGCTCTTGTGACCGTGTAGTTAGGATATAGTGGGTTGGATAATGGAAGGAAGGAAGGAATACTCCACTCCAAAACAATATATTTTATATGTTACTTAACTCATGTAGTTTGTAGTGATGGGCAAGAAAAAATTTTAATGTCATGTTTTCATGCGGATTGAGAAAAAACAGTTTATGACATAATGGAACGTAATAGAGACCCATTCTGTCCAACAACAAATGATGTGAAAAACGTCTGTGGAAAAAATTAATACATTTTCATGTAACTCAAAATAATCATAAGATTCTTGCTAATTTAATTAAAATAACTCATAATAATCCTCACGTCTATTATTCATGCAACATCCATGCATTTTTTTGCTAAAATATTATTAACCTTAGAATTCAGTAAAAAATGTAAACAGGAAAGGCGCATTCTCATAACTCTGAGTTTCTGAGTTGAGGACAGGACTCTTAACCAATAAATGAGGAGGAAAGGCAGGTCTTCAAAAGCATAGAATTATAGGAATGTACTTTTATAGTCTATGTTGATTTTACTGGAAGAAAGTATTCATAATATTTTTGCAAAAAAATGTGTGGGTTTTAAACGATTTGATCAATCGACTGCATAATGGACATGTGGACTTTGTAACACAAGCTACTTGAGAATTTTCTTTCTTTTTTTAAATGGACATTTATCACATTGTTTGCTGTTGGACCAAACAGGTCAGTATGACGTTCCATTATATTATACAGTGATCACTCGCTATATCGCGCTTCGACTTTCGCGGCTTCACTCCATCGTGGATTTTAAATGTAAGCATATCTAAATATATATCACGGATTTTTTGCTGGTTCGCGGATTTCTGCGGACAATGGGTCTTTTAATTTATCGTACATGCTTCCTCAGTTTGTTTGCCCAGTTGATTTCATACAAGGGACACTATTGGCAGATGGCTTAGAAGCTACCCAATCAGAGCATGTATTACATATTAACTAAAACTTCTCAATGATATACGATATGCTTCCCGCGCGGTGCTTGATTGTTTGTTTTTCTCTATCTCTCTCACTCTCTCTGCCTGACGGAGGGGGTGTGAGCAGAGGGGCTGTTTGCCTAGAGGATACGGACGCTCCTCTACAAAATGCCGCTTTATTGCGGTGCTTCGGCATTCTTAAAAGCACGTATTGATTTTTTGATTGTTTGCTTTTCTTATCTCGCGCTCTCTCTCTTTGACATTCTCTGCTCCTGACGGCGCTCCTTTGAAGAGGAAGATATGTTTGCATTCTTTTAATTGTGAGAAAGAACTGTCATCTCTGTCTTGTCATGGAGCACAGTTTAAACTTTTGACTAAAGGGTGTTATTTCATGTCTAGAGGGCTCTAATAATGGTAACAGTGTGGGAGAGTTTATAGGGGCTTAAAATATATAAAAATAACCATACAAACATATGGTTTCTGCTTCGCGGATTTTCACCTATCGCGGGGAGTTCTGGAACGCAACCCCCGCGATCGAGGAAGGATTACTGTAAACTGTTTTCTCCTGTTCTGCATGAAAATGTGAGATTGAAAATGTTCAATTTTAATCGCTACAAATCACAGTAACAGTAGAATAATGCACATAAAAAAATATTGTTTTTGGGCAGAAAATTCTTATAACAATCTTTTTAATCAATGTATTAAATACGCCGTTATCAGCTAGTGGTGTTTTCATTGAACAAAACCTAAGAATAATTCATTCTTAAAATAAATATTCCCCTGAATCTTTTACCTCTTTCAATATATTTCACCCTCAAATATATTAAAAAAATCTTTAATAAGGGGATGTAACTTTTTTTTTATCAGTTTTTTGAAATACAGAAAGTCCACCAATTTAAAAAAAAAAAAAGTTTAAAAATGTAAAGCAGACCGCAGAGTGGATTCCCTAACTTCCACTTCTAACACCGTGTAATGAATATTAAAGTAAAGTAGCAGCGTTAATCAGCTTATCTTATGCAAGGCCGTCATGCCATTTTGTGTCTTTGACATTTCGTAGATCTCTCTAAATCATACTTAGCCATGGCACTGCACAGGGGTGATGGTTTCGTTTGTTGGAAATACAAATAGCAATTTCACTGTATTCTGCTCATGCGACAATACTATTGTTTATTACTATCGTGCTGCTCTTTATTCAAACTCAAATGACCATTTTACTTAAAAAAAACAAGTGAAACAGTATAAAGAATTTGTCTTACTTTTCTCAACAGCTTCAGTCTTGAAAGGAAAAATGTTTAAGGCAAACAGGTGGCAGGTTTATTACTCATTGAGAATGGACAGCTTTTTATGGTAGGAAATCCTTTTTCAGTAAATCAAAGTGCTAAAGGAGACCAATGGCATCCTAATATGATAAGGTGCTGTTTCTTATTTGACACAGCTTTCAGCAGAACTGTTTTATGATATCATTTCCACCTCACCATGGTATTTTGATCAATGAATTTTGTTGTGAGGAATGTAGAATCATGCTGAGTAGGTTACTCTGGCAATGGACCAGAACTAACCAATAGCAGATGATGGGCTGGGCACGTGTAATGATGCACTCACAATAATAAATCCCTGAAGGGAAGTCTAGCTGGTCTTCTTTCCAAAAAAGTCAAGTTTAAACAGGAAACCAATGGGTTTCTTTACTTCTCTTGAATAATGATGTTGGAGTACCATTGTAGATAGATAGATAGATATTTATTTGTCACCAGGGGGAAATTATCTGGATTTTTACACTTCAATAAATAAATAAATATTATCATATAATGACAAACAACAAACTCATCCAAAGTATACACTTGAATGTCTAAAGAGAAAGAAAACTGAAAAGAAAGAAAAATGTCTGACGTAGCTAAAGAATAAATATTCAAAATACTCCAAAATGCCCTTCAAGTGATAGGATTAATTGTAAAACAAGTGGTGTGAATGACAAGGCCAAAGAAGAATCTTTATAAACGAAGAACTAAAAGGATCAAAACCTTGGTAAAAACAGAAAAAGTATAAACTAATTCCAGAAATGTTATTCCTCATAAGAAAACCCAAGAATCAGAGCCCAAAAACAAAGTAAAAGAACTGAGAAACAGTAAATCTGAACAGTGTTCTCTTAATATGATCTATAAAATTCTCAATTATGCATTGCTGTTATACCAGAATATAAAGGTGAAGGGCGGTCTCAGTGGCAGCAATGAAAGGAGGGACCACATCTTAGGGCTCAACCAACATTAAACAGTGTCATACGCCTGCGTATAAAGACAGCTTTAAGGGCTCTGGTGGTCTAATGCCTTCTCTCTTCCTCCCTCTGCAGAACAGAAGATTGACAGCCTCTCCACTGCTGATGTCACTTCCTTTGTCCACCATTCTGGCCCCACCCCTTCCAACCTAGCGACTATATAATCCGGTAACTGGCCATCTTGTCCTCAGTTCTGTTCTGAACTCGCATCTGGAAAGATGTCTCCACATATTATTGTTTGCTGCTTTATGGTGCATTCTTTCAAATTATATCAGGGTCATCAAGGTAGTGCTCCAACTCTTTCACGTTGTTGTGTTTCCAACTAACAATATTTAAACATCTTAAGTACACCATGCAAAAACAAATTAAAGTACCAACATTAGAAATACTTCCATTAAAAATAGCAAGTACATGGAAAATTATATTTTAAAGAAATAGAAAATAAGCATAAGCTAGGGAGAGAACTCTTGCTGTAACCTACCAACCCATACCTAAATGTCCTGAAAAAGTATGTACTGTATATATTCTGTATTATATGCCATGGTTCCCTTCTGCACAGCCTGGGGTTCTTCTTTCTGTCTACCAAATGCCACTTTTCTCCCTACTGGCAATCTTTGATCAGTTATCTTTTGGAAAATACTAACAGTTGTTTTTGTTCGACTTCTTTGTTTTAAATGTATTCATCATTACAAATTACAGCAGTAACATTTATTTCTATAGCACATTTTCATATGCAGGATGTAGCTCAAAGCACTTTACAAGATGTCAAAGAAATAGTTACAAAGCAATTTAAAATTAGATAAGAATAGTGATGAGTCAATAAAATACAAGAAAGTAATACACACTTAGATAAAACAGATATATGATTAATGGAGAAGTAGAATCCTTATATATACTGTAGAATCGTTTTTTTAAGTCTCTAAAGATGAGTCTGATGAAAGATCAGATGATTGTCAGCAAAGAAAAAGAAAAAAAATGGTTAAACTAGAGAAAAAAAAAACAAAATCTGCAGGGATTCCAAGGTCAGACATCACCCAGACCCCATCTTAAACACAGGGGGTCCTTGGGTTACAATGTCTCGACATACAACGTTTCGAGTCTACAACGCTCACGCCCATAAAAACTTAAAAAAATTGAGCCACGAGTGTTTCGTCTTACACCATTAGCGTCATACTTACAGACTACGTGGGCAAACTAGTTTGGTTGGACACAGCAGAAGAATACGCAGTAACGCCTCGCTCAGCATTTTTCCCTTACTCATATCTTAGGCATCCATTACAGTTTTATTTGAAAAACTGATTAAAGACATGTATTGGTGATGGTGGTTTTTGTTGTATTGTTGTAGAGTTGTATTTGTATAAATATTTCTGCATTGATTCACTATGTTCTTGTACAAGGGTAAATCAAACAGCAAAGGTAATTGGAAAATTACATAATAACCAAAACAGATAGAAGCTGACGTAATACGTTTGCAATGGCTTATGGGTAGAACAAAGGCACACAGCACAGCGCTCTACAGTTAGTCTAGTTGAAGTCAAGGTCAATGAACATATATATTTGCGATGTTTGTATATAAAAACATTAACATTTTGGCATCCATGGATTTTGGTGTATTGTTTGAGGGGGAATAAGTTGACAGCTGGGTCCAAAGCTTTTGCAATTGTTGTATCCCCTTGCCCTGATCTGAGAAATCGAGATTAAATGAACAGTCCTGGTTACAGGGTCAGTTAGAGTCTTCTGTTTAGAAATTTGTACCATTGTAAAGAGTTCAGTGGCTTAAGTAGTTAAGAATGATAAGATCTCAAATGGTTGTAAAGAAAGAAGGGACAGACCTGGGTCAATGAAGAAATTAGTTAACTGAAAGAGAGGGAAGCATCTAAAGTCACACCGATGTCTTCTGCTATACCTGATAGTGACAGAGTGACGACATTAAGAAGGGTGTTTAGGGATAGATTTGTTGTGAACTGATATTGATCTGTTTAGTATCTTACATTATTGTTTTATCGTCAATATCAGGGGTCGGTAACCTACAGCATGTGTGCGAAGCGTGGCACGTGGAACGATTTTCAGTGGCACTCTGATTGAATTGAAATATAGTAAAAAATAATATTTTAATTACAGCGCACACGTTCGCACCCTCACCTACATTTTACAAAAGGATGGTGCTGTGTGTGTGTATATACTTTTATACCCGTATACTTTTGAAGCCCATTATAACCAAACCAATTTTGACACTATATATAAAAAAATTGGTAGAGTTATGTCCGTGCGCTCAATAACATTATAACATAGGTTCGGCACGACCGCGCTGAAAGGTTGCCAACCCCTGGTCAATATAATTAAAATGAAACTCAAAAGGCACCAGTGGTACAATAAAAGGAGATCTTACATCCTATTTAGAAGAAAAACTGTTCAGATCAAGAACATTATGTTAAAGAAAACTAAAAGGACTAAAATAACGTTTTGTTAATCAAAATGAAATTAAAACTGCATACTGTAGAGAGATCTGAGATGAGACACAGGGAAGTGTTGGGCTCTCTTGGAGATCCCCATTTAATGGCAACAATACTAGGCAAGGTAAACAGAAAATATAATGGAGTGGAACTGAAATGTGCTTCTGTGGGCAAGCGTGACTGCAGCAGAAGTGGGTCTGATAACTTGACTTCTGGTCATTTCATTTTTTGTATTGGGAAGGGATTGGAAGGGCTGGGACTCCCTGGATCATTTCAAAAGTGAGGTCATTGCTCTTCCTGTGTTCCTCCTCCATTCTTGGGCTAAAAGAGGAAGAGAGGTTAGTAACTGCACTTCAGTCAAACCTGTCCCTTGTTTCAGCTCCTGTGCAGAGCTTCCATCACTCTCTCATAGTCTGCATACATGACAGTACTCATAAGCTAATGATATAAAATAAAAATCAGTGGGTGTATTTTCTGTTAGGCCAATTGTCAGCAGCCTACTCTTGACTGCCCTTCTATTTTTTTACTGACTGGCTACAACAACAACCTTCATTTTTATACTTTAACACACTTTCATACAAACAATGTAGCTCAAAGTGTTTTACAAGATAAATTAAAATGAAGTTAATATAAAACATAAACAAACAAGATTAGGCAATAATATTATACAGTATGTAACAAAGAAGAAGGTAAGATTGGAAGGCAGAAAAAAAAACTCCAGTTAAGCTGAAGAACAAACAAACAAAATCTGCAGGGGTTCCAAGGCCAAAAGCCCACCCAGCCCTAACTGGGCATTCTACTTAACATCAGTCCTTATGGTTTGCAGGCTTCACATGGGAGAATCACAATACATTAAAACATTAGAACGATTGAGACGAGAACAAGTCATTCAGCTGATTATCCAACAATAAAAACGTTCAGATCCTCTAAAACAGCAATATCTCCACAGCAAAACTGTTAGTATGTAAATACCAAATGGTAGTGTATATAAGTTACTTTAACACTGTAAGAGTTAATTTAACAAAGACAATTCCGTCATATACCTTCATTGAACATTAAAATCAAATGTATGAAGTAATTTAGGCACTAACACAAAATTTACCAGCCAATTTACAAATGGAACTCGCTGTTTGTCACTCTTGAAAAGAAGATAAATTTAGACCATTGTCAAGATACACCTTAAGTCAAAAGTGAGCAAATAAGAATTAATGAGTGTCTAAATTACTTGAGATTCCAGGAGCAGCAACACATTTCCAACAGTTTTCCATTGACGTTTTTGGAATATTGGACCTTAATACTGTGTTTGTTCAACAAGCACCACAACAAGCAGCCGCAACCTGGACTGGATGACCATATTTACTATTCTTTTATTTAAATTTTGAACAGCCAAGGTTTCCCTTCTATAAGCAAATCTTTTCATTTTCATCATAGTCAGCAATGTCTTTGTTTGTTCTAAATTTGTATTTCACGCTGGAAAAAGTTGTATGCAGTGTGTCCAGGGGCAGTACACCTGCAATATGTGGACAATTCAGGTTTAGGGCCAGTCAGATTCCCCAGGTTGTGATACAGAAATACAATATTTCAGACTTCCCTCCTCTCCCTCGGCACACAGAGTATCCCATTGCAAAGCAGAACACACAAATGGACTGTGAAATTAAATCAAATTACAGCACAACATGAATGTGTAAGAAGTTAGCAATCAAAGCAATGTCCAAGGTGGTCTTATAGTAGCACAGTGGCACAACAGCCTACATCTAACATATTTAAAGTTTCCATTAAAGTGCTTCTGTTCTACTTTATCACATAGTTAAAACAGCTCTGTGATCACCTCATCTGGTTTATATTGCAGTGCTCTGCACTTTTTCAATGGCTCCTTCAAACGTAACTATGCTAAATGATCATTATGTGATTTAAGCCTTAAATGTAATGCATTAGTGGTCTCTGAAAATGAGACACATTCAGAGCATGGACGACAATATCCACAGTGGACTTTGAAAATGCTTGTTATGTTAGGCACTATGCAAAATAAGAAAATTTACACAAAGTGCACATAGTTAATGCTATGTGAGATTGTGATTGTCTTAATTTTCTTTTACAATATAAAACAGTGAAAGCCGGGGTCTGCTTCTTTGCTGCTTCTATATTTCTCTTACTTTTAAAATGTTAGGTCTGTGCTAGCAGGGACAGGAGGAGCTATAAGGTAGTGCTCTATCCCTGTGTTCCTGGTCCATGTGTAAAGCCGTGCATAGCATTCACACTAAAACGTGGCATACTGACAAAACAGAAATGTGCGTATGCACAAAAAATTTCAGATGCAAAAAACCGTACGTAAGCATAGTTCCAAACACATTCCCTTTATAAATCTCAATCAACGTTAATTTTAATACACATTCACACGCCTACAACCCCACCCCAACTCCTCCCATAATTTGGCATATTTGAATATGCAAATCAATACTAATATCCCTTTCTATTCAGTGTTTTGTTAAAAGATGATGGTAAAAGCACATATTAAAAAAGAAGACTTTCAAAAAAGTGGTCAGATGTCAAAGTCGACATGAAAAGGCGAGTGTCTGAGTGTCATATGGAAGTGTATTAAGGCCACAGAGAAAGATAAAAAAAAATAATAGGGACACAGTGAAGAAAAAAAGGTCTGTGTTGAGATTAAAGTCAAAATGTTGACTTTAATCTCAAAATTTCCACTTTAATCTGGTAGTATATTTAGTCATTAAATTAGAAAGTTTAATTAAGTAGACTTTCTCAAATCCCATCATAACTAAAGTAGCAGGTTAAACGCTTCGTATTCTATATGTTCCCTGACTCCGCCATTAATCGCCCCTTGCTTCTTCTTGATTGCCGCGCAGAATAAATTACATTAATGATATTACAGCTCTCTGAGCATTTTAGAATACTGAGATGTATACATGATATCATTTTCATTAAGAAATGCTTTAAAGCATGTATTAAATATGTGGATGCACGGTGGTACAGCAGTAGTGACCCTAGATGAAATAATTTTTTGCAGCAGTACTGTGTCTGTCAAATGTATAAACCCCCAATTTCTCTGCATAACCAATTTTCACATAATAAGCGCCTGTAATAAAAAAAAATAAAACAACTGCAAAGTTAGAATGCTGATTCTTCAAAACTTTTAAGGAACATTTAAAAAATCTTCATTATATATGTTTAATTATTCCAGCCATCCAAGGTCAAGCCAGTCCCAGCAATCATACAGCGTGAGGCAGAAGCAATCCCCGGACGGGGTGCCAGCTCATCGCTGCTATTGTCCACCGTGCTCCCCACATGTTTAATGATTAACAGTATACATTATTAGATGAAGTTAACAATTTATTTGTAAAATGTAATATATGTACTTTTGCATTCCATCTTGAAAATTATATCAAGTATACATCCTAGTATTCTAACAGCACATAGCTCCAGGAGGATAGCTCTTGGAAACAAATCTAAATCGACTTAGAAGCAAGTCATCATCATCTGTAAATATGCACTCTCTTCTAATGAATTGAATTTAATTCCTTTACAGTCATTGTATGGTACAATGAGATTCAATATGCAATTCCTCCATAAACCTATTTTCCTATAAAATGATAATAATAATAATAATAATAATAATACAATAAAAAAATGAAAAATACACAATATGAAAGCACAAGTACAATATACATATAAATATAGTGCAGATGGTGCAAATGGTTCATAAAGTGGCTCAGGTTGTGAAACATTACAGTTGTAGTGCAAGTTTACAGTGAGGTAATTGTAATTATAAGTATGCACTGTTCTAACGGGAGCACTTGAAGGACTGATTGATTGTGTTTATAGCTCTTGGGATGAATCTGTTTCTGAGCTACAAAGTCCTTGTAGGAAAGGCACTGAAGCATTTTCTGGATGGGTGAAATTCAAATAGACTGTGACATGGGTGAGTGGAATTCATGCAGATGCTGGTGACTTTCCTGAGGCAGTGTGTGCTATAAATGTCCTCCTGGGCTAGAAGCTGTATCCTCTGCTGTCAGCTGTAATCCTCTGTGCTCTCAACACAACCTGTGCAGCTGTGATACCACACACAAATCGCAATAAACAGGTTGAAATACTCTCAGTGGTGCACTAAGAGTAACAACGCTAAAGCAGCCATGGTAGCTGGAATAGTTTGGCCATTCCATGCATCATTATATTGTTACAAAATGATTACAATCAAGTGCTTTAAATTTGTAAATGATATGCAATTAATTTCAGTGTATTTGACACAGCCTGCGTCATGGATGTGAATCTAAAAAAGGCCACAGAAACAGTAGCACTGCTTTGACGCTGGGTACCGCCAGTTTGGAAAACGGAGCAGAAAAGTGAGCGTAGCTTTATGCCAAGTTTACCTTTTATACATCTCGAAGTGAGTTTGGAGACAGGTGTATGCACCATTTATACATGAGGCCCCAGCTCTTGACAAAGAAGTAAACATGAGGTGAACAATTAATTGTACGGTAATTTCTCAATTTATCAACTATTTTTTAAGAATGTGATACTTAAAGTAAAAGAATTTATGCACTTACTGCAAACTGATAATAGAAAAAAGAAAATATAACAAGACAGTCAAAACCAAGGAAAACTCCCAAATTGATATAGTGGATTCTGAAAATATTGCATGCTTTATTATGTTGTAGATTTAGTTTTAAATGGATCAATATTAGTCTTTGATTCTTAATACATTTGTAAACATTTCTGAAATCATGTTTTACTTTGTGATTATGGGTTATGGAGGGTGTAATGATAGGCAAAAATGGCAAATTTATCCATTTAAGATTGTAGCAGGTGCCACTATGCTATTGTCACTTTGTTAGTTTGCATCTCCTTTCGGAGTACATCAGGAAATGGGTTGCTGAGGATTCCCCAAAAATGGGAAACTACACCTTTAAGGGGAAGATACAGCATGGACAAGATGGTTGGGTTGAAGACAACTTTAAGTTGGAAAAGAAGAGCGAGTGAGAGAGAGACATCAAGCGGTGAAGCGAGGAGAAACAGCATGTTAGCGCTGAGAATCCACTTGCAAGCCACCTTCTGGAAGAAAGTTTTATTCAGGGTTGCATGGGAGGCGCATCTCTGAAGACAAACTTTTTTTTGTAGTTTCACTGAGTGATTGACCATTGGACCAGTAGGACAGAACATTTATGTTATTGGCAACGCCTACCGACGTACTCCGTTGGGCTTCCAGCATTTCACCGTCCTCTTGAACTGTAAGGACAATAAATCACTGTGTGATGATTTGAGGTTATCGGAGTCCAGTGAGAGCATCTCACACAATAATTTGTGAATGTTTGTCCTTAATTCTTATTATGTGCTTATTGTTTGGGGAAGTACTTTTAAACAATTTTGTCTGTTAATATGTAAATATATATTTTTTTCCTTTCATTGCTTTAATGCTTTTTATCATATGCTGATCTGGAGCATGTGATGAGTGAGTCAAATAGGATGAGCATTGGTCAAGTAAAGTACTGCTATTACTCTAGTGGTATTCTGATAGGGGCAGCAGCCCTGGGTTTAGTTGTTGTCCCGGGTGGCAGTACAAGATTAAATCTGCTCCACAGTAAAGTGTGCAGAAAGTAAAGGGGTCTGGATACTTTCTGAATCCACTTTAATATGGTTAAAATACCACCTTAAGAATTCTCAAGCGATTTGGAGGATTTTTAACATAGACTCATGGACAGTGTAACTCTGCCATTTCTATAATCCTTTGTCATGTTGCATGCGCATGGGAGACAGCTTAAGGGTTTGGTGATGGCAATTACCTGCCAGACCAGGGGTTGGCGCCATATACTAATGCCTTTTCTTCTCCTCCCTCCTCCATGTCCACCCACCTGGAATCTTCCTTTCCTGCTACTTGTACTCATAATCTGAAAATTGGCCATCTTGAGTCAGTTCTGTTATGAGCTCTGCAATTGTTGCATGTTTTTCTTTTGCTTTAAGTCTTTCGATTATATGTGTTCACCAAGTTGGTGCCCCAACTCTTTATCGTTGTTTGTGTCCTATGGTATTTTACACCGTACATCACCTCAAATAATATTTTCCATGTTTTAAAGATAATAATATTTTAAACAATTGGAGCCCATATATGTTAAGTAACTTTCTCAGAATCATAACAAAATTCTGTAAATATTGGAATAATAATTGTACAATCTTGTTCTTTCCAGTCAAATTTTTTAATCACTAGTGATGAGCTGAAAGATGTGCATAAAATGGAATTGCCAACAAAACCTCATAAAACCAAAATGTCGAAACAAGCTGTGTTTTAAGATGTGACAAAACAGAGCTTACCTACACTAGCCTGCTAAAATCCATTGGCCTGGATGTGTGGCCCCCCATGAGCCTGCAGAAGGATCGTGGATTGGATCATCTGGCATTGGAGAGCAGCTGATCAATGGGATGACATCCCCATAAGCGGATGTGCTATGAGCCTTTCTAATGACCCACTGTTCTCTTTGCTCTTCTACACCCTCAGTCACTTTTTCACATAAGTATTGGGAATAAACTACCGTATCGGCCTTTTGGTGAGTCGTGTCACCAATTCTTTCATTTCTTCTTTCCTCAGGTTTTCCCTTTTTGGATCTTTCTACACTTTCTTTTTCCTCTTTTCACTGGAGATTGTTTTGTTTGGTCACAATCACTGCAAAAATAGCCCTAGCATTACGTTGGAAATCTTGATTACCTATCCTATAACTTATGGAAATCCACTTTCTACAGCTTTAATGCTTTTCAAGCTGTCTGCTGATAGAACTAATGGTGCCACTGGCTGAAATATTTCTAAGTGGCAATCATATATACAACTTTTTTGGTCTTACCTGGAGGGAAGCTTTACTTAATGACCACTTTGTTTTTCCTGTGTGAGGTTGTGCCTTCTCTCCTCCATGATTAAGTTTGCTATTTTGTTTTCTGGGGGATAGGTGTGTTATTTTGCATTGACATTTTCATAGTTGTGTTTAATTTACTCTAACTTACTTAACAGAAATTAGATAACAAAAAATAGTTACATATGTAATAACCATCATGGAGAAATATTCTTTGCCCGCCCAAACTAAAAAATAAAACCTTAAAACCACATAATTATGCACAAAATGATTTGTAAGATCAATATCACAAAATTGTATGCAGAGCAAAACTTCCCTTATCACTAGTAACTACCCATCTGTTATAACATAACCTTCTCAAATCTAACATAACATTTTCATCAACTACTCCAGTGTTACAAAGGTCCAGAGCATCTGACACAAGACATTGACCAAACCTGGAAAGGACATGAGCGCATTGTAAGAAATACACATTTCTAACTGTCAAGTAGCTAACACTTACACTTTTGGGGATGTGGGAAGAAAATCCACATCAAAATGTGCAAACTCCATGTGTACAATGACCATTGTATTACAATATGTTTGATTAAATTTGATTACAGAATTATATTATATTACATTACATGACATGATTGTATTCTCATTGTATTCCTTGCACACAATGCTGCCAGGATGGTCTCTAGCCCTTTTTTACACTAAAGTGGATTAAATGGGTTTGTGAATGTTGATGTATTATATCTCCACCTAGGTTTTAAAGTGTTTAACACTAGAATTACCAAAGCCAACGAAAAAACCCGGCCTACCTTAAATCCATTCGCACCTATCCATCAGCGTCTTTTGTTTTGTAAATGTGTCGATAAGTGCAAACAGCCTACTTTCCCATCCTTCCACCGCCGTAGAAACAGAAAAAAGCCGTGGACATTTCTTGCGGGGAGGGCTTCTGTTCTCTTTCTCTGATGTAGAACCCTCATCCTCATCCGAGTTCACCTCTGTTATAGCACGTCTTTACTTGAAAACAGCAGTGTCAGATCAGGGGGAACATGAACGTGACTGAGAGAATAAAACTGATAAAAAAAAACCCTAACCTTTACAAGCACCATACATTTATACCAACTGTTACAGACTCAAATCAAATGTATGTTTTTATTGTATAATAGTAACAGTAAGAGCAACTCACTACTCAAAACTTTTTTTTGTGACGAAGCAAGGCTCGAATCCGCAACCTGTTGATTAGGAGTCAGCAGTTCTTACCGCTGTACTACCAAAGCAGTCGTGACAATGAGGTACACTAACCCGATTTCTTTTTCTTTGGTTATAGTCTTGAATAAAAGTGCACTTGTTCTGTTATACTTGTGCCTTTTGTGAAAGTGCTTATTTGATATTTAGACTTCAGTGTTCACACGTTATACATTTCATGGCAAAATTTTGTTGTTAGTACTAAAACATGAAAAAAGTTTGTCTTTTAGGTATGTGTTCAACATTTCTGTCATGCTATAGTCACATAGATCTTTGTAGACACGGAACACACGTGAAATGCATGTTTTCCAAATAACGATATATTATTTACCCTATACAGCTCCCAGTACCTCACTGCAAGATAAACAAGGGTTGAGCTGGGAGAGTTTTTTGCCGTTTCTGCGGCAGTGGGAGGGTGGGATTGCAGGCTGCTTGCTGATTGTGTTTATCTACACATTTACAAAAAAAAGACGCTGACAGAGAGGTGCGAATGATTTAAGGTGGGCCGGGTTAACAGGGTTTTCATAGGCTTTGGTAATTTTAGTGTTAATGAAATTTTGAGTTATGTGTATCCAGACTGTCGAACTAGCCTAAGCAGAAAGTCAGGAACAAACATGAACAAACTCCAAGCAATACTGTAAGCAGATTTGGAATGATGGGTGGCATGGTGGCACAGTGGCAGTGCTGGTGTCATTAAGTAGACCACGATTCATGTATGGGGTCCTCCTTGTGAAGGGTTGGCATGTTCTCCCTATGTCTGCATTGATTTCCTTCCAGACAGTCCAAAGACATACAGGTCAGGTGGATTGGCAATAATAATTTGGCCCATGTCTATGCCCCGTGATGGACTGGTGCTCTGTCCAGGGTTTGTTCCTGCCCTGTCACCTATAGCTAGCTCGAACAGGCTGCTGTGACCCTGGTCTGAATTAAGTGAATTAGAAAATGACTGACTGATTGATCTGAAGTGACCCTCATTGCATTAAATGCTGTGCCTTTGTATGACCCTTTCATTATTGATTTTACAAGCAGAGGAGTCAGTCACTCATTCCTGAAGCTGCTGATATGTGATTTCCATTCTATTCTAGTCGAGCGTCTGCCTGTGCAGCAGTCACACAATTAGCATGGCTCCAGTGATCTTGTTACATCCACATAAGCGAAAGTACAGTTTTCCGTGACCGTTTCTGCCCATGGAATGACTAAACCTTGATATTCAGTTACAAGCTAATCTTTTTGCTATATATACTTAATCAGTTCTCATGAGAAAATCGGTAACATGAGATCAGATGCAGGCACACTGATTTCAGATCTCATGACATTCCTTTCCAGTCACACTGTGAATGTCTTCAGATTCAGAAACTCCATATTCATTTATGAAGAGGGTTTTATCAACACATAAGAAAATAAATATGGACAAAAACTGTTTTCCGTACAGATGAATCCAGTTAAATTTCAATTTACTTGTTTTGGCATGACCTTCACAACTACACACAACTGCTTTTTGTGTGTGAGTTGTGTTACAATCACTTAAGTGTTGTTATGTTTCAGCCAGAGTTTCCCCCAACTGGCTAGGGGTTCAAATTTCTTTCATGTATGTTTTGTTCAATTTTTTATGTTAATATTATTGATTATTTAGTTTCTTTATGTCTAGATATCTATTGCTATGTTCTGTGTGTCTTGTTAGTGATTCCCTAAGAGGCGGGGCCACCTGCCCATCCCCACAAGGGACTGCCCTCTGCCCTATAAAGGCTGAACTTGGTAACATTGCACATTTTAAATGAATAGATCGAAGTCCCAGAACATGCAGGCTCTTGATGGTTGCAGTTGCAAGTAAGAAGGTGGACACACCACTCTGAGGTTGATTGGCATACTTGGCTGAACGTGCATTCATGTGCACACACAAGCTGATCAATCAAGTGCCTTTGTCACACCTTGGAGCAGGTGACTGCAGCTCCTGCACCAAATCGGTGCAATAAAGGAAGCCTGGGCAGAAAAAAAGGAGGAGGGAGAGACTAAAGAAGAGAAAAAGGAATGGAGATAAAAGGAAAGATAGGGTAAGAGGCAGGATTGAGAGCTGTGCCTTTTGGGAAGGAGGCAGGTGGTCGAGTATAAGAGCCAGAGAGAGGAGTGTGTGGCCAGCGCTCCACAGGGCTGAAGAAGGTTGCTCTTGTTGAGCATTTCACAGAGCAGGAGCGACCTATTCACTTAAGAGTAGGCTCCTGCAGACACTGGGGAATGGCAGCAGGAGTACGAGTAGGAGCAGGGCTCATGGGGTACCTTATGTAAGTCCAAGGAATGGCAGCAAGGGAAATGAACCAAGGTTTGATGGTTGTTTGCACCTGTTGGAGGCCACCTCCTCATGCTGCAAGGCGCTAACGGGACAAGCAGAGGAGATGCCAGATTTAGAGAGTTGTATTGAGGCTCATGGCTGTTTTAAAAGAGAACCTGTCAAGAATTTTATCCTCATTTTTATGGATTATTTATTAGATATTTTAAGCTTCACTTGTACACTTCTTTTTAAGGGATTTTTTTATTTATTGACAATTGTTGCACTGCACTTTTGACACTTTATTGTTTGGTTTTAATAAAAGCACAAAGCACTTGCTCCTACCCTTTCTGGCTGTGTGCGTCCTCATTTGCCAGTTTCATCCACGGTTTATGTTCCGGGTTCCAGCTGCCAAGGACAATGGAGCCAACCCAGAAAATCCACAGTCCCTTGCGGTTCATTAAATGTGCTTGTGGTGTGGTGAGCTACTCTTGTGTGATTTAGCTGATTTTTTGATTTTTTGTTCTGTTTTTGACTTCACCTACTGAATTTTGTTTTGGGGCTTGTTTGTCTCTGGATTACCTTTGCCTTTTCAAGCAACTTCATCTGCCTTTTGTGCTCTTCAGAGCTTCCTTGTGCTGCAGAGCATTTTTTGAAAACAAATGTTTTTATTTATAAATAGTATTTGTTGCCCATTGTGTGACTAGCTGGGTTTTTCACCTTGTAGAAGATATTTTTGAATATTGTTTTTGTTGGAGCAGAGGTCTCCAGTAATGGCCCTAGAGTATTAATGTGGCTGCAGGTTTTTATCCCAACCATCTTCTTTATTAGTGACAAGTTTTTGCTGCTAATTAACTCATTTTGCCTATTTTTTTTAAATTATCATGCTATATAAGACTCAGACTCCTTATTTTTTTTAATTAGCAGGGAAACAATAATGAGATATAAAATGAGCCAAAATAGCTAACCTGTGTCCATCATACAATATCTGAAAATATAAAGAAAGGTGAAGGTCTCAGTAATATTAATCATCTCAGGTCCTCAAAAAATGTAGATGGTGCTCTTAAAAAAATCAACACTTTTGAAAATGTCTTCTGAGGCAGAATGAGAGCACCAACATGCCACAAAATTAAATAACAGGTTTAATTATTGTAACAACAAAAATTGACTTGTAATTAAGAAACTGGTTAGGATGAAATTGGTTGGACTTTGAGGCCCTGACTTAGCTGGATATCTGGTGGCTCACTTCACATCTCATTTTTGTTAGGGTGCAATTTAAGAGAAAAGGGAAGCAATGCAGAGGACTAAACCTTAAAAAAAGTAGCAGCAAGTTGAAGAAGTGACATTCAGGGTGAGCGGATGTCTCAATATTAAATTCAGTGGGCAGGTGCTATTTTGAGAGGCCTGCAGGCTTGCTCCGCTGTAAGAAGTACCAAATTCATTCATAAAAACTCTGTCATAAGTAAATCTTCCTAATGCAAACACCTAATTATAATTAATTTAATGGAAAAGAACAGGCACTGGGCATTACCTCCCATGGAATAATAGATGGTATGGGTTCCACCAGGGGGTGCTGCTACTTTGTCTGGCTTCTGCCTCACCCAAAAGTGCTTCCACACCAACGGGCCACCGGAAGTACTCCCGGGTGCTGGATAAAAGAAGCCCACTGCCACTGCTCCAGAATCGGTAGCGAGTAGGTGAAGCTTGCTGGAGGAAGAGTGGAGGCAGAAGGAATGACAGAGAGGGATGGAAAGAAGAAGAAAAGAATTGTGCTATTGTGCTTGTCTGTGCTGTGCTGACTAGTGAGAAATGTAAGAAAAGCATTTCCAACTGAAATACTAGCATAAAAGCAGTGTGTGTGTGTGAAAGAACTTGTACCTGGTGTCTGTCTATGTTGGGTTTGAGGAGCTGGTATGCCTCCTGCAGGCCAATATATATATGTATGTATGTATGTATGTATATATATATATATATATATATATATATATATATATATATATTGTGGTCCCCGGCCGGGACGCCCAGGAGGACGAGAGGAGGGCTTGTGCCTCCTCCAGACCGCGAGGGGGCGTCCGTCCTGGTTATGTTGGGGGCCTCGGGTAGAGGGCTTTGAAGCCCAGCCCTGTAGGGGCCCGTGGCCACCGCCAGGCGGCGCCCCGATGCCGGTTTATCCCGTGTGGTCCCCGGCCGGGACGCCTTGGAGGACCAGAGGAGGCCGTGTGCCTCCTCCAGACCGACAGGAGGCGTCCGTCCTGGTTATGCAGGAGGCCTCGGGTAGGGGGCTTGGAAGCCCAGCCCTGTAGGGACCCGTGGCCACCGCCAGGCGGCGCCCCAGTGCCTATTTATCCCAGGAGCCCGGCACTTCCACCACACCAGGAAGTGCCGGGGGGAAGACGACAGGGGACACCCGAACGGCTTCCGGGTGCACAGCCGGCACTTCTGCCACACAGGGGTGTGGCCAACTCTAATTGCCGGGAAGCAGCTGGAACCCATCCGGGTTCCCATAAGAGGGGCCGCCTCCCTCCAGTCATTGGTGGATGTCGGGAGGTAGCGAGACAGAGCTGGGGAGAGGACTGGAGGCGGCCAGAAGAAAGGCACAAAGACTGTGAGCCCTGGACTTTGGGGAATCGGTGTAAGAGGCACTGGGGTTCGTGCACTTCAAACTGTAAATAGTGTAAATAAACAGTGTGTTGGGTGAACTATGTTGTCCGTCTGTCTGTGTCCGGGCCAGCGTTCACAATATATATATATATATATATATATATATATATATATAATAGTGGCGGACAGCTGGGACGCCTCTTCTATATATAGTCCGGGGGAACAAGTATGGACTGAACAGTGCCTCCCTCGCAATGCTAGATGGCAGCCCCCATGGGTGGCAGTGCTGCTTCGGATTCCTGCAGGGCTCCATAGGACATGGAGTTCTCTACAACCCTGTTGGGATCCGGGGATACCAAGGGGGGCGCTGCAGTTGTTCCTGAGCCCATGTAGGCGGCTCTTTTGCCACACCCGAAAGTGCAGCCAGAAACAGGTCGTCAAACACCTTGAGCACTTCCAGGTGGGCTATTAAAGGAGCCAGCAGCCACCACTCCGGGAGCCAGAGTTGGGAGAAGGGAGAACAAGCTTGCCGGAGAGGAGTGGTGAAGAAAAAGAGAAAGAGAAGAAGAATTGTGTGGTACTGTGCTTGTGGAACTGTGTTGTTCCTGCCCACAGATGAATAAAAATAAAATAAAATCATTTATTTGTTTTACCAGTGTGCCTCCTGCATCTGTCTGTGTTGGGTTGAGTGTTGATATAGCGCCTTCTGTCATAATATAATATAATATGTAATTACTATATCATATACTATAATTATATAGTATACACATATATATATAGTATATACAGCGTATATATATATATATAAATATATATATATATATATATATATATACTTGGGGGCTCCGCCCCCTGCTCACTTCGCTCGCCAACCTCCGGGTTTGTTTTTCCAGAAATACAATTTAAAGAGATTGTATTTTTTTATGGGAATTGTTACATATGCATTATGTTCACTTTTACTGTAAAACCTCAATAAAAACAATATTTGGAATTAACTTTTCTTCAAGGTTGCATTAAATTTTGATTCTGTGTTTGGTCTTACATCATGATAACACAACGTATAACTGCCCGTGTATGAATATCATTTCAAGCTCTCTAATAAATAAACTGATTTTTTTGAATGTTTGTCCCTGTGATTTGTTAATTGTCATAGCAAAGCTATTCTCACGGGAAACTGTAAATGTTTTAATAAGAATGGCATATCAAGATCTCCTTTGGTGTCTAATGTTATTTGTGGAATATGTACTACATTACCTTTCTTGTCACCCGTTAAAATTTTACATGTTAGAATTGTTCTACCAGTTTTCAATACAACTAATCTTGTCCCATTGCATACCCCATCACTCATACATAAATTACACAATAACATTACGATACATCCTTCTTTCAACAGTAATTCAGCCGGTGGGAGACCAGAGGGTGTTAACCATCCTGTTTTGCCATCAGGGAAAAGCAAAGGAAAGAGCAAAGGATCGGCATGTGGCGATTAATTTGACAGAAATGATAATTTGTGCTTTCCTTTGGGATATACACGAATATCTACTCTGTCTTTGATATCGCCCATCTTCCAAAACTGTTATCTCTGACAATTCGTCACATGTTGGTTTATTATAAATGCAACTGTGATCTTTCGGATTCATATGGAAATCCAAGAAAATTTCTTTGTCTGTGTTTTGCAGATATATTTTGTGCAAAGTGCGATGCTTTTGGACGTACGGATTTGTATCCATTATTGGCTGTATAATATCTAATGTGTCCAAATGTTTAACTCTTTCGATTCTATATTGCATCGCTTCTCCATTATCATAAATATACACCTGACCGAATTGTGGTTTATTCTAAATTAAACTTGTCATAGCTTTAATTGTTGCAAAACCACAGATTCTTATAGCATATGGTCCATTATTGTGTAAATCTACGTTTTGTGCATTGAATAATGCAAACGTGAAAAGATTATTATAGACTCGGATATTTTGCCTGTAGTGTTTGTGGATTTCACTTTCACCAAACAACAAATCTTTTAATTCTCGCGGATACGCCTCTTCATTGGGAGGCTACACTACTTTTCCCTGATGGCAACACGATTTAGCTAATCTACAAGTCTCTGACTTAAACTTTAAAGCCTTACAATATCTACATACTTTTGACATATCACCTATGTCCATATATTCGATCTCTTTTTGCTGTTCCGTTATTTCACTGAGTAATAATTTCCGTTTGTTTGTGTTAATGCGATCTTCATTTTTTTTTTGATACTTTTGAATTTTCCTACTTTCATATTCTTTAACTTGCTCTGCATGTGTAACGTTTTTGACCATCTTTATAAAGTCTTTTATTTCTGACCCCGATTGGACATACGAGGTTTTCAATTCCACTTGGTCCAGGCTGATTATTACTTTCCTTATTTTCAGAATTTGCACATAGATTATTGTTCTTTTTTGCATTCTTTTCTCTCCAACGCTTTTGTGTCTCTTTTTGACGCGCTAGAACGTATAAAATTTTTAAGAGCTAGGAGCACATGAAGTGTGTCTGCCAAAAGCATTCCAATTACTGAGAGGTTGAGTCTGTGATCCTGTTTTAAATTGTTTGTAAGTACGGCGTGACGTGCAAAAGTCACCATCTCACGGGTCTTGCTTCCAAAGTCTTGTCTCGTGGAACATCAAAGTGTCTTTCCGAGAAAGTCACGTCTCGACACAAGATTTTTTATTATAATAGATATACACTTATATATATAGACTCACATATATACATCTTGTATATATTTTATTTTATTATATATATTGTATATCATTATTTTATAGATAAATGGTATTATTTTGCTTATTTTTACAAGAGTATCTGGGTCACAACAAAGTGAAAGTGTTAATATACTGTAGACTTTTGCCAGTTTTTGAAACTTGTTCATAAATTGTACAGAAGCCTTCATATTTCTTCCATCCCGACATGAAAGTGAAACAGAGATACCCAGAAAGCCCATTACCTGCATTAATTTTCTGTCCCTGGGGTGGATAAGTTGAAATTAATTTTCACTTTTCCAATATTAATTTGGGCATCTTATTGATTATTAATTATCAATTCCTACTGCACACGACTCCAAGAAGACAACTCTAGGAAGTCTGAATTGGTTTATAAGCCAAACGTCATCATGAGCCAAAAAATCACCATGATCCCTGAAAACTTTCTCCATGCATAGCCTGCCATTGACGATATCCTCCAAAAGAGCTAACGCCGCCATTGCAAGTACAACACACAGCACACCCTTTTTATAGGCAAAATAGATGCACTCAATCAGATCTTCTCAAATGGCACAGTTTTCTTGCAGACAGCACCAGGCTGTCCTCCAAGATTTATAGAGACTTTTTCTGTGTTTTTGAACAGTAACATGTGAAAATGTCTATTGTAAAAAAGAGCTAGAAGTGTAAAAAGTTTGCACTGCATTAAATTACATACATCCCTACAACCCACATAAATAGAGAAGAGTGTGCACACTTCACACAGGTGGTGCCTGACTGGTTCTTAAACCCAGGTGGCAGTGACCTCTGACCCATAGCTCATTAAATTGCCACCAGCTTCTGTCTGCCAGAGCCTGCTGTTTCTGTCTTTCTGATTTTCTTTTTGTTCAGTTTTGTCCCATTTATTACAGAGTGGCGCCCAGATTCCAATTTAAACAACTGGTCTTATATTGTATATATCCTCCAGGAATTTAAACACCTATGCAGGTATTTTAATAGTTCTTCTTCTTCCCAAGAAGTGCTGATTGAGTTTTACCAGCTTCTCCCTATTATTATGAAGGCCCTTTAATTCAGTTTCTCCTTTTGAACTCTTTTTAAAACCCTGTCATTGAGGTCTTTCCTCTTCCTCTTTCCTCTTCCTCATGCTGAACAGAAATGCATGCAGTAGTCCCGTCTGATTTATATTGTACTTTTCTGCACTTTTTCAATGGCTCTATTATATACTGATGCTAAGTAATCTGAGACGTAGGCCTTAGACTAACAGTGCTTGTAGTCCTTTGAAATCGGCCACATTCAGAACGTGGAGAACAATACACACAGTGAATTTTGAAAGCACTCTCAGTGAAAGGAAAAGTGTACACAGTTAATTTTATGTGAAATCGTGATTTTCTTCATTTTCTTTTACCACTGTTTCTTTGGACAACATAAAGCAGTGAAAGCTGAGGTCCCGTTCTTGGCCACTTGTATTTTTTTGCTTCAAATGTCTTTGCTCATCTTTTGGCTCACATCTTTTCTTCTGGTCCTTTATAAAATAAATCACTGATAACTCTGTTGCAGTCGTATAGCCTCAACAACTCATTAAAACATTTAATTTAAACTGATGTCAAGTTATGCGACTTCCAGTTGGAGGCTGTGTGAAACTTAAATAACTGCAGTTGCTGATCTCGTCACCTGAGTATTTAATTCATACGACTAGAAATCACTGGGTATGTCAAATTACCCATCTGCTGAATCTAACAGCAAGAAATGTGTTGCCTAATGGAGCTGGTGTCTGTGTGAAGGCTTTACAGGTACAGAGAGTTCAGCCAGACTCTCTGCCCTTTTTCAACTTACATTTTTCCCATTCTATTATGGTATGTACCACAGAAGTCGTCAGATCAATAAGCTTATCTTCTGTTTATGAGTGTTTGTTTATTTCTCATCACTGCTTTACATGTAGTGGTTGCTCATGGGTTTTCAGCGCTCATGCACACAGAGCTCGCCCCTACAACTTAAGACAAAATTAAACCATTTTATTGGAGCCACTCGTGGAATTGTTAGATTGAATCTCTGGGTATGTCAGACTAAATGAATGACCATCGCTAAGATTATGTAAATGAAGCTTACAGTAAAAATCACTGAAAAGGTCCTGTAATGTGACATGGCTTTATGTCATCATAACTGCATCATAAGTTTGCCAAATGAAAGGAGGTCATTCAGTCCATCAGGATGTCCTAATATCTCATTGAGATATTTTTAATAGTTATCAAACATTCTGCATTAACTTTATGGCCAAATACGGCAATAATGTATATATTGTAAAATACATTTCAGTATAGGTTATACAGTATACATTTCAATATACAGCTGTACCTGCCGTTCCTCCCACAGGACAATGTGGCATCGGCTAGAGTGTCTGCAAGGCTACACATTAACGATGACCACAACCTATAAGGCCCTAATGAACGTGCTTCCTCGCCCAGCTGGTTCAAAGACTACACGAAGAATACACTAACACCACCCTCTATGACCTTGGCATCACTGGGACTGCTCTCAGATGGTTTGACTCCTACATCTCGGGCAGATGCTGCAGTGTGTCCTGGAGAGGGGAGTTGTCAGAGGCACACCTGTCATACATTGGTGTACCCCAAGGATTGGTGCTGGGTCCTCTATTCTTCTCTCTATACACCATCTTGCTGAGCAACATCATCCAATTGCATGGGTTCTCTTATCAGTGTTATGCCAATGATACACAGATATACAGTACCTGTCATTCCCTCCGGAGCACAATGCCGTATCAGCTAGAGTCCCTGGATGTCTTACTGATATCTCAACTTGGGTGAAGGACCACCACCTACAGCTCAACCTGGCAAAAACTGAGCTTCTTCTGATCCCAGCCAGCCAGTCCGTTCAACTCCCCATCTCTGTACAGCTTGGGTCACTGTGGCTAAAACTCACCAGGTCAGTTAATGAGCAGCTATCTTTTTCTGACCACATTTCTACTGTTTCTCATTCATTTAGGTTTGTGCTGTACAACATCCGCAAAATCAGACCTTTTCTGACAAGAGCATGCAGCACAACTTCTAGTCCAGGATACGGCAACTTGCTCCTGGCAGGAGTATTCATTCGCATGTGCTATCAAGCCACTGCTGATGATCCAGAATGCAGCAGCCCATCTTGTATTTAACCAGCTGAGACGGGCACATGTCACTCCTCTCTTCAGGTCACTATATTGGCTCCCTGTAGCAGCACACATCAAGTTCAAATCCCTGATGCTTGTCTACAGAGTAGTCAGTGGGTCGGCACCTGCATATATGGAGACTCTGTTGTAGTGTTATACTCCTTCTTGCCCACTCAGGTCTGCCAGGGAACAGCATCTGGTGATGCCACCTCTTTGTGGTATCAAGTCTCAATCCGGACTCTTTTCCTGTGTGGTTCCGATCTGTACTGCTGATTCCCTCAATGTATTCAAGAAGCAATTGAAGATCCATCCGTTTTGTGAATATCTATCTAATTGTAGAGAAAAAAAAAGACTAGCGCTGTGATAGTTTCTATTCTTGGTAATTTAAGTGTAACTGCTTTATTGATTTTAAATGTATGAGTTATTACATCTTTTCAAGTTTTGTTACCTGTCCTATTACACTTGCTGAACAAACAGGCCCCAGCCTAATATTAATTAATTGTTTACCTCTTTTGTAAATCACTTTGGATAAAAGAAACTGCTCTGCAAATAAAAGTAATTGTAAAGGTACTGTAAGATATTGTAAAATGTTTAACCTTGATGTATTTCATAACATATTGTCAAATATTTTTATACTAGCATAGCAAAATGCCTGTTTAGTAAAGTGGGCACAATGGAACAATGGTAAGTATGTCTGTTTTTTTTTTTTTTTAATTTTATTGATTTTATTAAAATCAAATAACATTCCATACATATAACTCAAGTTTTACAAAAATAAAAAAAGTTCTAAACAAATCAATCCCCACCCCTGATAAAGAGAGCTAGGCCAGCAGTGTAAAACCTTATGCTAGTAAAGATAATCCATCCATCCATCATCCAACCCGCTATATCCTAACTACAGGGTCATGGGGGGTCTGCTGGAGCCAATCCCAGGGCGCAAGGCAGGAAACAAACCCCGGGCAGGGTGCCAGCCCACTGCAGGGCGCGCACACACACACACCGAGCACAATTTAGGATTGCCAATGCACCTAACCTGCATGTCTTTGGACTGTGGGAGGAAACCCATGTAGACACAGGGAGAACATGCAAACTCCACGCAGGGAGGACCTGGGAAGCAAACCTGGGTCTCCTTACTCCGAGGCAGCAGCGCTACCAGTGCGCCACTGTGCCGTCCCTAGTAAAGATAAGAGAATAGATAAAATAATAAGTGAATAAAGATAAATGGAGTAAAAGAGGAGAGAGAACCTGCTTCCTCAGTGCTTTAAAAGCGTATTCTAAAATGTTATTGATTAGATCCTGCCAGGTTTTGAAAAAGTTTCTACAGATCCTCTAAGTGCGAATTTGATTTTTTCCAGTTTCAAATAGTATATAATATCAGTTACCCACTGACTTAAAAGAGGAGAGTTAAGATTCTTCCATTTGAGCCAAACAAACTGTAATTGCCTTTACTACACTATTGGCACATAGACTTGTTTGTCCTTCTCCACTTTAAGCCCCTCTGTGAGCCCACCAAACACAGCTGTTAATGGGTTAGGAGGGATTGGGACACCAAGCCTATCTGACAGGCATTTAAAGATTTTGGTCCAAAATGATGTTAATTTAGCGCAGGCCTAAAACATTTGACCCAGTGAGGCCGGAGCTTGATTGCAGTGTTCGCAGGTTGGATCTTGCCCTGGAAACATTTTGGACAATTTTAAGTGAGACAGATGTGCTCGATATATAATTTTAAGTTGAATAATTCTATGCCTAGCGCCTATGGAGCTCAAGTGAATTCTGTGCATTGCTACTTTCCACTCCTTTTCTGAGATGTTGAGTGAGAGATACTTTTCCCACTGTACTTTTGGATCTTTGAAAGGGAGGGACTGTAAAATAGTTTTATATATTACAGAGATGCTGTCTGAGTCTTCGAGACTTAGCAATATTTTTTTTTCCAGTATACAGGTAGGTGGGAGGCGAGGGAAATTGGGCAGGTTCTGTTTAACAAAGTTTCGAATTTGAAGGTAGTGAAAGAAATGTGATGCTGGAAAGTTAAAGTATGTCTGTTTTGATGACATGGTGCAATTAGGAACTCCTTTTCACTGGACATTCTAGTAGGGTGACTGGATTTTCAAATTTCCAAACCAGGACACTTGGTTCCAAAACAGGACTGATTAATGCAGCAGGTGTGCTAGATGCAAATAAAACTGAAGAACCTTTCCGCCCCATGGAGTATTGTGTGCCTTGTAAAAATGTGCATTAAATTGAAATCCGGGAGAAGTGTGTTCCCTCCTGCAGACACTGTACAAATGCACATGAAATGGAAGTTCAGGCAGTTATGTCTTTGCGTTTTGGCGTCCACAAAACATGACATTTTGTTTAATTCCAGGATGCTAGGCATAAAACTGTACGAGATGCTTAAAACTTGCGACATCTGGTCAGCCTAACCAGGATTCACAGCAAGTCCGCTCATCCTGCATTCTAGGCCTTACATTCCTCTTTCTTTGTACTTCTTGTTGCTTTTGTTCATTGGATTTTCCAGTCATCTTGTGGATGTCAGGGTTCATTACTTCCGGGAAAGGACGCCGGATGGCAGTCGTTTTGTCATTTTATTTATATTGATAGGTAGTAATGTGTCATGTCATGTCATTTTCTAACATTTGGGGGGCTGGAGCCTATCCCAGCTAGCACAGGGAACAAAGCAGGAACAAACCCTATCCATTGCAGAGTTAACACACACACACACACACACACACACACACAAAATGCACACTAGGGCCAGTTTAGCGTAGCCGATTCTCCTAACATGTATGTCTTTGGACAGTGGGAGGAAACTCACACAGACACGGTAAGAACATGCAAACTCCACACAGGGAATTACCCTGGTCTCTTTACTGAGAGGCAGCAGGGCAACCAGTGCCACCGTGCTGCCCTCAGGGAATAATATATATTTTTAAACATATTTTACATGTATTTCATATTTGTAAGGGAGAATAAGCCCATCCATCCATCCATTATCCAACCCGCTACATCCTAACTACAGGGTCACGGGGGTCTGCTGAGCCAATCCCAGCCAACACAGGGCGCAAGGAAGGAAACAAACCCCAGGCAGGGCGCCAGCCCACCGCAGGGCACACACCTGCACACCAAGCACACACTAGGGACAATTTAGGATCGCCAATCCACCTAACTTGCATGTCTTTGGACTGTGGGAGGAACCCACGCAGACACGGGGAGAACATGGAGAATAAACAGCTTCTGAAAAATTTTGATATTTTAACAAAAGAAAAGGTAAAAATTCTTTCTGTGAAGAATATCTTTTATGGCAATTTTCTATGCAAAGCAACATGGAGTCCATTTACAAACACCATGGGATAATTTATCACTCCCACACGTAATGATATTTTAAGAAATACAGTACAAACAGTAACATATAAAGTGCAAAACATAAAATAACAATAAAAACAGTCATCATTATTTTGTACTTACTTATAATGTTTGCCACTTTGAAGTATTTTGCAGTTTTTCTGATTACTCCATTGCCAATTTACAGAGAGCCATACAAGTAAATGCAGTCATAATGAAGAAAGGCTGTCAACTCAACTGTAATGCTTCCCATAGATAAGCAATTAAAATGAAAGAACATAAATCTAAAGCATGGTAAGGACATCTGGTTTAAACTCAATCACTCCAGCTGTGCTCAGTCTGTCAGAACTAAAGCATCGTCACACACATTTCATTTTTGCAATTTGTCATTTTTTTCGATAATTGTATGAAACTGATGAAAGCCTGAGGACAACAGACAGTAAGGCCCTTGACATGTCTCCTGAATAGAGATGTCAGCCAGAAACACTACAGCCACTGAAATTAGCCTGGCACTGCACACATCGAGAACTGAGAATCATACAAAGAGATGTGTTTATATAAACGGTTGAAAGACCCTTATTTATTTGGAGTGTAATACCAGAAAAATAAATTTACTTGAGCGGCAGATTGCTTGTAAAGAACTACTGTCTTTTTTCACTTGGTTGTGAAAGGTAGTTCAAAAAGTGTTCTAATTGTACTTGTCCAATTATGAGGAGCTACCACACACATTAATATATTGAATTTAAATGTTATCCATCCATATCTTTTGCAATGACTTCTAACTGTGGGTTTGATGATGGATGGATGGATGGATATTCATCCACTGCCTCCATCACCTCTTCTTGTAAGAGACATGGTGGCAGCATGCAGAGTAGGGTGCACCAGACTGTCAGAAACATATCATTAAATCATTTTTAATTTCACTTTTAATAACAGTACAACAAAATAAAAAGGTGCACAATGGCCCAATAAAACATAAAACAAAACCAAATGGTATCGTCTGATTGGTATATGGCAGTTCAAGTCTCTGTAGAGTGGTCACAGGGTCAGGTTGGAGCTCCATCTGGTGGTCTTCTCCTCCTGAAATGAGACAACCCCGTGTCACTTGTCTTCATTGGGCGGTTTCTCAGCACTGTAGTTGGAAGAAGACACAATACCATCAGCAATAGCGCCACATTGTGCCGAAAAGTAATAGTGCTTACCTCCGATGAGTTGTGGAGGTGACCTCCTGACACCCCAAAAATCAAAGTGAAAAAATGATGTGGCAGGCTAGTCCATTTTGCAGAAATTCCAAATCGTACTCAGTAGTTTGTATGGCCCCCACATGTTTGTATGCATGCCCGACAATGTCGGGGGGTCATGCTTCTAATGAGACGACGGATGGTGTCCTGGCGGATCTGCCTCCAGATCTGGACCAGGGCGTCACTGAGCTCCTGGACAGTCTTAGATGCAACCTGGTGACGTTGAATAGACAGAAACATAATGTCACATCCAGAGGTGTTCTATTGGATTTAGGTCAGGCAAGTGAGCATTGGGGCCAGTCAATGGTATCAATTCCTCCATCCTCCAGGAACTGCCTGCATACTCTCGCCACATGAGGCCGGGTATCGTCGTGCACCAGGAGGAACCTAGGACCCACCTCTCCAACATAGGGTCTGACAATGGGTCCAAGGATTTCATCCCGATACCTAATGGCAGTCAAGTTGCCGTTGTCTAGCCTGTAGTGGTCTGTGCGTTCCTCCATGGATATGCCTTCCCTGACCCACCACCAAACCGGTCATGCTGAGCAATGTTACAGGCAACAAAACGCTCTCCATGGTTTCTCCAGACCATTTCACGTCTGTCACCTGTGCTCAGGGTGAACCTGCTCTCATCAGTGAAAAGCACAGGACGCCAGTGGTGGACATGCCAATTCTGGTATTCTATGGAAAATGCCAATTGAGCTCCACAGTGCCAGGCAATGAGCACAGGGCCCACCAGAGGACATCAGGCCCTCAGGCCACCCTCATGAAGTCTGTTTCTGAATGTTTGGTCAGAGACATTCACACCAGTGGCCTTATGGAGGTCATTCTGTAGGCTCTGGTAGTGCTCTTCCTGTTCCTTCTTGCCCAAAGGAGCAGATATAGGTCCTGCTGATTGGTTAAGGACCTTCTACGGCCCTGTGCAGCTCTCCTAGAGTAACTGTCAATCTCCTGGAATCTCCTCCATGCCCTTAAGACTGTGCTGGGAGACACAGCAAACCTTGTGGCAAATGCACGTATTGGTGTGCCATCCTGGAGAAGTTGGACTACCTGTGCCACCTCTGCAGGGTCCAGGTATCACCTCATGCTACCAGTAGTGACACTGACCTTAGCCAAATGCAAAGCTAGTGACAAAACAGATGAGGAGGGAAAAAATGTCAGTGGCCTCCCTCCACCTGTTAAACCATTCCTGTTTTAGGGGTTGTCTCATTGTTGCCCCTCTAGTACACCTGTTGTTAATTCCATTAACACCAAAGCAGCAGAAACTGATTAACAACCCCCTCTGCTACTTAACTGACCAGATCAATAGTCCAGAAGTTTCACTGACTCAATGCTATACTCGGATTCAAAAGTGTTTCTTTTATTTCTTTGAGCAGTATATATAGCATGTATACTATACATATATACTATATATACTGTATCTATACACATATGGTGAAATATTGTTTTCATTAGAAAGGTCAACATTGGTTTCAACCGAAAAGCATTTTGATATTCCTTAAATATGTTTGAAACATTTTTGGCAAGGTGTGTGTTTGTATGTCTGTGGTAAACATTTTGTGGGCTCAAGTTGAAACAAATGGATTCGGTTTTGGGTGAATTCCAACTATTCTGCTTCAAACCTTTTAAGGTTCATAGTTTTTTAAGCCAGTACCAGTAACAGCCAAACCACTGCTCAAAGACCGGCATACATGTGGAGGATGTTGAAAGAAAGACTTTTGTGAATTCTGAGTAAAATCTCAAGATCAAGTTTTGAGATCAAAATTTTCAAAGGCAGTAGTCACAGCAGCTACATTTTAATTACAAAGAAACATCCATTTTATTTTATGTTTTTATTGAATTACCATAATATGTTTGCCTTGAAAGCACAGTAAAATGTGAAAAATAATTTTCAGTTGTAATACATCTTGCATATATTTTGATAAAATCACACCATACATGGTACTCATGATGTAATAAATATGGAGAATATTATAATAATTCTTTGCATTTATATAGCGCTTTTCTCACTACTCAAAGCGCTCAGCAAATGCAGGTTAAGGGCCCAACAGAGCAGAGTCCCTTTTGGCATTTACGGGATTCGAACCAGCAACCTTCCGATTGCCAGTGCAGATCCCTAGCCTCAGAGCCGCCACTCCATCCGATGTGCTTGCCACCTTTTTTCATTACTGTGATCAACAGCAACATCATGCATTTTTGTAGCACATTTTCATACAAAGAACATAACTCAAAGTGCTTTACAAAATGATAAAGAAATAAAAATTAGAAATCGTTTGGAATATGAATGAATAAATAAGAGACAGAAAACATTAAATAAGAATAAATCAATATTCACTTAACAGAGATATGCAAGTAATAGAAAAAGTAGAGTCAATGTATTTACAGTAGGTTCATCTCTGGTGATAAGTCCAACACTAGATTCAGATGGCCATGGAGGACAAAAAATAACTTAATTAATTAATTACAAGGGTGAAATGCTGGAGATAAAAAACAAAATCTGTAATGGTTCCAAGGCAAAAAGACCACCCAGCTCCCACCTGTCATGACTTCATTTCATTGCCATTTTGTTTACTGTTTTTTTATGAGTGCTGTCAGTTGGTGAGTTAGTTGCATTGCCCTCCAACATGTCAACAGCAATGACCCCTGTTACTAGTCACATGGCTTGTGACCTTATGATGTCATCACTCTTCCTCAACAAAAGACAGAGAAGGTAGTTTGTCCAGTGTGGTGGGTGCAGCAATGCAGTATCAGCTCATGCTCCCAACCTCCACCTCCTCCAAACAACAAAAATGATTCTCTTATTTTGCCATAAAAGAAAGTTTTCTTTTAATTTCTGATATAAAATCTATCCAGAAAGACACTCAATCCATCCTATTGTTTACTATTGTGATTAGGATTTTTTTTTCTTATTTTTTCTATAATTTCCTAGTCCATTAAAAACATTAATCTCTTGTTTTGGGGAATTTAAAGTTTGATCAACTTTATGAACATATTTATGTTTGTGTCTGATGTTTTTTTTTTTCATTTTTAAAAGTGTTTCCCATGATGCCATTTGGCTTTCGTTGATTGGTTGCTATGCTGTTTCTATGCTGTGTTAAGTGGAAGTGTGCGATGTGTGGCATCATCAGGTCAAAGCTGTAAAGGTCAGCATCATATACAGTATTTCCCGTTTTTCCAGAAATTAATTCACTAAATGACCTCTTTTTGTTTTTGTTTCTCAATCTTTTTGACTATGACTAACATATAACGATTTGGCTCAGTTTCCAGCACCATTTCCTGATTACGATTCTATTTTCACATCCTGAGCTTGTTTGCTGACCATTCACCTTTCTGGTTTTGACCCTTGCTTGCTATTTTCTCCCGATTCCATCTCCACTTCAAAGTTGCTGCCATGTTGCGAAGTCAGAACAGTTTACACCACAAACTTTACTTTATCTGTCAACAGCCTGTAGTTGTTGTGAAGGAAATGGTAGAAATAAAGCTAACAGTGAAATGTAATCTCTCCACCATGTACCAGGACTGTTCCAAGTTTTTGTCCAAACTAACCATGCACAGCACACCTACAGTACAGTAAGAAAAACCTAAATGTGGTACATAACCATCTCAATGGCTCTTATTGATCTTGAGTAACAACAGCTCTGGCCAGAGATCTACGTTATGTTACCAGTTTTTACATGACGATTACTCCTACACATAAACCTTTCTGATACGTGAACTGGTAATTGTATCCCTTTCAGTGACCTGTTTCCTTTTTGGACTCATGCTTTTTGTCCTTATGTTTATATTTTCTAATTTGCATATTTATTTTATTTACTTTTTTAACAGTTCATTCTTTTCAGTTCAGTCCTCACCATTTTGTGTCATGGTAGCCACTTCATGTCTGTGGTCGCCACATAGGGCAGTCCCAGAAGTTACTAGTTTTAGAGATTTCGATCAGAAGTTTTGTGATGTTGTCTTTTATTAATCCAGCGTTTCTCAGCCTTTAAGTATTTGCGACCTGAGTTTTCATAACAGTGCCTCACCTAACAGTTTTTTGAAATGTAGATGCATATTTCATTATACCTACTTAACTTTTATCGACATTTATCTAACTCTTTATTTATTGTTCTAGTATCAGAATGTAGTTTAAGTTAATTTGTTTTGGTTTCAACAAATGTTTTTTTCATATTTTTAATTCTTGTTTTCTTTCTTTCACATCTTCATGCCCCCCTTTTTGTTACTTTGCGCCCCCCCTAGAGGGGCCCGCCCCACAGGTTGAGAACCACTGCATTAATCTCTTACCGACTTTTGCCCTTACTTTTATGGTTATTGTTTTTGGATTACGTTTTGAGTTTGATAATCTTTTTATTAGTCTTATTATTATGAGTCCTTATTATTATTATAAAGTCCTTGCCTTTTCTCCTGGTGATCTCATTAATTACTGTTGTAGGACAATATAATATAATATAATATAATATAATATAATATAATATAATATAATATAATATAATA
>JANRMT010028174.1:43277851-43296217 GCA_026402145.1 Polypterus bichir lapradei | reverse complement strand
GACGAGGAATGGAGACGGAAAACAGAGAGAAGAAGGCAAAGAAAGGGCTGTGTATTCCTTTATTTGTGCCTTACTTATTGTACTGTGTTGTGAAGGTGGGAAACAGTTTCGGAAGCGTTTCCCACAGCTGAATAAAAGCCTTTTATGTCCTAGACTTGTGCCTTGTGTCTGTCTGTTTCAGGTTTGGGGAGCTGGAGAGCCCCCGGCAGTCCACAAAGGTTACTGAGGAAGGACACTAAATGTATACATAGGGCAAATGATATCAAATATTTTTAAACTTATTCTATTGCAGCGTTTCTCAACCTTTAAGTATTTGTGACCCGAGTTTTCATAACAGCTTTAATCGCGCCCTCCTAATGTTTTTTTGAAAGGAGCCCGCTAATACCAATTTGTTCTTTTTTAATTAATGATATATCATAGATGCTGTGATATTTGCTCGGACACCACCAGTCGGAGACCACATCTTTATAAATGCACACGTTTATTTTTCCCCAAATAAACACAGGATCCAGTCCCGAACAACACACAAAGCACTTAGCAATAATCCCCAGAATAAACCTTCTCTTTCTCTCAGTCCTTCGCCGCCTCTATTCTCCTGCTGGGAGCTTCATCCTACTCCCACTCCCGACTCTGGCTCGTCAACTTTTAGGAGGCGGCGCCTTTTATTCCCGCCCGGATGCATTCCAGGTGGCTGAAAATGATCTTCCGGCAGCACTTCCTGGTGTGGCGGAAGTGCTGCCCTTTGCCCCGGAAGCACTCTGGGTGTCCCTGGCAGGTTCATCCGCCATCTTGCCTGGTGTGGCGGAAGTGACAATTCTTCAGGTCTGATGAGGCTTACAGCGCCCCCTGGTGGTGGCCACGGGTCCCAGCGGATTAAAATCTTCTTGTCTCTTTCCCGTTGTCCTCTTTTTATCCAGGGCGGTTGCCCTCTCGCGACCCGGAAGTTACAAATGTCTCTTTCCGGTCCCTCCAGGCATCCTGACCCCGGCAATCTGCCACAATGCATATTTTATTATACCTACTTAACTTTTATCGACATTTATCTAACTCTATATTTATTGTTCTAGTATCAGAATGTAGTTTAAGTTAATTTGTTTTGGTTTCAATAGATGTATTTTTCATATTTTTGATTCTTGTTTTCTTTTTTTCACATCTTCGTGCCCCCCTTTTTGTTACTTTGCGCCCCCCACAGTTTGAGAACCACTGTTCTATTGCTTGTCTTTGACAGGTCACGAGACTCATATATCTTTGTCACCTTCTTATACCTTTTTAAAGTGTAACCATACCTATTAAGAAGAAGTTATACTTTCCTTGTTTCTGAAAGTGTTTACTGTTTTCACTCCACTATTTCAGATACAGTATGTCTTCTGTATTAAGGAAGCTGAGAGAGTTACATTTGAAACTATCCTCCGCTTTAGATCAATAAAGCAGTTTTACAATGATGTCATTGTTGAAGTATCATTTGGTTTAAATGATAAATACAGCTGAGAAATTCCCTGTGTTATAAAAGGAACACCACATTAAACGAATCAAATCTGCAATGAAAAAGAACCTCCAATTGCATTCATTGTTCCTTAGAGAAAAAAGACAAACATTCCAGCACATTTCTACCCATAAAGACAAATTCAAATCCTAAGTAAAGCTGCTGTAAAGTTCTTTGTAGTCTTTGGAATGGGCCTAGAAGAACCATGATGAACTGTTTGACTCTGGATGTCTGCCGCTCTCTCCTCTTTACCATTGGACTGGGCACTCTTACAGCATAAAATGAATCATCATCAGCACTAATACCACCGCATTGTGGCGCCTCATTCAACTTCATTAAGCAAGTAGCTGACTGCGCAGAATTTTGCATTCTAAGGATGTGATGAAATGGCTACTCATTCCAAGAAATGTCCAAGTTATTTGTTTGAGGTGGAAAAGCTCTGGAGATTCTTAAAAATTGGATGACTTTTTATGAACTCATGTCTAAATAGATTTGCTGGCCTGAAAGCTAAATGAAATTAGTTATCCTGATTTAATATAAATTCATAGCTTATTGTTCAGTACTCTAGACACAAGAAGTTGGATAAAAAAGGCCAAAACCACATATCAACACAAGTCAAAATCAAGTCAACTCTATTGTCATGTGTACTCAATACAATGACACTCTTACTTACATGTCTCGTCAGAACAGTTGAAAAAATATAAAAAAATAAATGAAACCATATGTAGCATGCAAGTGATCTGCTGTTATAACATGGTGGCTTATCGTCATACTACCATTAATGCAATGGGATGTGACTTTTATTGCTCTGCAGAGTGGTTTGTCACCGTGAAATGACCAGCCACCACTTTAAACCCGCCAACAGGTGAAGTGAATAACATTGATCATCTTGTTACAATGGCACCTGTCAAAGGGTGGGATATATTGGGCAGCAAGTGAACAGTCAGTACTTGTTGGTGATGTGTTGGAAGTAAGAGAAATGGGCAAGTGTAAGGATCTGAAAGACTTTGTCAAGGGCCAAATTGTGATGGCTAGACAATTGGGACATCTCCAAAATGGTATGTATTGTGAGGTGTTCCTGGTATGCTGGGGTTGGTACCTACCAGTGGTCCACGGTGAACCAGCGACATGGTAATGGGCACCCAAGGCTCATATATGTCCATGGGGAGTGAAGGCTAACATGTCTGGTCTGATCCCACTGAAGATCTACTGTAGCACAAATTGATGAAGTACTTAATGCTGGCCATGAGAGAATGGTGTCAGAATACACAGTGCATCACAGCTTGCAGAGTGCCCATGCTGATCCCTGTCCACCATCAATGGGCATGTGAGCATCAGAACTAGATCATGGAGTAATGGAAGAAGGTGTCTGATGAATCAGGTTTCCTTTTAGATCATGTGGATGACCAGATGTATGTGCGTTGTTTACTTGGGGAAGAGATGGCAGCGGGATGCACTCTGGGAAGAAGGCAAGCCAGCCGAGGTATTGTGATGCTCTGGGCAATGTTCTGCTGGGAAACCATAACTCCTGGAATTCATGGGGATGTTACTTTGACACATACCACCTAGTTAAATAAAGATTGTTGCAGACCATGTGCACACCTTCGTGGTAAAGTCATCCCTGATGGCGGTGTTTTCTTTCAGTGGGATAATGAATGGTGCTGCACTGCAAAAATTGTTCAGGAATGGTTTGAGGAACGTGACAAATAGTTCAAGGTACTCTAGATACAGGGTGAGGTAGAAAGGACGGACTTTTTTACAAAATCACAAAATTGTTAATTTTTTCTTACAAAGAAATGTATTGAAAGATTTGAGTTCATATTGAAATAGCATTTGACAATTTGTAGGGATGGAAATGCAGGTCTAAATGCAAAATACGCTTTACCGAATGATTACTGAGGCCAAGTTCAAAAGAATGGTTCCAAGTAGATCGACTTGGACTGAGCAGCAGGGCTAGCCGTACGCTTTCCACATTTTCAGGGGTACGTGCTGTTCGTGTAGCCCCCAGCGGTCTTTTGTTCATTAGTGTACCTCGTGTATGAAGTACTTTAACCCAATGTAGGATAGTGTTATGAGCGGGAACAGCTTTATTTCTATGGATATTGAAATGACAACGAAACTCACGCTGAACTACGGTAATAGATTGGTTGTTCTTGACAAAACAGTCGTACGCAAAAATGCGGTGTTCTATCGTCCATGGCTCCAAGGCTTCAACTAAAAAGAAAATAAAAAAATGCTAAGATTTCGCGAACCTAACGCCACCTACCGCACATCTGTCACTCCACCTAGTGGTGAGTTCTAGCCATTTCAAAGATGTTCGTCCTTTCTGCCTCACCCTGTATTAAGAAGTCACATAAAAAGCACATATCAAGTCAAGTTAAAATCAAGTCAACTTTGTCATGTGTACTCAGTACAATGAAATTCTTAAATACATGTCTCCTCGGGACAATTGCCAAAAACTTATTTTCCCCAGATCTCAATCCAATATGTGCAATGTTCTGGAAAAACAAATCTGATCCATGGAGGCCCTACCTCACAATATTCAGCAGGATCTGCTGATAATATCTTGGTGCCAGATACCACAGGACTCCTTCAGAGGTGCTGTTGAGTCCAAGTCTCTGTAGATTAGAGCTGCTTTGGGGGACTTACACAATATGAGGAAGGTGGTTTCAATATTAGTGATTGATCTGTGCATATACTGGGGACAAAAAAGGATCTATCTATCTATCTATCTATCTATCTATCTATATCTGTCTATATTGTATATACAGTATTTAGTGTATGCAGATAGTATTCAGTCTCCTTTTTCACATTTTGCTATGTTGCAGCCTTGTGCCAAAACCATTTAAGTTTATTTTTTCCCCACATCAAGCAACATTCAACACTCCAGAATGACAAAGTGAAAATAGGACATTAGTTAAACACTGAAAAAAATGAAGCTGAGCATTGAGATTCTTTGCTATGCCACTGTCTCAGATACACCCCATTATGTTGATCATCATTGAGCTGTTTCAACACCTTGGGTCTCATGTATAATGCTGTGCGTAGAATTCACACTAAAACATGGCATACAGACAAAACTGGAAATGTGTGTATGCACAAAAAAATCCAGATGCATAAAACTGTGTGTACACCAGGCTCCATGCACTTCCCCTTTATAAATTCCAATTAATGTGAAATTTAATGCACATGCATGCGCCTGCAGCCCCATCCCAGCTCCTCCCTGAATTTCACATATTTGAATATGCAAATCAATATAAATAGGCCCTTCCATTCAGTACTTTGTTAAAAGACAATGGCAAAAACACATGGAAAAAGGAAGAATTTCAGCGAATGTGAAGTGGAGGCAAGGAAAAATGTGGTATTTGTTGGCTTATGCAGTAGCATGGGCTATACTATGTAATAACGAACACAAATTAAACGAAATGGTTAAAAAATAAATGCTGCATCTGATTACCTATTTTTACATTCTGGTAATTCAAATGAAGTTGCAACGCTGTCCGATTTGGCTGATCATTTGGCGTGTCAGGGTCAGGTTCATCATAGCGCATTTCTTCAGGTACAGGTAAGCCATGATTGTGTACTACATGCTTGCACACTACGACAACTCTCTGTGGATTATAGAGCAGCACATTGATAGAATGGAAATGCTTTCTATTTACAAAAGCATATTCATTCTCTGAATGTACCTTCGTAGTGTAGCGTCGGCACCGAGCGCCACAACAAATAGTTTCTCTGCTCTTTAACAACAAATTGTTTCTCTGCTCTTTACATGGCACTTTGAATTGACTTGTTATAATTAAAAGTACTGCTTGCCTTTTGTCACATTAGTTGGAAAAAACACTTACAACTGTGGGGAGTTGCTGTTTTTATAAGCCCTTTTGCTATACAGTATATGATGCAATGCCAGCTCATTCTTTTCATGATGCATCCCTGGCTGATGTAACTTGTCCAGTGCCATTGCAGCAGCAATGTGCGTGCAGCTGTCCGTTCCAATTACATTTGAAAAACTGGATGTTGCTGCGAATTGCACTTTCATGTTTGCCAATTCAGTGTAAGGAAATCTTGTCTATCTGGATGACAAGTGGATAATATCCTATACAGCTGGCATGCCACGACTCGGTGATGATTGCGAAATACTCAAGCGGTTCACTCTGAAAAGCTGAGAGCTGATAGAACTTGCAAAGAAGCAGGTAGAGGACAATTCCTCAAACTCTGCTGGTGCCAGTTCAGTACACAGCACCAAGGGGATAGCTCTTGGAAATCGAAATTGACGAGGAGCCAGTCATCTATAAATACATGCTTTCTTCTAATTCTTCCATCTCCAATGTCTTCTAACAATGCTAAAGCAGCCATGGTAGTTGGAATAGTTTGGCCATCCATTACATTGTTACAAAATGATTACCATTAAGTGAATTAAATTTGTAAACTATATACAATTAATTTCTGTCTATTTGATAAATCTCGTCTCATGAAAACAGTAGCATCGTTTTGATGCTAAGTGCCCCCAGTCTGCAAGACCAAGGAGAAACGTGCAAACACATGGTCTGAGGCTGCCTTGAAAATGTGCTTAGTGTTACGCCAAGTTTAGTTTTTATACATCTCAAAGTATACACTTCCTTTTTGCTCTCCGCATGAGTAGCTCTGCTGCAGCCGCCCAAAGGAAGGCTGCTCGCATCATGAAGGGGTTGGGGGAAAGCCCTTGGGAGCCCAATCCCCAGAAGAGTCAAAACCGTTGGAGAGCCAACAGGGTCAGGTCTGTTGGGGATCGGAACTGGTGTGGTGCTGAGGCGTCACCTGTTGCATGGTAGCACTCAGGTCCCAATTTGAGGCGGCCCATATGGGTGGGCGCATGGAACGTCTTGTTTCTCCGGCAAGATCATCTTCCTCTGTTGTCAGAGGAGCTGCGTAAACTCTGCATTTCAGTGGCGGCACTCTCTGAGGTGCGCAGACTGGGGACTGGCCAGATCTCTGTAGGTGGAAATACTTTTTATTGGTCTGGTCGGTCTGATGGCTGTCATACTCGGGGAGAAGCTGTTGCTGTAGCGGATTGGCTTCTTCCAATGGTGTCCGATGTCACTCCTTTCAACAAGCATATTATGAGACTCAGATTACGGCACCCTCTGGGTGCCTTGTCTGTTGTCTCAGTGTAAGCTCCAACCGTGGTGAGTGATGTCTCAGTGAGGGAGTCATTTTATTCGCAGCTTCGCTTGGTGGTTCATGGGTGCCCACGGGGTGACATTCCTCTGGTCATGGGTGAATTCAATGCAACCATTGGCACTGACAGGCTGGCTATGAGGATTGTCTTGGTCCCCATGGGTCTGGTAACCGTGGTGACAGTAACTCCATGTTCCTTGACTTTGCAAAAGGTCAGGGGCTGCGAATCGCTGGATCCTGGTTCCAACGCCCTGAACTGCATCATTGGTGGTGCGGTGAGGAGATCGATCACATCCTCGTGGGCAGATGCTGGAAGCTCTTGCAAAACTGCAGGGTCTACAGAAGTGGCCAGTTTGTGAATTCTGACCACAGACTTGTTGTTGCTACTCTTAGGATCCAGCTTAGGTCCAGTATGTTACCACCTACTAGGAAAATGAGCCTGGACTTGGCCAGACTCCAAGACCAAGCTGTTTCTAATGAGTTTGCACGCAGTTTGTGTGAGGAACTTTCAGATTTGGATACTACTACCTATACTAATGTGATGTGGGAAACCTTCTGTGACAAGACCCTGAAGGTTGCTGAAGGTTGTATTGATGTTACCGGTGTTCCTAGAAGGAGGTGTTTCATCTCACAGGGCAGCCTGGATATCATCGAGTGGAGTCACAGCACATAGCTCAATGGCAATTCTGGTCTGTACCGGGAAATGAGTAGGACGGCTGCAAGGGTCTATGAGGGCAGATAAAGAGGCGTTTGTTAGAGGAATCTGTGAGCAAGTGACGCACCATCTGTGGTCTAGCGACCCATGTCCTGCTTACAGAGGAATCGAAAAATTGCGCACATCTGAATCTGTCAGGGCAGCTGATGGAACGATCCTTATGGATGACACTGCAGTTGTGACCCACTGGGCTGGCTACTTTGAGCAGTTGTTCAAAGCTGAACCTCCGGTTAGGACGTTGGATATCTCTGGGTCCACGGTTCTTGAGGCTGATCCTTCAATTAGCTGTGAACCACCCAATCTCACTGAGATTACACATGTGGTGAACCAGCTGGGTTAGGCTGCAGGGATCTATGGTATCCGGGGTGAAATTCTCCAAGCTGGTGGTAAGGCTGTCCTCCTGGCATTGCTTCCATTTGGGAGACTGGCATCATCCCAACTGACTGGAAAATGGGAAGGGTGATCGCCTGGATCTACAGGGGGATAACACTGCTCTTGGTGCCGGTTAAGGTCCTTGCTAGGGTCATCCTCAATAGGATCCGTGGTCACTTGCTCACCTACCAGTGACAGGGACAGTCTGGTTTTACACCTAAGAAGTCTACCATCGACTACATCCTGGCACTGAGGGTTTTCATGGAGCGCAAACGCTAATTACGGTAGAGTTTCCTTGCAGCCTGTGTCGATTTTCACAAAGCGTTTGACTCAGTTGATCGAGCTGCCCTGTGGAGCATCCTGAGGGTTCGCGGGATCCCCTTGAGGTTGCTGGATATCATGGCTGGCCTGTACACTGATACTGTGAGTGCTGTGCAGAATGGAGGCAGGACCTCCATGTTTTTCCCAGTTGATTCTGGGGTTCGTCAGGGGTGTGTTCTGCTGCTACTCTGTTCAGTGCTTGTATGGACTGGGTGTTGGACAAGGTCGTGGGGTCCAGAGGCTGTGGGGCATCTGTTGGTGAAGAAAGATTCACGGATCTTGACTTTGCTGACGATGCTATGATCTTCACGGCGTCAATGGAGGCTCTGATTGGGGCGCTCGAGAGACTGAGCGAGGAGTCTGAGTGTCTGGGCTTGTGAGTGTCCTGATAAAAACCAAGATCCAGGCCTTTAATGATTTCTTGGGCACAGCCATCAGCAATGCATTACCTGCATTGTGAGGGAGTATCAGTTATGGCACTACGGCCATGTGGCGCATTTCCCAGAGGGTGATCCGGCTTGTAAGATCCTCATTGTTTGGGACCCGAGTGGCTGGACCAGGCGAAGGGGTTACCCACGTAACACCTGGCTGCGGCAGATAGAGGGTCATTTCCGGAGGGCGGGACTAGACCGCGTGTCTGCCTGGGGGGTGGCAAACCGGGATCCCAAGTTGTTTCGCTGTGTAGTGGGTGCGGCAATGCACTGTACCAGTGCATGCTCTCCAACTTGATTTGAAGTTTGTGTGGAAACGGGCGTATGCAACATTTTTGGGTGTATGCACCTTTTATACATGTGGCCCCTTGTCTGGAGTCCACCTGTAGTCCATTCAATTGACTGGACATGGTTCCCTAAACATACTTGAGTATGCACACATTTTATAACTTGTTCAGCATAAGGACCAGCACATCTCATGGCAACAGGGACTGAAAAGCAGGAACCATCATTAGATCCTAGACCTGGATTTGAACACAAGTATGAGGGATAGTGCAACCTTTTGCTTCAGTCAATGATTAAACATGCTATTGTTATTATGTTATACTTGTCTGACAGTTTATCCATGGTGCAAAGATCTTAGATACAGTAAGGCTATTTACACATACTCTTTTTCAGAACTGGAACAGATCAGGTTAAATCACATTGTGAGTCAAAGGTGGGAACTGAAGTGGCAACCCTGGGGTATCAAGTCCAAATTCCTAGAAATCACACTATAAAAACAAGCTTTTGTGTAATATTCTTAACAATTCCTTGCATTGAGTAAATGAGGTTTTCCATTTTCATCTCGGAATTTTTCAAATACTGGCTAGTATGCTGGGTGACCATTTAAATGTGTTCTGCAGTCTGAAGATAAGAGTTCAAACATCACACAGACTTACAAGTAAAGTACAGAGTGACCATTATAAGTCGAGGATGAAGAAACGCAGTTACCTTCAGACCTGCACTTGACATGGGGCAGCATGAATTCCACAGACATAAATAAGGACCTAAACGCCTCATAAAGATGACATACTGAAAGATGGATTGATGCCATATCAACACCAAAAATTCTTTCCCTTTTTGGATGAACGTGTTACATTTCTTATAGAGGAGGTAAATTGACATACGTGGACGTAGCACCGCCACAAATAAAAGAAATGACTCTGTTAATACAGAGAGCTTCAGCAGAGCTTGAAATTATACCATATTTCAGCTTATTCATTTATTTCCATTTGCCACCGTTTCCACTGGAAAATTAATAAGAAAAAATACAAAATGACATTAAATATAGTTTGGTTTTTTTTCTGAATGCTCTCGTCCAATTTTTGAAACTATGGCTCATTTTTTCAAAACTCTACACACATTCCCCAAAAACACTCACACGACCTGAAAAACATCAGACATCTCTTGCTAAAGAGCACACTTTATTCAACAGCATGTGAACTCTTCTAAAAATGATATTTTTACATCAAAGCTCTACACACAAACCATCAAATGAACAGCTCACCCTAAGCACCAGCTATACTCTGATGAGAGAAACACAAAACACTGCCATCCCTTGTTCATTTTCAGGCAGCAGTGCATGGCACTCTGCTGTAAACGGTTTGTCACGCACATGCGCATACGGGGCACTTTTGGGGCTCTATCATGGTGAGTAATGGCACTTCACGGAGAGAGGGGACCCAGTCACTAACTTCCTCTTCTGTATGACCAAAGTCCGGAAAGGCCTGACACAGACAACACTTGATCCCACCACTGTCTTGCTCTGATAGCCCATATATTCTTGCCACCCAGAGAAAGTGCCCATCACTTGAGGAAATGGAACTCCAAATTATTGCTAGTTAACTTTAAATTTTAAGATTGCGATTACCGACATTTATGTTTTGTAACAAACCGGTACACCGAGAAGGCAACCCAACCCTTGAACCCGTATTTTCATTTTCTTTCCACAAATTCTACATGTATTCACACATTCATTCAAGTGTACATGCATGTGGTCTACATTAAACACACATACGAGGGAAAAAATCTAATTTATTTTTCTGAAAATCATGAGCATTAGGTTAATAGGCAAAAAAAAAAAAACAGAAGAAACAGGCTTTCACAGGGGAAAAAAGCAAAAGGAAAGAAGAATAAAGGAGAAAAAAATTAGGCTGCATCCTGTTACCTGTTTGGGTCTGGCCACAGCACCTTGTCTACTTCACAAGTGGTGTTCTTTCTGCCAGGACAGCAGGGGTTAGTATCGTCTGGAGTGATGTATTCACCTTTGGCATGCCCCCTCATCTATATCCCTGCTAGGCCCCCTCCATTGCCTGGAGAAGAGGTGTGTCTGTGGGGATAGCTATCATACGGCTTCCATCTCCATGATGAAAAACAGTTTTCAATGGGGATTAGGAATGATGAGTATGGTGGGAGACATAGCATGAAAAATCATGGAAGGTTGATGAACTGATTTTAGACTAGATCAGCGTCCATCATACTCAAACCATAGTTAACCGCATGATCAACCAGGGTGGCTCTGATTTCGTCTATGACAGTGATTCCCAGTCGGTGGTTCATGAACCCCCAGGGGTTTGCGTGCTTTATAAAAGGGGTTCGCGAAAAAAATATTGTAATGGCGGAACTGTAATTCCCAAACGTAAAAAATCTAATGAAATATTAAATGTAGGCAAATATATTCACAGTACTATTAATAATACAGTAATAAAAATGGGTCAACAAATCAATTAAATGTCAAATTCATGAATATTACCTCAGTCACTTACACATTGCGACGTAAGATTCTGTAAAATTGATGAGTCGGAACAGGTAACAATCTGTAACGCAATGAGACTCTATGCCACTGGCGATGTGTGTACATTCTCGTATGATCCGGAAACTTCCAATTCAGCGAACTGAGAACCCTGAATGCGCTCAAAAGAACAAGAATAACGTCTGCCGATATAAAAATGCCACGATCAGACAAGGGAGAGTAGAGTCGAATTGAATCGTACGAGGCGCTTAAGAACCACGAATGATTTTAATAAGATAAATTGGTAGTGCATAGTGTGTGTAAATAAATTACGATAAAAACTTTTTACTTAAATGTGTGCACGTCGAACGTGAAAGTGAATAATTATTACTCTGTAATTTTATTATGGATTGATGGTTAAAAACAGGTAGTTTTATCAAGACTGACAAAAAGCAGGACGAGCAATCAATTTCTTCTTCTTCTTCTACTTCAGTCCCTGATTTGGTAACAACACAGGGTGACAATACTGAAAGCTGTAGCGAGCTACCGTCTCTCCAGACTGAAAGCAAGGAAAAAACAGGTGAACATAGTAAGACAAAAGAGAAGAAACGAAAATATGACAGCGACTATTTACAAATGGGTTTTTATTTTACCGGGGATGAGTCAGAACCTAAACCACCTTGTCCTGGCCAACAGCAGTTTAAAACCATCACTTCTTCATAGACACATTGAAACAAAACATCCAACATACAAGGATAAACCTATCGTAATGACTACACAGGGGGTTCGCCAATTTATTCCGGTTTTTTGAAGGGATTCACAAGGAGAAAAAGGTTGGGAATCGCTGATCTATGATGATTCTTCTTTGTCTTTTTCCATGTTCTTGTCCTCATCCTCCTTCTTCTTCTCCTCATCTTATCCTCACAGCTCCATCACTAGCTCTCTGACTAATGTTCTCCTCCATTGTTGCTCAAGCCAAGAGAACTAACTTGCTGTTGCCTGTTTATAGTGCTTTTGCTCTGCTGTCTAAGTGAAGAAATGTACACACTTGAGAATTAGGGGTAGACAATTGGCCAATATGTGTGCCATTTTGAATGGCAGTGTTTTCCAAATTAAATTTCAGTTGTGGCCATTTTGTCAAATGTAGAGAACTGTGTGTAGTATTTTACAAAATGAATGTTTTGAAATTGCAGCTGAACATGTTCTTGCAGTTCTGAAGACTTGGTTGAAAGATTTGGTACACAAGAAAATGGTTCCAGTGGAACCATCAGTGGAAATTAAGTAGAAGTGCAATTAGGACTGAAGGCAAGAAGCACTTCTTTACGCAAAGAGTTGTGGGACTCTGAAACCAATTACTGAGACTAATGAGAATGTTTAGGAAGAAGCTGGATGAGACAGCTTAGCCATTAGCTAAACCAACGTGCTCCTCTAGTTTTGCCAAAATTCTTATCTTGTTATGATTGTGCCTCAAGTGCCAGTTTTTAAAGCCTTAAATTCAGTAAAAACATAGTACTGATGCAAGCCCAAAGTTAAATACTTGAATGCCTTTTTTTTCTTGGTGTCACTGCTGCTTGCCATTCTTAACTGATCTACAGTACTTGCTTCACTGGATACTAAGAGTGTATTTACACAACGTATAATAGCACTTGTTACAGTTTTTCAACTCATTTAAAAAAATGTTCATAACAAATATATATGTTCTCAAAACACTTAACACAGTGGTCTAAACTAAGAAGTTCCATCCATCCATTATCCAACCCGTTATATCCTAACAACAGGGTCACGGGGGTCTTCTGGAGTCAATCCCAGCCAATACAGAGCACAAGGCAGGAAACAAACCCCAGGCAGGGCGCCAGCCCACACACACATCCACACACTAAGCACACATGATGGGCAATTTAGGATCGCCAATGCACCTAACCTGCATGTTTTTGGACTGTGGGAGGAAACCCACACAGACACGGGGAGAACATGCAAACTCCACACGGGGAGGACCCGAGAAGCAAACCCGGGTCTCCTAACTGCGAGGCAGCAGCGCTACCCACTGTGACAACGTGCCGCCCAAACTAAGAAGTTGCACTAAATAAATAGTTAATAATTGCTGGTTTAAAACAAAAAACGCAAATGTAATGATCTAAAACACATGGAGAAGTTCTAATCTGTGAGCACAACTCTTAATTGCATCTGACCTGTTTATTCATCACGTGAAGTCATATTATCCATTGTTTTGAACGCTCTCTGCCTCCTCTCACTCTTATTCCTCTGCCTGAGCCCACTCCTCTACTTGCCCCTTCTCCTCCACCATATGTCCTGCTTTGTAAACTCATCTCCACTCTGCTTCTCCCTGCCATTGTTAGGTTTTCCTCTCCATTGCTCAAGCACTCCTACCACACACATCTTAGGTGCAAATGTTCTACACTTTTGACTTCTTTCATACTGCATAGCGAGCTGACCAGTGAACTAATTGGCAAACAGCACTTGTTTAACTGACTAATTAGCTAAATGATCTGCTGGCACTCTCTGAAGAAAGAATAATAGGATTTCATGTGATTGAAAAAAGGTCAGATGTAATTGAGAGTTGTGCTCACAGATTAGACCTTCTCCCTTTGTTTTAGATCACTGCATTTGCATTTTTATTTTTTGTATTAATCCAGCAATTATTTAGTATTGATTTAGTGCAAACCGCCTTGTTAAGTGTTTTGAGAACATGCATACTTGCTCTGAAAAATCTTTTAAATATGTTGAGGAAAACTGTAGTGTAGTCTATTGTAGTCTATTTGCACTTTTACATCCTGCAAATTTAAAGGTCCAGCATTTTGGCTCAGGACTCCCCTCATTTCCTGCAGATATGAAAATTCAGAACAATTAATTATATAGATCTTTAAAATGTTTAATTGATGTGCTATCTTTCTTATATTTATCATAATCACTAATGAACTGAAAAGGACAGTCAAGTTGACTCAATAGAAAGCTACAATTTGTGTCAACTTGAATTCATCAACAACAACAACATTTATTTCTATAGCACATTTTCATACAAATGATGGAGCTCAGAGTGCTTTACACGATGAAGAAAGAGAAAAAAAGACAAACATATAACAAGAAAATAGAATTAGGGAACACTAATTAACATAGAATAAGAGTAAGGTCCGATGGCCAGGGAGGACAGAAAAAACAAAAAAAAAAAAAACTCCAGACGGCTGGAGGAAAAAATAAAATCCGCAGGGGTTACAGGCCACGGGACCACCCAGCCCCCTCTAGGCATTCTACCTAACATAAATGATCTCAATCAATCCTCATTGTATTCAGGGTTCTCATGGAAGAATTAGACGATGAAGGTCATGTGGACTTCTGGCCTTCAATCCATCAGTGTAGGGACTGCATGGTGCCCTGATCAGGTGGTGGTGGCGCAGATCACCACCACAGAAAACCAGAAGAAGAACAGAAGAGAGAGTAGGGGTTAGTACGGATTACAGAGCCACCAGGAATGATATTGATAATTAAATGCATATACAGAGTATCAGGATTAAACTAAAATGAAGTTATGAGAAAGCCATGTTAAAGTAATGTGTTTTTAGCAGGTTTTTGAAGTGCTCCACCGTATCAGCCTGGCAAATTCCTATTGGCAAGCTATTCCATATTTTAGGTGCATAACAGCAGGTTTATTTGCATATCTGATTTATTATTGATATGCAGCCAGTGACATTCATAATGAGCACATTTGCCTAGTGCAGGGGTCCTCAATCACGGTCCTGGAGAGCCGCAGTGGCTGCAGGTTTTTGCTCCAACCGAATTGTTTAATAAGAAGCACTTATTGCTCAAGTAACACTTCTGCTTCACTTTAGTTGTCTCGCTTGTTAAGATTTTGAACCCTTATTGCTTATTTTAGTCTTAAACAGCTGTATTCCTGGTTCCATTTACACCTGTGTGTATTTATCATGCACTATTGGGTTTAATTAAATACTTGGAAGGTAGTTAAGACTGAAAATTACTCCTCCATTTTAGCCTTCAAATCATTTGGATGATATCCTTAAAAAGGGGAAGAAAATCTAGGATATGAGAATTACCTGACATAGCAGAGTTAAAGCACTAACAAGCCATGAAATTAAAGTATTGGCAAGAATTGCTTTCTAATTAAGCAACCAGGTTAGAACAAAAACCTGCAGCCACTGCGGCCCTCCAGGACTGTGATTGAGGACCCCTGGTCTAGTGGTGTAGTTAGCTGAGAAGGGGCCTTTTGACCTTCGAGACCCTAGGGGGTCTTACTCCAGTTTTAGATGCACTGTTGACATCTTTTTTTTCTAAGGTGCGGTCATCTGTGTTTTGTAGGCCTTATTAACTCCCTGCCTTCATTACGGTCTTAGGTAGCAGTGACTGGCTAAGAGAATCACCTCATGAGCCTCTCTTCTGAAGTGTTAGAAATAAGTATCAAGGTTTCCAACACTTACTTTATTTAAATGCTGTACCCAACCCATCTGCATTTCAGTCCAACCATCCATCTACTTTTTAAACCACACAACCACATAAATGGTAAAAATAAAGTATAAGCATTGCAATTAATCCAGTACTTCCTTTCATGACATCTTTTAACTTATATTAAAGATGGATTGAAAAAAAGTTGCTTTTTTTCTGTTAAATTTTTATGATTTATTGAAAGAGTGTCGGTTTGCTCAACAAAAGGACTGTTATACTTCATTTGCGTCTGTGCACTTCATCCCGGCTGATGTCTTTACCACATTCTCATGATCGCTTCACTTCTCATCTGACCCCAGTGAACAGTGTAGGCGTCTTTTGTGTGGGTGCTCAGTTTCTGTTCCACTAACTTTGTCTCTCTTGCAGCCATATGCCAAAAAGCCAACTTGGTCAGATATGCCCTGGTTAGGAAATCTGGCACATCAGAGCCTGGAAATTAAAACACGTCACTTGTTCACAGTGCCAGCCTGTTTATTTCTTTGTACCTTCCCTGCAAATGGGAATGATTTAAAAAAGGGAAACATTACCAAATATGCACAAACTAAGCATTATGCTGCCCTCTAGTGGATTTATGTTGTATAGCCAAAATAAAAAAAGCAAACAATGATACACATAATAGGTTTATATGGTTATAATTGACACTGGGAAATTCTTAGTTGCATGTGCAAATCAACATCCAACATTTCATCACTTTCAAGTGTCATGATTGGTGAGTAGAACTGCATTTCCTCAAAACCTCTGTCTTCTTTACCTGAAAGATGTACCTAACATTGAAACTTCTCTCTTCCTTACCAAACCAGGAACTTATATTACTAACATAAATTAGTAAAAGTAACATCTACATCTAATTATGATTATAATTGATAAAACAGAGCTACAAGCAGAAAGAGCAGAATTATGAATCAGCCTTATTTTTTTTACCAGACCTTTTACAGTGATAGGCAACAATAAACTTTAAAAAGTACAGAACCATCTAGGGTTGGCAATTTATTTATATTTTTTTCTGTAGAAAATGCTACAAAAGTTTCACAACCAGTCACTGATGCTTTATTCATCCACTCAATAGGAGGTGCAGAATGTAAAAGATGCAAACCAATACTTGAGATGACCTTTCTTGGATTATCAACACCAGGGGCTCTCAAACTCGGTCCTGGGGACCCCCTGTGGCTCCAGGTTTTTGTTCCAACCAGCTTCTGTTTTTAATTGGACTCCTGCGCTAATTAAGTGAACTGTTATTTCCCAGATTCTATGTTTTGGGAACAATATAAAAATTAGAAGACTGAGTTTGGTAATTTTTTTTTAATTAAAATGTACTAAGCATTTATATGAGAATAATGTATTTTATTTCCTTTTTAATAGTATTTTCCCTGTGGTGGGTTGGCACCCTGCCCGGGATTGGCTCCAGCAGACCCCCGTGACCCTGTGTTCGGATTCAGCGGGTTGGATAATGGATGGATGGATAGTATTTTCATCTAGATTTTCATTCTACTTTTCCAGGTGTTCTAATTGTTTAATCCATTATTTACTAATTAGTGGGTCTGACGCTAAAGTAGCCTTTTAGGATTCAGCGTCGTTTGTCTGAGTGTCTGCACTGCTCGTTTTTAATTGTCATTATTAAGATACTAGCTGTGTAAGCCTGTGCTGTAAAAAGCCCGGGCTCCTAGAAACTATTGAAATCATCAGAAAAAAATTGAAATCCAGAGTCGGCAATTTCATTTTGAAGAGGTGCTCTTGTCTATCAACAGCTAAGGGAGTTTTGTCCTCGTTTGTTTTTCCTTGGCGGTTTCACTTTGGCGACGGAGTTGCTTTCTTTCAGCTTCATACTGTAGCCTCGTACATCTTTCTTCTTCTGACTCGTTAACTTGGGGCCACCTTACCGGCTCTTTCAACCTCATGCTGTAGCCTCGCACTTCCGGGCCAGACAGACAGACAGACACACACTTCCATGTGTAGACGTTTATATATAAGACAATGAAGGGAGCAAACTACACAGAGAAAGGGCAAAGTATAATCTATACTAATAAAAGGCAAAGCCCTCACTGACTCACTCACTATCACTAATTCTCCAACTTCTCGTGTAGGTAGAACGCTGAAATTTGGCAGGCTCATTCCTTACAGCTTACTTACAAAAGTTAAGCAGGTTTCATTTCGAAATTCTACACGTAATGGTCATAACTGGAACCTATTTTTCTCCATATACTGTAATGGACTTTAGCTCGATGGCCGTGGGGGGCAGATCATCATCACGCCTCCCACGTAATCACGTGAACTGACTGTGAACGCAGTACATAGAAAAAAAGGAAGAGCTCCCAAGGAGCGCTGCAGAAAACCACATACAAGTTTATTCATAAGTGCAGCTACTGTGGAAACAAAGCACGGTGTAAACCGTAAGTTTAAATTAAGTTTATGGACACGCTCCCGCTGCCGTTTGTCATGCCTTCGTTGAATACTTTATTCGCGAGATACAAGTTTAATGAGAAGACACGAGGTATAAACGAGACTTTGGATCACTTTGTAACGGAGTTAAAATTGCTGTAGCGAGAAACTTTTAAGTGCCGGGTCTTAGCTAACATTAAATACAGCCGTGGACATCGCAACATCACACAAGAGAGCAGCTCACGTGAACTGACTGAACGCAGTA
>JANRMT010028174.1:43212414-43272851 GCA_026402145.1 Polypterus bichir lapradei | reverse complement strand
GTCACTGATTATGAATTTGGTTGAAACAAAAACCCGAAGCCATAGTGGGCCCCCAGGACCAACTTTGAGAACCCCTGACCAACACTGTTGTCTTATAATTTTAGGGAAGTAAGACCAATTCTCCTATTGGACAGCTATATTGTATTTAGCTATTTGAGCTGTCAACATTTCGTAATGTACTGTTAATTTAGTCTTATTCATTTTCACTCAGCCTTATGAGAAGCCCTTTTGTGTTTATATATTTTTGGGTTTCCAAAGACATGTACTGTAGTAGTTTTTCTGGAGCTAGTGTATCAGCTAAGGCTTTCAAACTAACATTGCAATCGTCCCCATGGGTTTTAATATTTCAGTATGAAATAGAACAAGAGGTTGCTTCCAACTTGTATTGCTACCAGCATTTGGGGGTCCACATCAATGACAAGAAGAACTGACCTCATAATATAGAGGAACTATATAATGAAGGGCAGAGAAGACTTTTTTGCTACATAACTGCTATGTAACAAAGTCATTTCCTGTCTTTCTTCTCTGTAGATCCTCTAAAGGTCTGTCAGGATGGACGCAGTGGACAGCTATTATCAGGTCTCTCCAGAGATGTTCACTTGGGTTCGACTGGGCCACTCAAGGACATCCCTAGAATTGTCCCTAATCCACTCTCTTCTTTGCTTAGTGCTTATGACATTGTTCAGTTGGAAGGTGAACCTTTAGCCCAGTCTGGTATCCAGAGCACTCTGGAGCAGGTTTTCATTAAGTAAACAAGTACTTTAATTCACTCACCTTTCCCTCAATCCTGTCTTGTCTTCTAGTCTGCTGAAAAGCAATGCCACTGCATGATGCTGCCGCCATCTTGTTTCACCATTGGAATGTTTTTGCACAGGAGATGAGCAGTGCCTGATTTCCTCCAGATGTGACACTTAGAACTTAGGCTGAACAGTTCAATCTTGGTTTCATCAGACCAGAGAACGATGTTTCTCATAGTCTGAGGGTACTTTTGGTGCATTTCTGGAAACTTCAAACTGGCTTTCAAGTGTAGTCAGGCCACTCTGTCATTAAGCCCAAATTAGTGGAGTGTTGCAGTGGTGGTTGTCCTTCTAAGAAGACAACACAGGATCTCTGGTGCTCAGCTAGAATGTCCATTGGGTTCTTGGTCACCCCTCTTACCAAAGCCATTATCCCTCAATTGCTCAGTTTGGCCAGGCAGCCAACTCTGGGAAGAGCTGTGATTATTCTGCATTTCTTTCACTTAAGAGAGACCACTATGTTTTTGAGAACCTTTCATGCTATAAATTTTTTGTAGCCTTTCCCAGATCTGTGCCTCGACACAATCCTGACTCTAAGCTCTGCAGACCATTCAGCAGACCTCACGGCCTGGTTTTTGCTCAACTGTGGGATCTTCTACAGACAGATGTATGCCTTTCCTGAACACATCCAGTCAAGTGAATTAACCACAGATGGACTCCAAACAAGGTATACAAACATCTGAGTGCTGATCAATAGAATGAGAAGAATCTGAGCCATATTTCAAGTGTCATAGAAAAGGGTCTGACTACTTGTGTGAAAGGGATATTTCAGTTTTTATTTTGAATGCAAAAGTTCCTAAAATTTTTTATCGCTTTGTCATTCTGGGGTATTGAGTGTTGCTTGATGTCGGGAAAAAACGAATTTAAATGATTTTGTTATAAGGCTGCAACATAGCAGCATATGAAAAAAGTGAAGGAGTGTGAATACTTTCTGAAGGCACTCTGTGTGTTTGCACTCCTGCATTCACCCACACTTGTCTTCATAATGGGACAAATTCAGAGTCACTAATTAAACAAATCCTCAAAGATGTGAGAGAATAAACAGAGTAATCAGAGAAAGACCAACACATAACTCCATTACTTAGGTCAAAGTTTATTTTAAGATCAAAGTTATATTTATTTGAATGGTGCATTTTATCAATTGCAATGTAATTACATTACAATTGTATCCATGGTCTTAGAATGGGGCCACTGGCCAGTATAGGACTATAATAGCATGGGCCCATTTAAGTTATATTAAAATTTCATGTGAAAAACTGTCTAATGAGAAGGCAAGCAAAATGATACCTTTTATTGACAAACTAAAAAGATTACAATATGTAAGCCTGCGAGGCAACTCAGGCCCCTTCTTCATGCAGTCGCCTCGAAAGCTTACATATTGTAATCTTTTTAGTTTGCCAATAAAAGGTATCATGTGGAAAGCTATGGAAAGTTAGAATTGACTCTTATTCAATAACTATATATCAACTCATATAATCTGCTTCACTCTGTCTTTCTGTTGCCTATATTTTTTATTTCACTGTATCAGTGAAGAGTGAAAAATGAAATGATTTGCATCAGGATTATAACAGAAAAGCTTCAAAGCTCTAATACTTATGTCAAAGGATGGGCCTTATTCTACCTGAGAATTGGGATCAATCAAAATATGTACAGTAGCGGACAGCCGGGACCCATGCCCAGCCGGGACGCCCCTTTGGCACTGGATCCGGAGGAGCAGCTATGGGATGCACATTATGTTCCCCGGAACACTTGGTGGAAGCCACGCTGGGTTGCATCGGGGCCACAATTATGTTACACCGGAGCTCATCCCTGTTGTGCTCCGTGGCCACCGCTTGGCTTAACGAGCCTGTGTGGGCTGGAAAACAGCCACACCCCGAAGTGCAGCCTGAATTAGGTTAATTATTACCTGAAGCACTTCCAGGTGGGCTATATAAGAAACCAGCAGCCACCACTCCAAGAGCCAGATTCGGGAGGAAGAGAACAACGCTTGCCGGGAGGAGTGGTGGTGAAGAGTGTGTCTTGTTTTTGTGCTTTACTTTATTTTGTTCGGTGTGCTTTTGGGACTGTGTACTGCCTGTGGGACACAGGGAAGACGTGCCCCACAGGTGAAGAAAAATAAATCTTTTTTTTAGTTTTCACGTGCCTCCATTGTCAGTCTGTGTCGGGTCGGCCGCCTATATAGCGCCTTTCACAACAGGTAAGATAAAGAAATGAAACAGGAGGAGAAGTGGAACAGAAACAATGACAGAATGAGGCAGCTTCATTGTTTAAAACCAACCTACCCGCCACACACCTGAAGAAGCTGCTGCAGCACTGGCACAATGAGCCACTTGGTAAACATGGCTGTCACGAGAGGCAGAGACAATGAAACCATCTGCTTCCACAGCATGAAAGTTATTCAAATAAAATACATTAAAAATTAAATTAAAAACCCAAGCCATCTGTGCCCACATGATTAAAGTTATTCAAATGAAAAGTCAACTGTCTTTTAAATAGTAGAGACAGGATGGGAAAAGCTATTTGCATCACAACAGATGCACAAGCTAAGCTCTTTAATTAAGTTTTTTTGTAACGATCTATTAATAAGAAAACTATAGAAGGTGATGAAGGCGGCACAGAATATTACCAGCCGGGTGAAGGACCATTGGTAGTTGAACTTTTAGATTTCGGTATAGTGTCCACTCAAAAGATGTAAGGTTGCTGAACAGTCAATAATAATAAGAAATATTGCAACATAACAAACAATGTGTATATATATATATATATATATATAAATATATATATATATATATACTGTATATATTGTAATAAAAGGTGCTATATGAGTGCCAACCCGACACAGACTGACACCGGAGGCACACGTAAAATAAACTTTTATTTTCTTCGTCTGTGGGCTACGTCTTCCCCATACCCACATACACAACACAGTCCCCACAAGCACAACATAAAAGCAAACACAAATCTATTCATCTCTTTTCCTCCAATCCTCCTGGCAGCCTTGTCTTCCTCCTCCTGACTCTGGCTCCCCGAGTGGCGGTTGCTGGCTCCCTTTATAGCCAACCCGGAAGCACTCCATGTGTTTGATGACCTGCATCTGGCTGCACTTCCAGGTGTGGCGGAAGAACCACCCATATGGGCTCAGAAAGCCGTGCAGCACCCCTTGGTGGTGGCCACGGAGCCCAACAAGGCTGAGTCCCGAAATCCCATGTCTGTGGCCCCAATGCAACCCAGGGGGCTTGCCACCAAGCGTTCCGGGGAAGATGTCATGTTGCCCATGGTTGTTTTTCCGGAAAATGTACAGAAGGGGCCCGGCCATCCGCCACAATATACTGTGTGTATGCATATATATATTGTCACAAACCTGACCACAAGTCATAGCAAGAAGTAAGGTCAAAGTGGTCAGACTCATAAGAGTCCGGACATGACATCACAGGGGCTGGAGCCAGCAAGACCTTCTTCCATAAGCTCGGACCCGGAAGTGACGTCAAGAGGGCCAGGTGGAATCTCCCGTGAATGGTCTACAGGAAAGGGGGAAAAAGAGTCAGTGCACTCTGCCACATCCCGGTCTGGTTCGGAATTGCCCTCACTCAAGCCCTTTAGCTGCTTCCCATGCGCATGTGTGTGACAAGGCCCCCCCTCAGCCCAGCCCTGATGGGTCAGGTTACCCTGGCCAAGAAGTCGTGAACCTGAGAAAGAGCATTGGTGTTGGCATGAAGAGAACCCTGACGATGAATGCGCGAAAGCAGCTGGAGGTCAAGAAACCACCGAGTGACCCACGAATTCGACTCCTTGTACAGGGCCATCCACTGTAAAAGTGCATGGTCTATGACAAGGGTGAATTCCCGGCCCAACAGGTAGTCCCTCAACTGAACAATCGCCCATTTAATCGCCAAAGCCTCTCTCTCCACCGCCGCATACCTGGTCTCCTGGTCCAACAGTTTCTGGCTCAGGAACATGATGGGGTGTTTCACACCGTCGACACTTTGGCTCAGCACGGCCCCCCAGGCCTGTGTCTGAAGCGTCCGTCTGGAGGATGAAAGGTAAAGAAAAGTTAGGTGCTTTCAAAATAGGTGTGGACATAAGGGCCTGCTTCAAGTCACTAAATGCAGCCCCTGTCTTTTCAGTCCATACCACAATGTTTGGGGCCCTCTTCTTTCTCAAATCAGTCAAGGGCGCCACTCTCTCCGAGAACAGGGGCACAAACTGGCGGTAGTACCCCGCCAGCTCGAGAAAGGCTTAGAACTGCCGCTTTGTTCGCGGACAGGGCCATTTTAAAATGGCATCTACTTTGGAGCACTGTGGCTTTACAGTACCCTGACCCACCAGGTAGCCTAAATACTTGGCTTCGTTCAATCCAAAGAAACATTTCTTCAGATTAATCCGAAGTCCGGCCTCACCAAATGTCCACAATGCCGCTTTTACCTGCTGTAGGTATTCTGTCCATGTGCCAGAATAGATGACTACGTTATCCAGGTAGGCAGCACTATATGAGTTATGGGGCCTGAGCACTTTGTCCACCAGACGCTGGAAAGTTGCCGGAGCCCTGTGTAACCCAAATGGAAGGACACAATACTGCCAGTGTCCACTAGGGGTACTAAACCCTGTCTTAACCTTCGCAGAGTCCAATAAAGGAACCTGCCAGTACACCTTTGTCATGTCCAGCGTGGTCAAATACTGAGCTTGTCCTAGCCTCTCGAGGAGGTCGTCCACTCATGGCATTGGATAAGCGTCAAATTGGGAGACTTGATTAATTTAACAGAAGTCATTGCAAAACCTCCAGCTCCCATCAGGCTTACTGACCAACACAATGGGACTGGACCAGGGACTATGACTTTCCTCGATTACACCTAGTTCCAGCATGTGCTTGATCTCAAGCTCCACTACAGCTCTTTTTGCCTCGGGAAGGCGATACAGACATTCTCGGACCACAATCCTTGGCTCTCTCACAATGTAGTGCTCAATCAGAGGGGTCCTTCCGGAGTTTTCACTCACTACCTCCAGGACAGATAGGATAACTGTTTCCAGCTCTCGTCGCTGTCTGGAACTTAAATCTGCACTGAATTTAAAGCTACTCACGTGAGCAAAGAGTGAGTGGGGCTGACCGGAGGAGGGATCGGGTTCACTATCCTTCCACAGTTTCAGCAGATTTACATGATAAACCCGCTCCCTTGGCCGACGATTGGGTTGACTCACCAAATAGTCAACGAGTCCTTTCCTCTCCTTAACTTCATATGGACCTTGCCAATGGGCTAGTAACTTAGAGTGGGAGGTAGGTACTAGAACCATGACTCGATCTCCCAGGCGGAACTCCCAGAGAGACTTGCCTTAGTCATAATATGGGACCTGTGCTGCTTGAGCCTCTTCCATGTGACTTTTAAGGAGGGGCCAAATTTTACCAAATCTGACGCGTAATTGCGCGATATACTCCAATATATTAGTAGAGGGAAGAGCCTCTTCTTCCCATCCTTCCTTTAAAATGTCTAATATGCCCCAGGGCTGTCACCCATACAGTAATTCAAAAGGGGAGAAACCCTGTAGAGGCTTGTGGGACTTCCCGATAGGCAAAAAGGATGAGGGGAATGAGCTGATCCCAATTCCTTGCATCCTTGTTAACCACCTTACGAAGTATTTGTTTGAGAGTCTGATTAAATCTCTCTACCAGACCGCTGGTTTGTGGATGATACACCGCGGTCTTTAGATGCCTTATCTTAAGTAACTTGGCAGTCTCCTTACACATCTCTGAGGTAAAAAGTGTCCCTTGGTCTGTTAGGACTTCCTTAGGAATGCTGTTCATGCAAAGACCCCTACCAATTTCCATGCGATGGCTTTAGAATTAGCTGAGCGCAATGAAACAGCTTCTGGGTATTTGGTAGCATAAACCAGTGGGCAACAATGGTAATGTTGCTGCTGGAATTGAACAAAGCTGTGGTCTTGTACCTGTTTACGATCACCACGCCGGTGTGTGGGACCGCCAACGGGTTAGTCAGAGCACATCAACCCCTACTCCCCCTCCACCTGCATTCCTCCTCATTCCCAAGCAGTTTGTGCGCCCGCGACTCTGGAGACGTCGGCACAAGCTCCGGGTTGTAGGGGGGGGTGGGGGTCAAGATTTTGGGACATATGCCGGCTGAGCTTGACTAAGGGACAGTTCTGCTTCCCCAGGTTGCGAGGCTGTCCCCTGCGACTCAATTTGTCTTATCAATTCTTTCATATTCTTTCATATTCTGGAAGTCTTCACCCCAGCCCGGCTGGGCGAAGCCACAGGGTATAGCATTTAGGAGCAGGTAGCATTCCATTTTTGATCACATTAGTATCTCATGCAAATTGCTCTGGGGTTTGCTTCATGGTGGTATCATGGTGAGACTACTGTTTGTAAAGGGTTTCAAACCAGTTGTCTTGGTTTGCACAAGAGTGTGACTGGCATGTTTATAACCACCTAAAGAAATTAGACAATGTGAGAAATTGCTCCAGAGTTTAAAAAACTAAACACTCCAAATGAAATAGATGTGAAATGTGCCAGGTATGTTAGTCAAAAAACAGAATCACAGGACATATTTATTACTGTTAGACCATTGTAGAGTTGCTAATTTACTCTTTTCACACTTTTGTATTTTATTCATCCAGGAACTGTCTTAAATGTATGTATGTTATTTAAGTATGAAGGAGTGAGGACTCGGGTCAAAAGCAGTGTTGGGGTAACAGACAAGATCCCAGTTACAGTAGGCCTGCACCCTGTAGGGATCTTCTTGAGGTCCTTACCTCTTTGATATGGTGCAGGCTTTTTACTGATGACTGATGAAAACAGGAAGTGGAGAGGAATTTGGAAGAATGGAGAAGGCCTTTGAAAGATAAGAGGGTTGAAGATAAATAGAAAGAAGACAGAATATACTGTATGAGGTAGAAGGATGATCAGGATTCAGAAGTTAGCCTGCAGGGAGAGCTATTGAAAAGAGTGGACAAATTATAATATTTAGGATCAGTGGTAGCCCAAGATGAAGAATTAAATACAGAGATAACCCAAAGAGTGCAGTGTGGATGGAACAATTAGAAGAAGGTATCAGGAGTATTATGTGATTGAAGAATTAAGACAAAGGTTAAAGGCAAGGGTTTTAAAGCAGTGGTAAGACCAAGAATGGTGTACGGAGCTGAGACATGGGCAGTAAAGGGAGTGCAGGAGAAGAAGTTACATGTGGCAGAAATGAAAATATTGAGAAGGACGTGTCAGTTCAGGTTGAGGAGTATACACTGGTACGGCACATTGCCGCACCCACCATATGACGAAACAGCTTGGGATCCCGGTTGGCAAGGGAACACATGTGGTTCAGTCCCATGCTGTGGAAATGGCAATCAATCTGCCGCAGCCAGATATTACGTGGGTGTCCCCATGGCCTGGTCCAGCTGCTTGGTTCCTCAACAATGAAGGTCCTGTGAGCCAGATCACGCTCAGGGAATCGCACATTATGTACGTTATCATGTAGAAGGATGTATGGAGATACAAAAAGGGCAGAAGAAATGAAACCATTAGAGGTACAGCAAAGTAGGAGAGAGATATCTAAGAAAGTACAGGAAAGTATATTGAAGTGGTATGGACAAGTGATGAAGAGAAACAGTCAATTGTTAGCAAAAGAGTGAATGGAAGTACGGGGAAGAGGTGGGTGGTTATAGTAAAAAAAAGATCTGCAGGAAAAGGGGTTGACTGAGGAGGAGGTGCAGGACTGAGCTGCTTGGAGAAGGTTGATCAAGCACATCAAAACAAGAAGAAGAAGAAGGAGTTTCTGATGGGTAACCTCTCTTCCACTTATCTTAGAAAATGCCAAAATCATGAAAGAAGAGCTTCTGTAGTATCCCTCTGTGCTTTTAAACAGATGAAACAGTGGATTCAAAGGAAAAAGATAGAGGACCACATTTGTTGCATGCCTTGGTAGCAGTTATGTTTGGAGCTGGTGCTTTACATCAGATGTGTTCATAAAGGTTATGTGCTGCCTTAAGACTGATGATTTCAATGGAACACCTTTGGTGTTGTACTGACATGGGAATTGGCTTTGGAAAAGGCAAATGCTTGTCACGGAGCTAAAATGTGAGATGCTGTTGTGATGGAAAACAATTAAATGGAATACAAGTATGCAACGGCTCCTGGTCAATATATATAAAACTTATCAACACATTGCAGTTGCATTATTGTTTTTCTGATTAACAATATAAACCGTAAGTTTAAGTACTGCATTTCAATGCAGATCACGACAGGAACTTAATAGCTCACATACAATAAACATACGAAAATTTTGAAAACAAAGAGAAAACTAACAGACACGAAAGTAGTGATAGATCAAATACGGTTATTTTATTGTCTATTACAATGTACCGACAGAGCAAGCTTATGTTAAAATATAGGGTAACCAGACATCTAGGACAGTCTTTGTTATGCGTTGTGTCACATTTAATAATTGCAATGTAACAAAATGTCCCATTTTTAATAATCTAGTCAGCAAACATACTGTACCTTTCAGGTGGGACAGAACTCCAAGGGGGATGTTCTTTGATTTAACATACGTCTAACAATGCACAAAAAAAACAAAGCTTTCATAACTTGATTAATAAGCGGGGCTTTTCGGGACTATGAAAATCTGGTCAGCCTACTTAAATTAAAAAAAAAAAAAACAGGCTTGTGGAAACTGTTAGCATACTGGCATAAAAAAAAGTCTTCGGTAATTATAAATAAATTCCTCCATGAAAAATCCTTTGCTCAGCTTTGATGCTCTTGTTGCGTAGTGCTTTACAACAAAATTTCTTACATTAAAAATATAGATTATTTGAAAGTAGAGAAGTGGAACACACAAGAGTCATTGCTGGCTAACTAACAGGAAGCAGAATTACCCACTTCTAAATTTTAAAATACGGGCTGATTAACTTAACCTGCAAATCTTCAAAATGGAGGAGGTCAAGGGTATACAGGAAGAAAAGCCACATTGATTGCGACTCGACTGGAAAGGAAACACGGATCCTTGATCAGGATAATACGAGTACATGCAATGTACCATTGATCTTTGTTTTTGTAGCTGATGATAATAGCTAGTTTTTCTGATGATTTTAATTAGTTATAAACCATTATAATTATATCTACTTGACATGCCAGGATGTGTTCACATATTTCTTAGTTGTGCTGGATCACCTTTAACTCCTAACTAAGCAATGACAGATAAGTAGCAATAAGTAATCCATCACAACTAAGGAAGACATAGAAAGGGAAGTACACACAGACACACACACACACACAAAATAATCAAGTCTTTTTGTTGTAATTTAAAAGGCATAAACGGTTTAAAATGATCAAAATGATTACAAATTGCACTGGAATTCCTTTGGTACAAAATGTAAAATAAATTCAATCTGATTGTACAGTAGATTAGGACATATGAAATGGCTATATGATAGATAAAAGCTATAAAAGAAAACACACAGGTACATTTTAATTTGAGGTTGAAAATTAAAAATAAAATTGGAAACATGCTATTTTAACCGTTGCCCCATCTGATAAAATATTAACAATCAAAAGTTAACATTAATTAAATTATAACACACATATTTATGTCATACCTTACTTTGGTCTTTCTATCTGGATAAGCTGCAATACAGTACGCTCACTCCTCTCCCTCCACACATGCACACACTCAGTTTGTGTTTTCAGAAAATCAACACCTTCTCGCACATATATTAATGTTTAACTCTGTAGTAAACAATCTGTAAACTTTAAAAACAATGTGTGCACCAGTAATATCACACCTCAGCATGTTTCTCTTGTCATCCTCCAAGTCCAGCTAATGACCATTAAGAACCATTTGACTCTTTACAGGAGCAGAAGGGGAACGTCCCACAGCATGGCTGTAACCATGGCTTCCACATGATCTCGCTCACTGTGAACTGACTTGGGACTGGTTTGACGGCTTTCTGGTGCTCTTCCATCACGTTTTGCACCCGTTGCAAAATTTCAGAATACCGTGGTTCAACTTCAGGAGACAGAGGTAAGCTCTCAGAAGGATCTCTTGAAATATCAAACACCAGAGGAGGGTCATGCCGAGAGACAAACTCACCATAGCATCGGCAGATAATTATATTATAGCAGCCAATCGCTCCAGGGGGGCTAAAATTTGGAGTAAAAAAATGAACTTTATAAACAGAGTCACCTGTGGAAAGAAAAAGAGGCCATCATTAAAGACACTGCTTTTTTGTTACTCTTTTTAGCCTGCTAATTCTGTGCATCTGTTTTCACTACACTGACGTCAGATAAGAGTCTGAAGTGGATCATCGTACCTCAGCATCTCTCACTTTTGACAATCACAAGCAGAGTGATCGGTTCCTGCCTTGTGCCCTGTGTTGGCTGGGATTGGCTCCAGCAGACCCCCGTGACCCTGTGTTCGAGTTCAGCGGGTTGGAAAATGGATGGATGGATGGACAAGCAGAGTGATCCATTGACAGTCACTATTCTGGCGACTGAAAGTAATGACTAAATCAGGGGTGTCGAACTCCAGTCCTGGAGGGCCGCAGTGTCTGCAGGTTTTCATTTTAACCCTTTTCCTAATCAGTGACCAGTTTTTACTACTAATTAACATATTTTCCCTTCATTTTAATAGTCCTATTTTTAAGGATTTAGTCCTCTAAATTGATTTTTCTCCATTAAATGGGAGCCAAACAGAAATGAGACATGAAATGAGTCAACTAATGACCAGCTAAATTGAGGTGTCAAACTCCAACCAATTTCACTCCAACCAGTTTCTTAATGAGGAGCCAGTTCTTGCTGGTAATTAAACCTGTTATTTAATTCCATAGCCTGTTGTTGCTCTCATTCTGCCACAGCAGACATTTCCAAAACTGTGGATGGTCTGTTTTTTTAAGAACGCAGTCAAAATGTTTTGGTGATCTTAGCAGATTAACCTTACTGAGACCTCCACCTTTCTTTATTTTCAGCTACTGTGGTTAGCTGGTCATACAGTGGCTTGTTTTGTGTCTCATTATCGTTAGGCTGCTAATTAAAGGAAAAGAATCAAGTAAGAGGCCCCAGTCAATTTAATTAAAATTAAGGCAAAAGAAGTTAATTAGCAGCAAAAACTGGTCACTAATTAAGAAGATGGTTAGAATGAAAACCTGCATGCACTGCGGCCCTCCAGGACTTGAGTTTGACACCCGTGGACTAAATCATACAAACTGAAATACACTTCATTGCCATATTCTCCAAGAGTTTCATGCTGCCGACTCCTAAAATCACTTGTGCTATAAAATATACAGTTAGGGTTACCAGGTTCTTCTGGAACTGGGAGACGGGGTGTTGCTTGGTTAGCTGGGGTATGATGATATATGTGTTTTACTTTTTTTTTTTATAATTTTCAATGATTATCTGCTATAATTCAAATATCAGAGCACAGGTCTTATATCTTTGAGCCATGTTAACACTGCCTAAACACACTGTAGAACAATTCCACTGGATTTGAAAAGGGCCGTACTTAACCCCTCAGATCATCTAGATTGTATTAGATGTGTACTGTAGAGAATGTGTCACACATGTCAAACCAGCAATGACAACAGAAAAGGAAAAAACATGTACAATGATAACCAAAAAATGCAGAATTTACATAAAATGCAGACAGAAGTGTAGTGGATAGTGTTATTAAGAGTTGTGCCATGATTTAAATATTGTACTTCCCCATGCAATGGCACCATTTCACAGTTTCAGACTCCGGGCACACATATGTAAACCACAAGTGATACGAGCATATTATTAACACACTGGTGGTCAAGGATGCAAACTGTATTGTAACGACAGCCAAGATGGAAAGACTAAAACACACATCAAATGACAGTTACTGAATGCCCAATAATCTTATATCACATCTCCAATTAATTAAAAACTCTGAGTCCTAACATGAACCAGCAAAAGCAAGCACGTATCACCCATCCTGCTTCGCCTTCACTGGCTCCCTCTGTCTGACAGAACGGAATATAAAATTCGATTATTAACCTACAAAGCTTTAAATGGCCCTGCACCGGACTACAATCGTGACCTTCTCCCTCGCTCTGTCTCTGTTTGTCCATTAAGGTCCTCTGATCCTGGCCATCTTGTTGTGCCCCCCACTAACCTGCACTCTATGGGTGACAGGGCCTTCAGCTGTACAGCATCCCGACTTCATTCATTCTTCTTAAAAACAACTGAAAACGGTACTGTTCAGGAAGGCTTTTAACTTAACTGGACATTCTCCCCCTTCTTTCAGTTAACATCTCCTGATGCTCAGGATAATTTGTGTGTGTGTGCGTGTGTGTGTGTGTGTGTTATATCATAAATCATGAGATTTGTTCAGGCATTTCTTTTAGTAAGCAATTTAGTTTTATACTCTGGTTTATTCTTTCTTTATTCGATTTAATGCTTTTGTAGATCCTAAATTTATTTGCTTATTGTTCAATGAAGAAACCATTTGTATCACTATCTTTTAAGCGCCTTGATCATGGGAAACGTGCTATATAAATAAAATGTATTATTATTATTATTATTATTATTATTATGTATCATTATTTACTTTTTTTTTGAGTTCTCAATTTACCAGTCTTTCTATGTTCCTACCCTCACCTATGTTCATGAGCTATGGGTAGTGACCGAAAGAACGAGATCGCGAATACAAGCGGCTGAAATGAGTTTCCTCCACAGGGTGTCTGGGCTTTCCCTTAAAGATAGGGTGAGAAGCTCAGTCATCCGGGAGGGGAGTCAGATGAGGTGGCTCTGGCATCTGATCAGGATGCCTCCTGGACGCCTCCCTGGTGTGGTGTTCCGGGCACGTCCAACTGGGAGAAGACCCCGGGGAAGACCCAGGACACGCTGGAGGGACTATGTCTCCCGGCTGGCCTGGGAATGCCTTGGGATTCCCCCGGAAGAGCTAGAAGAAGTGGCCAGGGAGAGGGAAGTCTGGGCATCTCTGCTCAAGCTGCTGCCCCCGTGACCCTATCTCAGATAAGTGGAAGAGGATGGATGGATTATTTACTTTATATATGTACTACACACAGTATCTGTCGATGGCAGTTACTAAATAGTTAAAAAAATCTCTTGCCCTACGTGTATATTCAGTGCCTTTCTTCTCTAGTCATGTGTGTGAACGTCTCCTCACTGGCACTCCTTCTCTCTAACGCATTCCCGTAAAGCCTGCTTCTGTAACTCTGCTATTATTTTCGAGGCGCCTTTGTCAGCGCCTGTGCTGTTTTACTCTGTCCGTCTTTGAAGGCGACACTCTCAGGCATGCGCCTCCTTGTTCCTCTCACACTTGCACTTCCTCTTTTGTCGCGTCACCAAAACCAAACTGACCGATCAGATTGCTGAGAAGCACTGGACACACAGACCTTACTGTTTTATTATAGTGGATTTATATTTCCATTACTGTCCCTCTCCCTCTCTGCACTCTCTGCATTCAGTATATTTCATAATGTCAGTATTCGATATACCACAGCACACAATTCCCTGGATAAAGCTGAAGCAGACAAAATTACGAAAGGAAAAAAAACACAAATTCACTTACTGTTTCGGGGATGCCATCGGACAGCGTGGATGTCTACTCCACAGTAATGAAACATGAACTCATGCCTTGAATGAGGGACTTCACCTTGAATCAACGGGAGCAGGTCATGGCCGTCAATGATTCTAAAGAAATTTAAGAAGGAGCAATCTTATGAATAGAGTTTGGAAGCAGATGTGTGCTCGAGTAGGACAGGATGTGTCACACGGAAAAGAACCTCCAAATATATAAGACAGGCAGACAATGGACCCCCACACATGCTGCTATAAATGATTCCTTTGTGGATCATTTTGAGTCAGGAGCCTTTATATATTATATAAAATGAAGAAGTAAATAAAGCAACTCTTATTAATGAAAATAAAACAAAGACTAGTAAAACACAAAGACCTAAAATGCTAATAAAAATCAGCTCTTTCAGTTCTTGTAGAAGTCAGACTGTTTCATTACTTCTGGTAGCTCATCAAAGGCAAGTCGAACTTTTCTATGTTGGTAACACATTCTTTGGTTTTCAACATTAAAAAAATAGAGCTTGACATGGATCACATCGCTGATGTAACCTCGCTAAGTGGTCTCCAAAGCACCATTGATGTAAGGATGTAAAAACAATGCTTTCATATAGCCAAAAGTTTAAAGTATTTGACAATCTTCTGGGTCTCTGGGGTATTCTTTCAGTGCGTATACTGAGCTTTGCCTTGTATGCCCATGAGCTTGATTTCCTTGTAGCTTTTGTTTCTGCAATTATGGTGGCTATCACTAGGTTTCTAGATCACTTTGCTGTAAACACTTGACCACAGGTCATGGCCACCAGGTTGCCACTACTTTGTTTTGTAAAAATACTAATTCTATCACAATCTAATGTAGAATCTGATCATGACTTAGCTTGTCTTTAGTAAAAACTTGTGAATCTTGTTTCCTGATTTAACTTTCTTCCAACCTCTGCTACAGATGATGATCCTCTGATACGCCTTACAATGTTATATTACCGTATTTACGCGTGTACCACGCGCACACTTTTTCCCGAAAATTAGCATTAGAAAATCAGGTGCGCGTCATACACGAGGAAATGTAATTCTGTAATGTTTACTTCTTCTGCTTGGGCTCGCTCGCTCTCTTGCTCACGCACTGGCACTCTCGCTCGCGCACTCGCTCTCTCTCTCGCTCGCTTCCGCACTCGCGCTCTCTCTCTCTTTTGCTCACTTGCTCACGCACCCACGCTCTCTCTCTCTCTCTCTCTCGCTCACTCTATTTCTCGCTCGCTCTCTCTCTCTCTCGCTCACTCTATTTCTCGCTCGCTCTCTCTCTCTTTCTCTAAACGCTTCCTATACAATCACAATGCGCGTTGTACACGGGGCAAAACGATTTTCGTGATTTTCTTTGTAAAAATTAGAGTGCGTGTCTTACACAAGGGCACATGGTACACGAGTAAATACAGTATAAACTTTATGATTTGGGATCATTGTAAGATGCTATGCTTTTTTGATATTTGACAACACTATAGTTTCTTTTTTTCTCAATATGCAAACATAAACCTGGAAAACCAACATGGAGCAATAATTATTTCTTCTTGAAACCAGAAGTATGTCACATGATCAGTCATGCATACTTAACATCAACTATATCTTACATCTCTACAATGTAAACCTCAATGGTTTTCTATCAGACTACAAGACTTTCCAAATACATCTGGTGGAGCCTTGACTTGGGCCAATGAGGTGATCAGATTACATCTCAGCTGGCCTCCCAGGCAAATATAGCTTCAGTTGTTGCAAAAGTTATTCTGCTAAAGATTTAGGCATGATACTGTATTGAGAATCCTGGTTCATTTTGGTTTATTCTTGTATAGCACTCATCTTTGATTAGAGAGACCAAACTTGCTAACATGCATAATTTCACTGTACTCTGTTGTATCCAACAGGAGGCACATGCTCCCTGGGAATGTATTCTTTTCAGAATTGCCTTTGAACCTACATATGTCCTTTCAGTAACCATGGCGGAAACTTTCACTCCTGAAATAAATATATTAAGCCAAAGAGAAGCCTTTGGAGCCATATCATTATCTTATAATTCTTCAGTGGTGTCTTTGACAATTGTATGCTAATCAGACATTCTTCTTGGTACAGAGCCGACGTCACATCTGTGCCGTTAGGGCTTCTGGCTTTCAGACTTCTTTGGAGGCCTTATGTATACTCATAAGAACTTAAGAAATTTGATAAACGAGAGGAGACCATTCAGATCATAAAGCTTGTTCATTTAGATAATAGCTAATCTGTCCCAATTTCTCATTAAGATTCATCTTAAAGGTTGTTAAGGTTTCTGCTTCAACTACAAGACTCTGAAGTTTGTTCCAGATTCTCGCAACTCTTTGTGTAAAGAAGTGCCATCTAACTTCAGTCCTAAATGGATTTCCCATTCCTTTCCGCTGTCCTTGAATATGTGATTCACCGTTAAGATGAAAATTCTGTTGGATAAACTTTATCAATGCCTTTGAGGATTTTAAAGACCTGGATTAGGTCTGCACACAGTCTTCTTTGCACGAGACAGAACAGGTTTAATTCTCTGAGTCTGTCAGAATGCGACTTGTTCTTCTGATCTACAATGTGCTCGGTTGCTCTCCTCTGTACAGCTTCAAGTGCTGCTATGTCTTTCTTGTAGCGTGGTGTCCAGAACTGCACATAATACACCAGATGCAGCCTCACTAGTGCATTATATAGTCTGAGCATAACATCCTCGATTTATATTCAGTACTTTTTATGATATAACCAAACACTTCATTTACATTTTTAATCTCTTCTGCACATTGCCTAGATGATGAAAATGTTGTGTCAACGAAAATCCTTTTCAGAGGTCTCTTACATTTTACATCTCATAATTATAACTGATGTTCCTGTTGCTCATGTGTAGCACTTTGCACTTTTCTGCAATAAACTGAATTTTTCAAGTGGTCACAAAGTTCTAAAACTTGTCCAAGTCTTCTGAATTGTTTTTGCTGCCTCCGCAGTGTCCGCCATTCCTCCACTCTTCTTTCTTGCTTCTAAACATAGTCATGCTCACATTCCACTGTCCACCAATATGGATTAGGCTCTGTTCTTACCAATTTAGCATATTCAGTAGGGATATTTGCAGGTTCTGCTGACCAATGCTATGTATAGATTTAGCCCTCTTCCACCAAGCTTGTACATTTTTTATGATCTGTCCCTACATGCTGTTGATATAACGGTACACTGGCTCTAATCACTGAAAGCCTTTCAATTTCACAGTCTTCATGTGCCCACGAAAAGATCCTCAACTCTAGGAAAGGCTTACAAATCACCCCACAGAAATGTATCTATTATGTCTACTTAACATACCTATTTGAAACAAAACACATGTTCAAAAATCACAATATTGCATAGTTAGTTTTCAACTCTTGTTACATCAGTACATGTGACAATAATGACCCTACAAATGCAATAGTATTTACAACTGAAATGTGGTTATCTTTAAGTTGTTAAATCAAGTATTATCTATCTATCTGTCTATCTATCTATCTGTCTATCTATCTATTATATAGTGCCTTTCACATCTATCTATTATATAGTGCCTTTCTTATCTATATATCTGTCTATTCTTGATGGTTACATACTATAAAACAAAATGTGGTGAATGTACTTTAAATTTCCCTTAATATAATAATTCAGATAGAGCCAATGGAATGGCAATTTGTGATGGAGCTGAGATATACCATTGTGCCAACATCCCACTTTATATGATAAACTGAAATATAAAACGTCTAAAACCAAAAAGACAATTCAATACTTTAAACTAATGAATTTGAAAGGACAGTTCAGCATATTCACCTGTCTGTAGGCAGTTGTCCATTTGCAATATTTACCACAGTTGGGAAAATATCCATTAGATTGGTGGGTTTGTCAATAACATATCTATCGATCTGTCTATCTATCTATTTATTATATAGTGCTTTTCTTATCTATCTATCTATCTATCTATTGTCACAGGTGGCTGGGTGTGGTCGGCAATCAGCCGCCTTCTTAAGGAGCCGTCGCCCTGCAATCAAGGCTGGAGTCGGGTGAGGAGGAGGACAAGGTCGTTGCAGAGGAGGCAAAGAGAGGCCCGAGTGTTTTGTGTGTGAAGAGACTGCTTATTGACTTTGGGGAACTGGGGGCTTGGTGGTGGTGCACTTGACTTTGTGTAAATAAACGTGGGTGATGATTAAAACGGTGTCCGCCTGTGTGTGTCCAGGCCGTCATATTTCACACTATCTATCTATCTATCTATCTATCTATCTATCTATCTATCTATCATACAGTGCCTTTCACATCTATCTATCTATTTATCTATTATATAGTGCCTTTCACATCTATCTATCTATCTATTATATAATGCCTTTCTTATCTATCTATCTATCTATCTATCTATCTATCTATCTATTATATAATGCCTTTCTTATCTATCTATCTATCTATCTATCTATTATATAGTGCCTTTCTTATCTATCTATCTATCTATCTATCTATTCTTGATGGTTACATACTATAAAACAAAATGTGGTAAATGTACTTTAAATTTCCCTTAATATAATAATTCAGATATGGCCACTGGAATGGCAATTTGTGATGAAGCTGAGATATACCATTGTGCCAACGTCCCACCTTATATGATAAACTAAAATATAAAACTTCTAAAACCAAAAAGACAATTCAGTACTTAGTACAGTTCAGCATATTCACCTGTCTGTAGGCAGTTGTCCATTTGCAATATTTACCACAGTTGGGAAAATATCCATTAGACTGGTGGGTTTGTCGATAACTTTCCCTGCTGGTAGTTTGCCAGGCCACCTGATAATGCCTGGCACACGGATTCCACCGTCCCACCCTGCCATACCTTTTCCACCTTAAAAAAATGACAAATATTGGGTTTAAGAGTACGTTGAATATCCTTTCTTTAGGATTACTTATAAAATATATCACTCAGATATAATCTCTGACCCAAGGGTGCTTGCCCTTTTGTAAATAATCCAAAAACTTCTCTCATTACATTTTTTCAAATTTACAATAACAACAAAAAAAATGCTAATATCACTTATTTATCTTTTTTCCATATGGAGGACTTGGCAAAACAAAGAAACAGCTCTTACATCTCATGAAACACATAAATTAAAATAAAACATGAACACAATAAGAAAACTATATGTTATCACAATAAGATGCAAATCAGAAGATATGAGAGAATAGAGGGCTCCTACTAAAAATAGGAGAAAACATCCTGACCTATTAATAAACTACAATAAAGTAAATTCATATAGCTTACACACTAAGGCAACACAAAGCAACATCTAAAAAGAAAGAAGAATCAGGTAATACCAAAGTGATGGCTAAACACACAAAATAAGGGACAAGCCATTAACTTCGTAGATACTAAACATAACTTAACATTCTCAGACTTGCTTAAAGTAATTCAGAGTCACAGGGACCAGTGTCTAACTGGTAGTAATGCTGGTGTGGACAGGGTGCCAGTCCATCACACACACACACACAAACGCACTCACTCACTCACTCACACATGATGGCCAATTTGGAATTGTCAGTCAGCCTGAGCAGCACGTCTTTGACATTGTGGGAGGAAAACCAGAATGTCTCAGAGAGAAACTCACATAGACACTTGGAGAACCTTGGAATTGGAGCCAAGGACACTGCATCAGCAAGGCTAAAGCACCATTAGATACCAAACATCAAAGTGAAGAAATAAATAGTACTGAGAGTGAATATGCTGTGCATAAGATAAAGTGCCAGTGTCATTGTACACCACTTCTGGCATTCAAAATAATTCAGCATTTCTAGGATTTTCAGATTTAAGTGACCTTACTGAGAATTACAAGAAAAAAATGACACAACTGAAGATTTTACTGGAGGTCAGAGAGAAATGATTTACTTTTAGATAAATATAAGAGTTTTGCGGTGGGCTGGCGCCCTGCCCGGGGTTTGTTTCCTGCCTTGCGCCCTGTGTTGGCTGGGATTGGCTCCGGCAGACCCCTGTGACCCTGTAGTTAGGACATAGCGGGTTGGATAATGGATTAATGGATAAATATAAGAGTTACTCTCCTTATGTTAAAGCATGATAAGAACCATAGCATACAAAATCAGAAATTTGGTGCAAATTTGGGGGCCACTATGCAAACAATGACAATCAATGCTCAGTTTTATTGTTAGAAAAGAAAAGTGACTCCACTAACTGATTTCCATAGACACTTCTCTATGAAGCTGCAAGCAAATAACTTGTTCAGTGCTGTTATAATCATTGGTGTTACAATCATTCTTCTTGCTATCCCGATTGGAAAATTACTACAGATAAAAGCGTGTTCAGCCGCAACAATATAACTTTATATGCCACAAGACATCAACATTCCCTGTGCTGATGTTAAAACTATTACGGTTACTACCACACAATCTGTTGTTTCGCTCTAGATATGTACAACTCTTTTGCTTATTTTGCTTATAATTTTTTTTATTACAGTAGTATATCTGAGGAACATACTCTTCAAAGTTCAGGATACACAGTAGAAACGCTCACAGAGATCTTAGAGGAATGTCATACAGGGTCAGGAACTGATCTGACATCTTTGGGGTTTAAGATTCAATGCTTTATGGACCGTATCACATAACACTGCCTACAATTACTTGGCCACAGTGTTTCTGTGCTGTCGGCACTGAACAAGAATTAGAAAAAATTAAAAAAAAAAGTCAAAATAACAAACCAAAGTTCGTAACCATGAAGACGTGAAATAAATAAAGCTCAGGACGTGAACCTAGAGTTGAAGTGAGGAGAAAGTGTTTAATTTTGTTGTGAAAATGGGACACATACTGTAAGCAGAACCGCATCGGGCACACATTAGTCATAGTCAATGAGCAGAAGAACTTTTCACAACCAGGAAACAGAAACAATAATTGCTAAAAGTTTTTCTTTGGAAGAATATGAAATCTAATGAAATGCAGGATGCTGGTCCTTTATATAGTTGTGTCAACATCAAAACCTCCTGCAGAACAATAAAATTGATTTTCAACTTTGTGTAAAAGATGATGTATTAAAAAAAATAATGAAAGTAACCAATGCATTCCTTGGTTTTCAAAAGCCTGGAAAATATGTTGAAAAAAAATTTAAAAATCAAGGAACAATAAGAAAAAAAAATGAGGTAGCCAGTCAAATCATTATAGCCTCTTTTTCAAAACCTGAATCAAAATCACTGCTATACACAATTTGGAACTCCATAGCATGTCAGAGTATCGACCAAGACCATGTTCAAGGCCACCTTCTCTTGACCCTTTCCATTGTTTATCTACTATTGTTATATTCCGCTTCCATCTTCTTGTTTTTTTTCTTGCCCAGTCAATTCCCACAAAACACTCATAAGCTTACATTAAAAATACTCTTATGATTCTCATCAGAAACACGGTCAGGATCCAGCAGAGGAATAAAAAAATGAAAGCACTCACTCTGTTTCTTTTTATCCTGCTGAAACACTGATGTTATATGTAAGTGGTAAACTTTAATAGTTTAAAAAGATACAGGATTCAAATTTGATTACATAATACATACAAATAGTATTTAAAAAGTGGGGCAAATAGCAATCTGGACTAGAAAAAGAAAACATTAAAACCAAGAACACACAGGAATAATGGAAAACAAAAACCTCAAAACAGCGGACAGGAAGGAACCAAATCCGGAAATCCTAAACCAAAATGAAAAAGTCGCCCCTAGAAAAAGTAACCTTCCAGGGTAAGCAGGTGCATTGGAAAGACACCGGGCAGCCGACACAAAGGTACAATTGGTAATCTGGGAAAACGGGATGAAATTTTCCGATTATGTTTAACAATTAAAGAGTTTAAAGAGTCCAGAGTTTGAAAGTTTAAGGAGACTCTGTTTCAGTAATGTCAGAAAGTCAAGGTCTTCTTATTCCCGGCACATTAATCTGTGTTAGTTCACATAGGTGACATTTTGACTGGCAGTTCTAGTTCTTATTTTATATATTGTTTAAATCACAGTTCACATTATTGTGAGTTTTGAACATTAAAATCTTTATATTGCTTATTTCTTATGCCATATACACAAGGTAATCTGGAATGAGCTGCTGATGGGTTTTATTGAGTGGTCCTTTTCTATTTTTTTCATCCATCCATTATCCAACCCGCTATATCCTAACTACAGGGTCACAGGGGTATGCTGGAGCCAATCCCAGACAACACAGGGCGCAAGCCAGGAAACAAAACCCCAGGCAAGCGCCAGCCCACCACAGGGCACACACACACACACCAAGCACACACTTGGGAGAATTTAGGATTGCCAAAACACCTAACCTGCATGTCTTTGGACTGTGGGAGGAAACCCACACAGACACGGGGAGAACACGCAAACTCCACGCAGGAAGGACTCGGGAAGCGAACCCTGGTCTATCCACTGCGCCACCGTGCCACCCTTTTCTATTTCTTTTTCTTTCAATACCAATGACAACAAAAAAGCACTGGTGAGAGCACTGTCTCTGTTGTTCAACTTGTGTCCTTCATGAGTGACTCCATGCATATTGCAACAACACCTTCAGCAAGCTAATTGTGGACTCATTGTGGCCTTGTCCTCGAATCCAGGTGACAACCAAAAAAGAATAGAAGTGACAAAAGGATTTATTACCCAGAGCTGGTGAACATTAAAAAAAAGCCCCATAAACACATAGGGGCTGAAGAATAACAAAAACATAGGCCTTATGGTCGTTCTAGCTACCCTATAGCCTCCTTTCCTTGCCTAGTCACTTAGCAATGGCTTCCTCCCAACTCCAAGACCCCCCTGTATGCCTACTACCCCCCTTGTATGCCACAAGTCAGGAACTCCATCCAGGTAAGCCCTCTCTACTGTTTCTTGGTTACCTGGCCAGCACTCAAAGGTCTGCAGGTACCCCTGAGGAGCTCCCCCTAGTGGCACCAGGTTTCCCTGCAGACTTCTCCCACCACAGAATTTAGTTGTGGAGAGCCAGTCTATCAGTCCTCCCCAATACTCCTGTGATTTTACATCTGTATCCTGTCTTGTCAATGTTGTGAAGGTTGTCTCTGCAAAATCATTACCTCAAATTGGATTAAGGAAGTCTAAGAGCATCATGTTATCTTACTTTCATGTCCAGGGAAAATAGCTTGCATTTTACATTATCAGTGGTGTTATTATCAATTATCACATTATCAATCATCTGGGGACGTGCGGCACATTTTTGGGGGCAGCATTATTGGCCGAAAGGCTCAGTACAATTCGTGTGTAAGCAGCAGGGTTCGGAAAAATATCACTCATGAATGAAAAAAGTAAAATTCTCTGATTTTTATCCACAAATGCTTCAAAAATAATTTTCAGACTGTCCTTCTGTGATGGCATCAGACACAGCAGTTGAAATTTAGGAGGCAATAACAAAAATAAACATAAACATCACACCAATAATAATTTCTAAAAAGATAAACAACTAATTTACAATGTATAATTTCATTTCGTTATCAATCCGAATGCGTTCTTGCTCTGCTCAGAAAACATCCCCACCTATCACTTGTACACTACACTGGTTCTGGTTTTCGCAGCATAATTTATTAAACTAATAATAAGAACATGGCTTATCAGTGTGTCTATACTATATTCTTGTCTAGTTGATGCTTATAAATAATTATATGTGAAAAATTATTGCTGTTTTTCTATATATGAATAAATCTTTGCAAAACGTCTTAATTTTTCTTTATACATCATTTTAATTTTCTATTTAAGTAGGTTAACATATTCAGATATTTTGGAGGGCAGCAAATTGAAGCACCGCAAGCAGCACAAACTCTAGCTACGCCACTGCACATTATATTCTTTGTAAGAGAAACTACTTAAAGTTGAATTAATAATATCGCAAAACAACATATACAATCGAATGACTTGTTTTGTCTTGAACTGTATCCTTGCCATATGTTAACTCATTAAACATCTTTCTGTGAGTCATAATTTGCTAATTATTGTGTTTAAATAATCTAACAGAAGTGTATCATTCTCACCTTTGTAAATTCCATTCCAGCCTCCAACTTGACCACTGGAATCTGCATGCTCCACATGTCCTCCGTGGTCAGAGGTGAAGTAAACAAAGGTTTTCTTTGATAGGCCTAGATCTTCAACCATTTTCACAATCCTGCCTATATGAAAGAAATAAGATACAAAAGAAGAATAGCACCACAAACAAGAGGGCGGCATTCATTTCTTCTCATTCGTTCATCAAGCCCTGTTCTTTTGGAGTTTTTTCTCACTGCTAATTGGAAAAAAAATGTATCTTTTAAAACAAAATATACCAACAAAAATACCCCTCAACCTCAAAGGAATGCTAGAGAAATGTTGTGACAGAAAAAATGAATTGAAAAAGTCCATACCAGCTACATTTGAGTCCATATGTTGCTACAGGCTACTAAGGCTACATTTAGACTGAAGGTAAGAGTGACTCCGTAATAATTATTGGCTCATAATATATTTTTTGTTTGGTTGTTCAAAACAAATTTCCAAGAGATTTAATATCTGATAGGATTGTACATTCATATCTGTCCTAATTTGGGAAAATAATAAATATTAATTCATCAGAAAGATGCAACCAAATAGATGAATACTATGAATAACAGTTACATGCAGACTACAAATCATTTGCAGTGCTGGATGTCAGCACAGTTAAACTTTCAGCTTACAATGACGAGTGCTTAAAGATGTTTTGAGTGAAATCAACTCTGCTAGATCTGTGTCTCAGATTAATGTGTGCATTTCACAAAGCATACAGCAAATGGATTGTACTTGCAGGCTTTCTCTTAAGTTTGCCTTTGACATTTCTCTAAAAAGATTGAATATTTGTCATATGAGTGAAAAAGAAATGTACTATTTTCCAAATGTAAAAACAACCATTTGAAAAGGTAGCCTTGTTTAACCCTTCAGACTAACAGACAGTTTACAGTGATGTTGACAGCATAATCATAATCTTACCATGCAGTCCCATAAACATATATATTAAATTTAAGTCCCTGAAGTAAAATGACTAGACAAAGATAATCACAAAATTCAGTGAAATCAAAATATAGTTGATATATGCAAATCAGGAGATATGATGGGCTCCTACTAAAATAAGTGAAAACATTCTGACCTAGTAATAAAATACAATAAAGTAAATTCATATAGCTTACACACTAAGGAGCAAAGCAACATCTTAAAGAAAGAAAAATCGGGCAAAACACACAAAATAAGAGACAAGCAATTCATTTCATAGATTCTAAGAAGTTGCTTATTTTCCCATTTCTGGGCAGATACTTTGCACTTTTTTCTTCCACCAAGAAGAAAGAAACACCTTGTAAATAGTAAGAAATCTTTCATTATTATGAATATTTCACAGCGTCTCTTGTGTTTTCTAATGAGGCAAGGAGGGCTCCTTTAAGGCTTGTTTTGAGTGGTAGTGGTAGTGGCACATGGCTAATTATACATGCAAACTAGCCATGCAGTGCTGAGGGATCAGTATTGTAACTCCAGTGGCAGTACTCTTAATATTCTCATTACGATCAACAAATCACTCCTAAAATGAAAAGAATAGATTTTGTTTTTAAATGTTTGAGAGGTGGATCGGGTCTTGAAAGTTACAGTGCATCCGGAAAGTATTCACATCGCATCACTTTTTCCACATTTTGTTATGTTACAGCCTTATTCCAAAATTGATTAAATTCATTTTTTTCCTCAGAATTCTACACACAACACCCCATAATGACAACGTGAAAAACGTTTACTTGGGGTTTTTGCAAATTTATTAAAGGTATGAATTGAAGTGGATTTAATTGTTCGAGTGATTGTGCTCTACAGGGTAGTTTTAACAACCAATATTCAGTCTTCAAGTACGAGTTTACGCATTTTTACAGCTAGAAACCGTATTAGTTTTTGAACTCTTCTGCTGAAATTGTGCTGTGGTGAGTGTAATCTTAGCGCTACAGCCTTACCATCTTACCTGTCATCCAGTCCATTTCTTCAATATTATCACCATATAGGCCATGCTTGCTCTTCCCCTTAAATCTCTCAGACTCAAAGAGAGGCGAATGCACATGAGGAAAAGACACAAACAGGAGAAATGGAGTATCCTTATTTCTGCAATATATAAAAACAAAAATATCAAAACATGCTAATTAGCAATTAAGGGCCAAAAAGTCTGCCATTATTATTAAGACTCTAATTATTCATTAGCAAAACTATGGTGTATGGAGCCATCCACCACATGCTTCAAAATTTCCTATGCTGCACATTTCTTATTATTTTAGCAATGAAGAAAAGTCAATGGCATACCTCTGAAGGAAGCCTTCCGCCTCATTCAATAGTCGCAGTGGAAGAGTGTCAAGGGCCATGGGCTGCTCTACGACTTCACCATTCCTCATGATAATGCAGTTCCAAATATTAATGAATTGAAAAGGTAAGTACCAAGCGCTGATGCACAAAATGTACATGAGGAGAAGCAGTAGTATAAACTTCCAGTTCAAAACAAAAAGGCCAAGTAGTCTGAGGGAGACTGCCGTGAGAATAGCCAAGCCTATAATCTCAGAGATTCTCCAGATAAAAATCCTAACATCAGGTAAGATCATCCTTCCATGTCCTTCTTTGCATTCACTGAAAAGAGTGAAGGGCATTCCATAAAAGTAGTCAAAACCATGGTTATTGGGGTGATGGCATAGATCGTCCCGGCTATTACAGTTCACACCCAGATGCCATTTTCCTAAATAAGAAAGCAAAAAACAAAAAGAACTTTAAGGAAATTAAAAGTTGTGTAGCTTGGCACTCTGTATCAGCAGAATAGAACATTAGAACATTAGAACAATCTCGACGAGAACAGGCCATTCAGCCCAACAAAGCTCGACAGTCCTATCCAGTTATTTCTTCCAAAAAAACATCAAGTCGAGTTTTGAAAGTCCCTAAAGTCCTAACTGTCCGCCACACTACTTGGTGTAAAGAAAAACTTCCTAATGTTAATATAAGAACTTCTTGTTATGCTTGTCAGCACCAGTCAGATGGTCAAATGAGGAAAGGTCACAATCCAGGAAAACACATTTCCCCCCGCACCAAATACCGATGCAGTCTACACTGCGTCACCCTAACCCTAACCCTAATACAAATGATGTAGCTCAAAGTGCTTTACATGATGAAGAAAGAGAAAAAAAGGCAAAATAAATAAGGATGAAAATAAGGGAACACTGATTAACACAGAATAAGAATAGGGTCCGATGGCCAGGGAGGACAGAAAAAACCAAAAAAAAACTCCAGACAGCTGGAGAAAAAAATAAAATCTGCAGGGGTTCAGAGGCCACGAGATCGCCCAGTCCCCTCTAGGCATTCTACCTAACATAAATGACCTCAGTCAGTCCTCATTGGATTCAGGGTTCTTCATGTTGATAAACCCTCTGCCCTCTGGTGGCTATCAGATTCGCTACAGAAGAAATGTTTTTAAGGAAGAATTGCTTTGACCTCTGCAATCAGCTGTGAAACTCATCTTCTGTGCTCTCTTGGCTTCTTTCTTCAGATAATAGGAGATTTACAAGCGCAGGAACTTTCTTTTCAGGGACCATTGAGTTCCTGTATGATGTAGGTCTTGGGCCACTTGTGGTCCCTGGCAGCTTTCATATGTTGTGTTCCCTCCGCACAGCAAAAAATGTAAACCTTATTCAAAATATGTGATGCGCAAAGAAGAATGATGTGGAGCAAAGTTTGGGAGTTCATGAGGGAGATTATTACATCGATGAAGTGCATGGCATGGTGCACCAGGGAGTGCAACTATGAAGAGTGATGCAGTGCAAAGTGCGGCATGATCAGGAGTTCACAAGGGAGATTTTTGCTTCAATGCAGTGCCTGGAGTGGGAACTGCTGAGGCGGCTATAAAGAGTGACGTGCTGTGAAGTGCGGTGCTTCATCTTCACTGTGAGGCGGCTATGAAGAGTGACGTGCTGCGAAGTGCGGTGCTTCATCTTCACTGATAACTCGCTAAAATCCAAACTACTAATAGATTTGTAAGATGGCGCCAGTGATTGTGCTAAACCAATTAGCACAATTCATCACCCAAGCCCCACCCATGATAGCTTCTGGTTGAATGAAAACTGCACATCATTGAGTAGGAAGTAAAAAAAGTACAAGAAACTTCCTACCAGGAGCTACAAATGGTCTGAGTGCTACCAAAGCTCCTCAGTTTCTAAAAAGTCCTTGGTTCCTGAATAAAACTCCTGCAGTAGAAAAGTGCCTAATGATGAGATTCTCGCATGTTACTTTGTAACCAGCCCAGACCTTCACTTCATGGCTATTTGGGTCTTACAAAGGAAAGACTCCATTGAGCATGTCTTGGAGATTTGAAATACTGTGTGAATTATTTTGTATGGTAAGGTTTATTGGTATAGTTCTATCTGAATCTCATCATGAACACCTTCCAAACTAGTAAATAGCATACAAAGATATAAAAATGATCAATCAGATGTATTGTGTATAAGTAATTCAAAATAACAATACACATGCATCACAAATATGAGCTCCTCAATATGAGAAGAGGTGCCTCTCATTCTGCTGTGATTTTTGGATGACCCATAAAAGAAATACTTGACAGATTAGAGGGCTGAATTGTTGATGGTTACATTCCAAAGCAGCTTTGTCCTACTACTTGAATTTAAGTACTTAAAGGGACTAGTAGTCCATTGCCAAATAACTTAAATTCATTAGCAATAATTGTCAGCATTAGATAGACTTAGATCACTCAAAGCAGCAAGGTCTCAGTTGGTGGGATGAACAAGAACAAAGGCAGCCGCCTGCCTTTTGTGTCCATTCACACTTATGCATTGTAAATTTTGAGGATTTTGTGTTTTCTAATTCCATTTCCAGTCGCCATTTTGTGCACTGTGGGATGTTCCAGTGCTGTAAGGTGATTGTTGTGTCTCCAGAATGTCTTTAATGCTTTTAATCCAGGCGATCAGAGTACTGAAGTGAGTGCAGAGTGTTGTGAGTTCAGATATTGGGTTCACCCAGTTCTACAGCAAAGTAAGTCTTGAGGACAGTTCTGGATTCTCTCTGAATCAACTAGGGCAGCATCCTGAGAAATTCCAGGATTACACAAGGATATCGATAAGCACATAAGTACAGGGATATGCAATAAAGTCTTTATGATGTTATATTAATTGGCAGATTACCCTGAAAATAGGTGGGGCTGGATGCATGATTGACAGCAACTTGTCACAGAGGTACACTGAGCTACATTACATAAAACCCAAGAAATTCGTGATACACTTTACAAGAATAGGAAGGTTCAAAAAGGCAGGTGGAAAAGAATTTGCAGAAGATAGCAGTCTTCAGTGGATTGAAGAGAGAGGCAGCATACAACAGTGGAAGACAATTAGGGATGTAGGACAAGTAACACAGCATAAGGAACAGCGCAAGAATAGCTGCGGCTAGCTGTCAGTTGGTGTTTCCAATTTTATGAAGCGTTTCCCATGGGAAGGAGCTGCTTTTCAGTATACAATCTTTTATTGCTAAATAAACATGCCCAATTTTGAGTTTAACTGTCTTTGTGGTCATTACAATATTGTCCATTTCAGTTTAGATTTTGTAATGTTTAATCATACTAGGCTAATGTCAGAGTTTCAACTGAATTAAACTATGTAAAAATATATTATAACCTTCAGTTTATGTAGACTTGTTTAAAAAACCTGTAAGGAAAGGGATAGAGGCAGTGACATCCTGCAAAAATGCTACAAAAATCCTCTTTGTTTTTTTTAACCAGCATTTTACAAGCTTTATCATTCATTTCAGTGGAACAACCATTTGTCTGACATCACGCAAAAACTGCTACAGACAGAAGTGTTCTAAACTGTTACTTTTACAATGTGTAGATGTGAATACTGTGGTGATAATCTAATTTTGCCAGTCCTGTAGATGGCAGCAGAGTACCAAAGCAGTAATAAGTTACTATATACAGTATTATACAGTAGAAGAGGTTCTCTCAGCAGTGGCCAGTTGCCACCAGTACTTGCACAGAGTAGTAAAGAACCTAAGAGAGATATTTACTATTATTGTATAACCAGTAACGGTTCTATGTGCAGTGAACACACCTGACTTATAGTTTTCCTCCTCTTTCTCTGTATGTTTAGCATTAGTTTGTTCAGAGATTGATGTTCTTGCTCCTTCCTCAGCAGCTCTTCTTTTCTCCACTTTAGTGGCCCGCTTCTTCTCTTCTTCCGTCGGTATCTTTTCACGTTAAATCTGATTAAGTCAGTGTTTGTGTTTTTCTTAATTTTTCACTTAAGCAGGCACTTAATTGTTCAATCTGCCTCAAGAATGATTTAAGATATGAAGAGGTAGAGGAAGTGACGGCGAAGTTGGTAGGGAATGAGAATGGCGCCAATACGCATGCGCCGCACGACCGCCCTGTTGTGCGCTGCTGAGAGTTGATTCCACAATAAAATAAAATAAAAATAAAAGAGGAATAAAAATCACCACCCCGACAGCGGACAGTAGAGGTCACGTAGTAGATGTGTACCAAATTTCAGGTCAATAGGTAAAACGGTTTGCGAGCTAAAGGTGATTTAAAATCCTGGACAGACAAACGGACAGCCACGGTAGAGTATTATATAAGAAGATTGTAATAAACTCAAGCTTGCAGAAATGGGTAGGGATGGCATCAGGAAAGGTATCCTTCTATCTGATTTGGCTATAAGTTATGATCACATAGTACTGATGGGGGATTTTAATGTACACATTGATGTGGAAACTGACACTTTTAGCAAATGTTTTACTTATTTGTTAAATTCAGTAGGATTTTGTCAGATTGTCAAAGGTCCAACTCATAATCATAACCACACATTAGATTTAATTATAATTTACAAAGTTGAAATTCAAAATTTAAATATTACTCCATTAAATGAAGTTATTTCCGATAACTACTTAATTACATTTGATTTAGTCCTGCCCTTGCTAACGCACTCACAGATTAAAACAAAGACAGTGCGACATCTAGATTGTAATACTGCTTCAAAATGTATAGATACCTTGAGTAAGTCAAGTGTAATTGTGGAAAACAATTTAGATCAGCTAACATCACATTATAATGTGACCTTGAGAGATGCTCTGGACACAGTGGCTCCCCTTAAAACAAAAGTGATCAAAGCACATAGAAACTCGCCCTGGTTTAATGAAAACACTCGAGCTCTTAAATTAGAAAACTGGAGCGCAGATGGAGAACAACAAAACTACATGTCTTTCAAATTCCATGGACAGAGAGTGTTAAGAAATATAAAAAAGCTCGCTCAGAATACTATTCTACATTAATAAATAGCAATAATAAAAATCCTCGGGTACTGTTTAGAACAGTGGCTAAATTAACAAATGGGAATTCAGATCAACAGTGCAAAACACCAACAGATATTAGCAGTAAAGACTTTATGAACTTCTTCAATGAGAAAATTAAAAATATAAGATCCCAGATCTCAGCATCACAGTACAAACCAAATACTAGCTTAGTAGGCCCTGTCTCACATTGCATTCAGCACTTTAGTAATTTTAATCCTGTAACTGAGCAGCAAGTCTTAACTTTAATTTCTAAAATGAAGCCCACTACTTGTTCCCTAGATCCAATGCCAACAAAACTAGTAAAAAGTGCAATGGATGTTCTTGCAGTGCCTATTCTAAACATTATCAATAGTTCATTATTGCATGGCACAGTACCTGAAGCACTAAAAGTGTCAGTCATTAAACCATTACTTAAAAAGTCAGACCTAGACCCACACATACTAAATAATTATAGGCCTATTTCAAATTTACCCTTTCTCTCTAAAATACTAGAAAAAGTAGTCGCCAGTCAGCTTCAGTCACACCTTACGCATTACAATTTATTTGAGAAATTCCAGTCTGATTTTCGCACTGGTCGTAGTACAGAAACGGCACTAACATGGGTTGTAAATGACATTCTGATATCCTCTGATGAAGGAAACTCCACTGTAATTATGTTGTTGGACTTAAGTGCAGCATTTGACACCATTGACCATTCTATTTTACTGCACAGACTAGAAAATGATGTTGGGCTTACAGGCCCCGTGCTTGCTTGGTTTAGTTCTTATTTATCAAATCGATTCCAATATGTACAGAAATGTGCTGACAGTACTCCATCATTATACACAGAAGTTCAATATGGTGTCCCGCAGGGCTCAGTACTGGGACCTTTACTGTTTTCACTTTACATGCTTCCACTGGGATCTCTCATTAGGAAACATAATGTTAATTTTCACTCGTATGCAGATGACACCCAGTTATACCTTTCATTTAAATCAAATGAAGTTTCTCCGATGTTGTCTTTAATTAGTCGTGTTAGCGAATTAAAGGAGTGGATGAATGAGAACTACTTGTCTTTAAATACAGATAAAACAGAGATGTTAATTGTTGGAGGGAATGACGCTGATCACAGCAATAGTTTGTCATCATTTAACTCAGTTGGAATCCCAATTTATTTTACTGAATCAGCCCGCAATCTAGGAGTTATCTTTGATTCTAGCATGTCATTTAAAGCACATATTACAAAGTTGTCCAAAACATGTTTCTTCCATCTTAAAAAAGGTGCTTTTTAAATAAACAGGATACTGAGAAATTAATTCATGCATTTATTTCTAGTAGGATTGACTACTGCAATGCGGTGTTCACTGGCTGTTCAAACTGTTCTTTATACAGCCTCCAGTTAATCCAAAATGCAGCTTCAAGAATTATTACAAGAACAAGAAAATACGAACACATAACTCCAGTTCTTAAATCCTTACACTGGCTCCCGGTTAAGTTAAGGGCAGATTTCAAAATCCTCCTTTTAACATATAAAGCATTAAATGGCCAAGGTCCAAAAATAAACTGTATTGTATTGTAAATTGTATCCGGCAATAAAAATCACAACAAAACCTATAAAACATTGACTCCATATGGAAGTCTGTAACTGTAATAGCGTTTCCCTAAATATCCCAGAGTTTGTTCTTATTTAAGTAAAGAAACAAAACAAATAGTGCTATTGAAACTAAAGCCGAATAACTTTAAAAGCAGTTTAGGGGGGTTCTGATCTAGTGGTAAACTCCAGAAAAATACTCAAATAGGCATGTACCCTTATACTACAGATGGAGAATAAGTAATTATATGCAACTGTGCTACATGTAACAATTTGTGGAAAACATACACATAAAAAACAGCAAAGTAGAAAATACATTTATTAAAAAATACTAAGAAAAAACAGCCATGTTAAACACATACGATAACGGCGCCATTAAAAAATGTGCCCCTGCCTGATTTCCTTCATTACTGCAAATTTCTGAAAGTGAATGCTTTCAGTTCTATGCCAAATTGTAATATTGAATAAAAGGTACCACAGTCAGCAATAACACATTTGTTTTCAACTTATTTCATTTCTCTAATGAACAAAATTATCCAACAATATGTATGTTCACCCATTGTTGTTTTCTGGGAGGAGGTAGAAATAGTGAATAAATATAAATACATAGGAACTAACTTACTGTAGATAACAATCTTAACTGGAATGCAAATACAAAAAAATACTCTCTAAATGCAATCAGCGCTTATTCCTCTCCTTAAACTCAAGCTATTTAAAGTAGACAAGGACCTCATGTTGTCCTTTTTATCCCAGTATGATTCAGTCTGTTATCACTTTCAGTTTCATTGCCTGGTTTAGTGGTCTGACAACCCAAAATTTAAAAAAGCTCCAGCAGACCACTAAGCATGCACCTAAAGTTATTGGAGCTGATGGAGATGATCTGATCTGGCAAGTGTGTGTCAGAGGACAATGCTAAAGAAACTGGAAATCATCTCAAGTGATGACAGGCATCCATTTCATATAGAACTTAAACTTCAGTAAATCAGGAAAGACGGTCACTTTGAAAACCGACACAAATTGCTCCAGAAATTCCTTTCTTCCCAGTGCCATACGACTTTTTATTAAGGAACATCGGAGAAAATGATTAAGGTTTGATATGTATCCTGTTACCATTTTGGTGTAAATATTGTCACAAGAATGAGACATGGACAGATAAAGGTTTGGGGCAGCCACCCGTGTAATGCGGTATCCTGGCTGCAAAAGTCGTTCGAGCAAAATATACAGCACTGAAGTGCATACATCTGAGTCCAAAACAAGACTGAGGAAAAAGGGAAAAGGGGCAGGTTTTAAAGGGGGAGACAGGAAGTGAGGTCATATGGATCAAGCACGTGGTCTTCCACCATTGGATCATAGCCGGACGTGACATCAGGGGGACTGGAGCTGGTGTGGCCGACTTCCATTAGCTCGGTCCCGGAAGTGATGTCAGGAGAGCCAGGTGGAATCTCCCGGGAATGGTCTACAGGCAAGGGAGAAAAAGAGTCAGTGCACTCTGCCACACCCCGGCATGCCTCCGAACTGCCTACACTCAAGCCCTTTAGCTGCCTCCCATGCGCACGTGTGTGACAATATGCATTATCAAACTGCCTTACCTTAACCTGTCTTGTCCTATTTTCTTCCTATCTTGTTATTAGATGCATCTGAGAAGGCAAATTTCATGCTTTCTTGTGTAAATATGACTAAATAAAGCAAACTTGAACCTTGAACCAATAACTGAAACTGTGTGAAATAGTAATTGCCCCCGTACACTTGACCCACACCTATGCATACACAGAGATGTACATGAATTCATATTTGTTTGCCATATGTTATTTTGTGAACGTACGTGCATTTTCAACCTGCTTTGTCATACACAGACTTGTGTGTTTTCCACTTCCTAAATCTACATGCAGCATCTTTCATTTTGTGTTTAAACTAACTTAAATACCTGTTTAAGGCAGGTTGAAATCTAAATAATCAATCTAGATCTCCACATTAGCATTAGCAGTGCACCATATATTGGAATGTATTCTGTAATGCACATACTGTAGTAATAAAATGCAAGAAGACAGATGACATGTTACAAACATTTGCAGTAATAAAATGCATTACTACAAATGTCTGTTGTGCACCATGTGTTGGAATAGAAGAGACTAGATGGACACGGATATTTATCTTTTTATTAGAGTGGATAGAATTCTCTAGTGAAAATAAAATGACGATGTGCAGATATTTTAATGAGCCTAATATGTTGTGATAATCTGGTAGGACAAAGCTCACTTTGACAATTATGACGGCAATCCTGATGATTGCATTTGTGAAGACGAGTTGGAGACAGTGATTGTAGTCGGCACATTTCCCGATGGTGTCTGCAATGTGTGTGTGCTTTCAGCCTCATCTGCAGAAAACAAGAAAGGTGCAAATTTACTGTGTTTCCTGTGAAAAAACAAAATGTGTCAAAATACATAATGGTGCATTTTCATGTGTCTACATGAGGAAAATATGCAGAGATGTGAGTGAGGGGTCACAGACGAAAGTTGATTTCACTGTTTTTTCTGGGAGTTACCCGTGTTAAGTAGCGACTGAAATAACACAAGAAAATGCAATATTTTAAATGTGCCTTTAAATTGGTCACCACACATTTAAATGCCATAACTGTGCAACCAAACCCTTCATATAATTCCATTTCAGTTTTTTTTTTATTTTGCTATTTCCAGCAATACCATAATAATGTGTAGTCACAACATGACTAGTGTATTAAAACACAGCAAACACGGGAGTGCAGGTGAGGTGCTAGTTATATTCTTATTAACACATATATTAACATCGGTTGAACATGGGGGACACACACTCAAGGCACATGTGGCCAATAGAGAGAAGGGCAGGGCTCATAGAAGTATGGATATTTACAGTAGGAGGAACAACAGATGTCAAGACAGGATGGTAGATAAAACATTCCAGAAAATATCCACCAGAAATACTGAGTCTAAACTCCAATGCTGGTGGCAGATAGGTGGCAGCAGGCAGCTCCTCTCCACTACAGGTAGACATCTGGAGAACAAGGTGAAGGGCAGGCTACTGAGATTGGAAGCTGGGGATGAAGATGGCAGGGACGCAGAGGATCAGAGCTTTAAGAAGTTAACCTGACCTCAGAAATGATCAGGGGATTAACTCTGTAAATGATTTGATGACTGCGCCTTAAAATAACTCATTCAGAATTTGGACAACAGCATGACTGGTGGGAAGGCATGCAGTGTGGCGTAGTGTGGCTAAGACTTTAGACTTGAAACTCTGAGGTCGTGAGTTCAAATCAAATCTAATGTACAAAGAGAAGCCGGAGAATTGTGAGAACAGGTACAGAGGATGAGAGGGAGTGTTGGTGAGCAGTAACTGATCACCAGATCTGTCAGTCATGCATTCAGAGATGTAAAGGAAGACCCTAAAAAGGCCATTAGGTTATGGTTTTAGACTGTTTACATCTTCCCTTGGTTTTCTTTTTATTTTAGTTAAACATTTTTCATCATACTTTGGTCTCTTTTGGCATCACACTGGGTTTGGAGATAGCCTGTGTAAGAGAGTGGACGCTAGGTGGCACTATTGCCCACCTTTTCCCCAACAGACAGACGCTCAGGACACAAGTTAAAAGCACCAAGAAGTGTTTTAATTTTCTTCTTCTTCACAGTGCCTTTTAAGCACTACAGCCACCATAAACACAATAAATTAACACAATAATCTCCTCCACACCTCCCAGTAAGCTCTGTCAACTACCTCCCAATTCCGGCTTGCTTGCTGGGTTCCCAACAGTTCTTCATATAGTCCTTGACCTAGAAGTGCTTCTGTCTTTCCGCCCACGTGACTTGCTAGCACTTCCGGGTCAGATGGAGAACTGTTTTTTATCTTCAGCCCGGAAGTACTCCTAAGTCACAAGGACGGGAGTCCCGAAGTACTATGGATGAGGCATGACTCCTCCGGCCGTCTCACATCTCCTCCTGGCGGCACCTACGATACTCATCAGGGCTGAGAAACAGCACTCCAAGTCCCAGGATGCCCTGTAGGAATCCGGGGCACCGCTACACTCCAGGGGTGCTACCATCTAGTATTTTGGGGAAGGCAGTGTCTTGGAAAAGCTGCCTTTCCCTATCCTTCCACACCTGATTATGCATTTCATTTTCCACGCTACTATTTATTATTCTAAATTGCGAGATGGCAGGCTTCAGAGACACGTCGGATGCATGAATCAACTACCAGCAGAAGTAATCCACAGATATTACTTCAGTGCAAATTTATTATCTGATTTAACTGTTACACTTCTCTTTGCAGTATCAGACTTTTTTCTAAAGCCAAACATTTCAAATTCAAAGACTCACTTTCAGCAAGTCAAAAAATTTCAAAAATGCAAGGTTAAAAGGATAATCGTTTCATAAAAACAAAGTGAACAAAAGATTCTTAAGTAAGAAGAGAAGCAGGAAGAGCAAGTTGTTGAAGCAGAGTTCAGACAACAGCGCTGACCTCTGTCAATGTGTCTGTTCACAGCACTAGGTGACAGGGAAATACGAGCTTCCCAATGAGAAGTTTCATGTAAACACTTTGGCAAGTGGTAGCTCTCAATGGAGTAATTCAGAGATAAGTCTGTTACTCAGAATCTCTGAGTGGAGACATAACAGTAATCACTCCTGTCATTTTCGGTGTGTAAAATACAAACAATAATAATTAGCTTATCCAGGAGTATTTTACAGTCACGTTATATCTATAGCAATTCGATAACCACTTAACATGTGAAAATGTACTTGAGCAGAGCGAAGAGGTTGGATGTAAAGTCACAAAGGTGAAAACCCTCATAGGATATGAATGCAGCATTATAACTAGGCAGCAGTCTGAAACTCACGTGATGGCCTCGTGTTCAGGGTGATGGGCACTGTAACAGTTTAAGTGACAAGATGATGTATAATATATGACAAAAAACACTATATCCGCTCTGCTTTTCAGCCACACTAAATGAAGTTAGTAAACTTTTATGACCTAACCTAAAGAAACTCCTCATAATTTTGATCTCTTATTAAACCTGTGATTGAGATTAATCCTCACAGAGAAAAATGAAGTGTTTTCTGTTCAAAAGGAGTTCTAATTATGTTAAACATATATAAATATAGAGGCATAGTATATATAAATAAAATTTTAGCTGGTTTGTTTTTCTGTTTTGTTTGTTCACCAATCGTGCAAAAACAGCTAAACCAATTTTCAAAAAAATGTAAGTGTGTGTTGTTGTTGGTCCATTTTAAACTATAGGTGTTTTATAATAGGAAAGGCTTTTGGGGACATTGTAGTGTGCGGCCAGGACGCCTCCACACTGGGAGGGCCGGGGGAGCAAGTGTGGCCAGAATGTTACCTTCCTGCCCAGAGGGGACTGGGCGGTCTCATGGTCTGGAATCCCTACAGATTTTTTTTTTTTTTTTCTCCAGCCGTCTGGAGTTTTTTTTTTTTTGTTTTTTCTGTCCCCCCTGGCCATTGGACCTTACTCTTATTCTATGTTAATTAATGCTGATTTATTTTGTTTTCGTATTGTGTTTTTTATTTTTCTATTCTTTATTATGTAAAGCACTTTGAGCTACTGTTTGTATGAATATGTGCTATATAAATAAATGTTGTTGTTGTTCCTCAGGATGCTAGATGGCAACCCCCCTGAGTTGCAGTGGCGCCTCGGACTACCGCAGGGCTTCGTGGGAGTTGGAGTTTGGTGCAGCCCTGTTGGGATCCGCGGGCGCTGCCAGGGGGGTGCTGCAGCAGGAGCTGCTGAGCCCGTATGGGCAGTTCTTCCACCACGTCCTGAATTGCTGCCGGAAATGAGTCATCAAGCACCTGGAACACTTCTAGTTGCCTTATAAAAGCAGCCAGCAGCCACTGCTCAGGGAGCCAGAATCGGAAGGAGGAAGACAAAGCTTAACCCAAGGAGTGGAGGAGAAAGGAGATAAAGAGAAGGAAGAGAACTTGCTTGTGTGCTGTGCTTGTGCTGGACTGTGTTGAGCTTGTGGGAACAGGGAAGGTGTTGCCCACAAGGTAGAAAATAAAATAAAAAATTGTGTATGCCTTGAAACTGTGCCCCACGCTTGTCTTTGTCGGGTTCAGGTGTGGACCACCCAGCTTGGGTGGTTCACAACATAAATCACCTTTTACTAGATTCAAAGATTCTTTACCTGTAGACTATGGTTATATGTTACACATTTGTCACTACTCCTTTTTGTCTATTCTTTACGAACCTTTTTGGATATATAGTTGACTGTTGCAGTTCACTTGAAGCTAAGAAACAAGTGTGCTTTTATTCAAGAATAAAACTGAATGAAAAAAAATTCAAGTAACAACAAGATACCAAGGACACATTCACCAGCATTTCAGTGTCTGCTTATATCCATTCAGTGATATCTTTTACAGTTGACACCGGGTATTACATACTCAAATCAAATGCATTATATAACAGTAATAATAATAATAATAGTAGCTCACTACTCAAAACGGTAAATGTGGGGAGGACCCATGATAGAACCCAGTTTAACATTTCTTGCCTCACATTTCCTGTCATCCTACATTTACACAGATTGCTGTAGACACAGAACACACTTGAAATGTATGTATTCCAAATAACAATATAGTATTTACCCAATAAAATTCCAGACACCTCACACCCAGATAAAAAGACATCAGCTCTGAGAATTTTGTGTCTGATTTCAGCTGCATCAGTGGAGGATAAGTGAGCAGGCTGCTTGGGCTTATTGACACATTTCAAATACATTGATGAGGAGTTGTGAAGGAAATTAAGGTGGCCCGGTATTACGATTATTTTCGTAGGCTTCAGGGATTCTAGTGTTAAACAGCTCACTTCCCTAAGTGGCCTGTTCCACACATGTTTGCCAGGCTTAGAATTCTAGTGCTTACCCCTTATACCTCAAGCTTTCTTCCTGTAGGGGGATGCTTATAAGTTTTACCTCACATTGTTAATGATATAAAGAGATAATTCAAATAAATTCACGCTTCTGACATCATAAATAGACTATAGATGTGTCAACTTTGCATTCAGCAATGTTGCTTGTAAACTACATCAGAAATGGCAGTTTCTCACACAGTTGTGTTGCTTATGGCAGTCTGTCAATAATGCAACAATGACATTGTCAATCCAATCATCTATGATGTGTGCAAATGTGGCTAAACAAGCAGATACTAATGTCACACATTTTTGGACAATGGGGACACTGGAAAGTCAGGTTCACCAAAGGATTAAGTCATTGCTGATGAATTTGTCAATGATGCTCCACCATAAGTCATGGCTTCAAAATACATTATGCTGTTTTCACGGATAGTTTTCTGGATTTTATGGTCTTCTGCAGGTTTCTACAGTTCTACTGTTGAGATGTTACATAACTTCAAGGATCACTTTAGACTCGCTTTTGTTGTCCTCAAGGTCTCCCGTGCCCAGATTTCAGTTCTCCAAACAAAATGATACGAGAGAAATGAGATTGTGGCATCTGTGTGACATGTCTAATCCACCTAAACGGTCAACAGATGATCATAGATTTCGTACTCTGAGACACTGATCTTCAGAGGATCTCAGTATGGGGGAATTTGTCTTTCAAGATGATCCACAAAATGATTTGGAGGCAGTGAATATGGAGGGCCTCAATAAGTTTCATGTGATGGTGATATAGAGTCCAGGTCTCAGAGGTATACAGCAAGTAGAAGACACATACAGCATGGTATACAGTAATCTTGGTTAACAAACACCCGGTATTGAAAATGTCCAAAGGATAAAAATACAAGCTTAAGTCTATTTTGAATCTTGTCATCCAGGAGACTATTTTCATTGATGAAGCTTGCAAAGGAAATAAAATATTGGACATTCTCAAGAACTTTGTTGTTCACGTTGCCAAGAGTGCTGATACTAGTCATAATTGTAACTGTGTTCATTTACATTCTGAGACGACAATATTGGGAATCCACAGAAGAAAGAATATTCTGGAGAGCTGAAGGAGGCAGGGATGTGCTAGCAGCAGCATCAACATATTGAAGCTCAAAGATAGTTAGCATAGAGATCTTGGATTTCATGTTTACATGTTTAAGTTAAAAAAGGTTACCATCCATTTGTTATCAGATTTGACCATCATCCTCTGCTTGTATAATGTTTCTAGAAAAAATAATGACTCCTAAAAGACAGAGGTAAAAAAAGATAGGGAACTAGCTCACAGCTCTGTTTTATTCCAACTTGTACAGTAAATGGATCAGAAGAAGTCCCACCTATTGATATACATTCCTGCATACCCTTATCGAACTTCTACAAAATAACCAAAGACGAAGACAACAAAACCTGCACAAAGATTAGCCACACCACATTGCTCTCAAAAAATGGTCCAAGTGGCATGGAAATCCAAGACATCATCAGGACTCATGATGGATCTCTGATACAGAGGAGTATTGCCAAACTCTTTAGGAGTAATGTTCATTCCTTTTAAACCCCTCAAAAATTTCTCAAACTGCAGTTGTGAAATTGCATACAAAACAAAGTTTAGTATTCATTTTGCAAAACTGTTTTGCTTACCACTAGCTATTTTTGTGTTTTGTTATACTATATATAACCAATAGATCAAGATTCAGGATGCCAGGCAAGGATAGTGGCGCCCTGCTCTGTGTTGATTAAATGTGCAGATAGGAATTTCATTGCACTCTGTAAACGTGTCAAAAACTCTGTGTCTGATGACACTACATTTATCAAATCAAAGTCTTATATTTTTGAATAAGCCAACTCTGTCATACTGTATACTTGCATAATGTTACCAGGTGCCATAAACCGAAATTAATCAGATCAGCTGACTCCATGAATTCTTTTAAAAAACAACTCAAAACTCATCTGTTCAGGAAGGCTTATAGCTCTACCTGACTTTATTCCCCTTCTCTCAGTTTACCTCTCTGTCAAGATGCTCATGTAACCTGTGTGTGTGTGTGCTAGACCATCAATTCTGTTGTCTGTTAGGCTTTCTCTGAATTTACTGTCTTAATCTTCTTTATTTATTTATTTATTTGGTTTGTACTATGCTATACGCTGTATACCCTGCTGTTCTTTCTTATATTCTGTAAGTGCCTTGAGCATGGGAAAGGCGCTATATAAATAAATGTATTATTATAAAGAATGAAAACGTTTTTTGGGCATGCCGAGTCACGGTTCAGAAAATAATGGAAAGCAAATGACTGAGGACAGTGTTAGTGACTTCTGCAGTTTCTTGATGGTTAACATTTATTCAAGTTCATTTTACAGTATGATAAGGCACTTATAGCTTTAGGGTGTCATCATTTGTACCAATTTTAAATTAAAGCTGAATGATTCAACTTTAAATTATGTTTATAACATTTTCAAATACCACCACTAGTGTGGTCTGTTTCTTAATATGGAACCCTACAGTGATGTCTCCTATGCCCCCCTTACTGCAGATGCTTTCTGCAGTCCGTAGATTCAAGTACAGCAGAAACAGATTATCCATGTCCTGATTTACTGTGGTTCTGCATTACAGTGTAATACACGATTTTTCTTATAATTCATAACAGCTTTGCTGTGAATATTGTACCATGTGTGTAAATATTATACTTACAACCTCAACTTTACAGAGCGATCGGTTGAGGAGCTGGTGACTGTGGCAAAGTGGCCGTGACTTACTCACCCCTCCCTCAGCTAATGTCACTATGTCACCAGCGCTGATTGTGTACACATGCTGTTCTATTTTTTTCACTTAGGATTTTTGTCTTTATACATTTATGTGGTGAACTGTTGCTGGAAACTGCAAACTCGCTATCTCTGGCTCCAAGGAGAGTGTTAAATGGAGAGCTATATCAGTCAGCGGTGGACTTCCCTGGTGATGTCAGCTGATCTCTCTCTGTATCGGCCCCCACCTTCCATCAGCTGTAAACCCATGATCTCCGCCTCAGTGGCAAATGGTGTGCAGCGTGAGTGGTGCACTTCCATGGTAACGTCAATTGATCGTTCCCTCTCACTGTGGCAGCCCCCTCCTTCCTTGCACAGCATTCACGACTACAGAAGCCATCCATTTTATTCAAGTTTTCAGCTATCTGAGTTGCATCGGTCCACATTACCTCAGATAATCAGGGTTCTCCTGTATTCAGTAGGCTATCCTGTTTATTAGCGAGTAAATAAATATCTAATTGTTAAACCATGCTACACTAGGAAATAAAATGATGTAGCATTCATGGTTCCAAACCTAGCAAGGATCTAGTGCAATTATGGGATTCTGTTGTACACTGAAAGAAGACATTCTTAACTCAGGACAGCATAGATATTGATAGAGAGGTAGTGGAGATGAGAGATGGGATAGCAATGACAGAAGCTTCAACATTAAAACACACTTAAATACAGTATTTACTTCCCTGCCTTATTCCAGTAAAGAAATAAACTTGAGCAATGCCAGGTACTTTGTCACCCAGTATCTGTTACAATTTAAAGAATACTAGATGGTGATTCAGCTACATAGTCTGTGCTAGAATTATTTTGAAGCGCAAAATTGCTGTTTAGATTTTTCAATTCTTGCTTATTTCAAAGCATTTTTAAAATTTGCCATAAAATATATCCAGGGCTACTGTTTTTTTTAGCTTGCATTTGATTTGTGTTGGTTACAATTACAGGATTCTCTTACAAAACTCATTAACCCCAATTTTCATATACTGCAAACTTACAATATTTTAGAAGGGTCAGTTTTATTAAGTAGTCAAATTGATATAAACCAGTGTGTTCCAGCAAAATAGGAAAATAAACAAGAAGTCTAACTGTTCTTACCTACTATCCCAGTAGAATAACCTTTTTCTTGAAGGACCTTTGCAAATGTTATTTCATTTGGTGGAAGCCCACCTGATCCTGCTGTCCACAACAGAACTGGAGCTCTTCCTATACTGGCCATTCCTGTAAAAGGCACAAGAAAAACTCATTTTGAAGCAACAGTGGACATGGTGGATTTGTTATAAGGATTCAATTAATAAACAAATGAATGAATTTTCCAAGGAAATGCCATTATGAACAAGCATTGCCAAGAGACAGAATTTCATTGATGCCTACTATTTGGCCCAGACGCATGGTAGTAGAAGCACTTACAATAACTGGTAGACAAGAGAGAGGCTGGAGGTCAGAGACATCAGAGGCTGAAGTCATTTATCCCTACTACAGACACTTACATTTGTTTGCTTAGCAGACGCTTTTATCTAAAGCATCTTACGAAAGAGGTCAACATAATCAAGTAAACATCAATCTGTGAGGGACTGTTTAGAAACAAGTGTGACAGGACAAGGTTACGAAGTTGACCATCACAAGTGAAGAGTTTGAACCCAAACAGAACCTGAAACTAGTTACAAGAACCTATCAAAGCCTCTAACAATTACATAGATATTCACAGAACAAGACAGTCTTCAAAGGCTTCTTAAACATGATGAGGAAGTCTACAGTTCAGATAAGTTGAGTTGCTCATTCTACCAGCTAGGAGCCATATATCAAAAAGAGTCTGGGTTGAGATTTGATTCTGTGCAGAGGGGGCATCATCAGACGCCGTTCATTAGCAGACTAAGTGGGTAGGAAGGAGCATAGGACCTCACAAGTGCATCCATATACATAAGCGCTGACCCATTGACTACTCTGTGGGTAAGCATCAAGGATTGGAACTTAACGTGAGCTGCTACAGTGAGCCAGTGGAGTGATCTGAAAACAGGAGTGACATGTGCCTGCCTTGGCTGGTTGAATACAAGATGGCACTGCTGTATTTTGAATCATCTGCAGTGACCTGGTAGCACATGCAGTTACTTCTGTCCTTAACAATTTGCTGAAGTCCAGACATGGCAAGACCAAAGCCAGGACCAGGAGCTGTGCTGTATACTCTGTATTACATCTGCAAGATCAGAACATATGTAAAGGAAGAATCTGCATAAACGAGAGACAGTTGAAGCATGGTCAGTGAAGCAGGGCCGGAGTGGGACTCATTTTCAGCCCGGGAGTTTAATGCCACAGACCGGCCCACTATATACAGTATACACCCACATATGATTTTTAAAACTCTCAGCTCACCCTTTCTTTCACTTGGGAGGTTGCATATTCACTTCAAGCTCCGGTCATCTACCAGAGGATAAGGGAGCTTGAGGGTTCTTTGCAGTATCTTAGCTGTTCCTGCGCCCTTCTGGACAGAGATCTGAGGTTGTTCTTATATATATTGTGGGGTACAGCCCGGACACAGACAGGTAGACATGTTGGTTTCACCACGCACACATTTATTTACACTATTTATATACAATAGAGTGCACATAACCCAGTGCCGCAGCACCAATCACCCCTTTAAGTCCAGGCCTCACAGTCCAATGCCTTTCTCTCTGGTCCGCCTTCACTCCTCTCCTCCAAGACTTCGTCCTTCTTCTACCCGTCTCCAGCCATCGAATGGAGGGAGGCAGCCCCTTATATCCACACCCAGACGAGCTCCAGGTGCTCCCCGACACTCCTCCGCCGACACTCCCCTGTGTGGCGGAAGTGCCGGCTGCGCACCCGGAAGCACTCCAGGTGTCCCCATTCCTCTTCCCCCCAGCACCTCCGGGTGTGGAGGAAGTGCTAAGGTCCAGGGCTCCGAAGGCAGCAGGGCGCACCTGGCGGCGACCACGGGCCCCTACAGGGTTGAACTTCCAAGCTCCCTACCCGTGGTCCCCAAAGCAACCAGGGCGGTCACCCCCACATGGTCTGGGGAAGGCACAAGCCCTCCTCCGGTCCTCCTGGGCGTCAACGGCCGGGTCACCTCCCCAGCCGTCTCTGACAGTGCTACATCACCAGCGAAGACCCATCTGGCGGAGAGGCACGTGCCACGAGAGCAGGTCCCCAACGAAGTGGGTCCTACTACGTGTCCGGGGTCCATTCCTGCAACACACAGAAAAACAGGGGCAGAGCTGCTGCTTGGACACCACCACCGGGCGTCCTCCCGTGCCACGCACAGGCAACGCTCCCCCCTCCAATTGGCACCCTGTGACTTGCCTCTTCGGCACCCCCTCCGTGGGTTCCATGCCCCTCTTGATGGGGCTGCTCGCACCCCCGTAGCCTCAGCCGACTCCGGGGCACCCCTCTGTCTCCGCAGTGGGCAACCATGCACTGGACGTGAGCAGCCTGCCTCACGTCCTCCCTTATCAGAGGAACCGGCATTCCTCCCTCGGTACCTCCTTTTCCTCTGGGACAACGAGACGGTCTGGGTCTGCCCATGGCAAAAGCACAGCCCCTGATCCATCTGCGTTCTGTAGAATGACGCGAAGCTGCGTCTGGCTTGGGGCGGAGGGCGCTAGGACCTGGGGCACACATCAGCCCACGTCCTGCCAGCCCCCTCGCTGTCATTAAGGCTGCTTTCTTCTCTAGAGGGACGTCCCAGCCAGACTGAAATGCCGGCCATCCATCACACCTGACATTTCTTTCTAACTTGTTCTACATGTGATGACATTTGGTTGCTGATCAATGAGTTTCTGACATCTTCTATTTGTGCGTTCAGAAAGTAGGCATATGCACTACCTTAATGCATCTTACCTTTTTCATGCTCCTCTATTCTTTGGTAAACATGTTTCCATGTTTTCATGCCTCCCTTTATGAAAGGGCTATCACTAGAAAACAGAGCAAATGCCAGACATCCAGTACAGCAGAGAGACAGAAAGTCAACCATTTACAGTTGGTTCCATCTTTTCTGTCATAAAAATTTGGTATAGGACAACTTGGAGATTGTTGTGGGTGAAATGAAAAAAAATGCATTGATGTCCTGTAACTGAGGACGAGTAAAGTAATCAAAGTTATGATCAACAGTTTCATCTTCAAATTTCTGCTGCTGAGTTGCTGTGGCCTGTTTAATCTGCCCCTTAGTAGACTCTTCTCTTTTATTCACACTTCCCTCAGTATCCCTATCCCTATGAGACTCATCTGCACCTGCATTACAATAAAAAACAACATTCTGTAAGGCTTTAGCAAGATTTACATGGAACATGCTTTTAACAAAACAATTAAGATTTTTCTCACTGAAAAATACAGCACTCCTGGCAACGTGAACAACAAAGTTCTTGAGAATGTCCAATATTTTACCTCCCTTGCAAGCATCATCAATGAAAATAGTCTCCTGGATGACAAGATTCAAAACAGACTTAAGCTTGTATCTTTATCCTTTGGACATTTTCAATACCGGGTGTTTGTTAAGCAAGATTACTATATGCCATGCTGTATGTGTCTCCCACTTGCTGTATATCTCTGAGACCTGGACTCTATATCACCATCACATGAAACTTATTGAGGCTCTCCATATTCACTGCCTCCAAATCATTTTCCTTCTATTCACTTTCAGTAGTGGATTTTGTGTATTTATAAACTTAACATGTAGAAAAAGTATAATCAGTCTGTAGTAATATGAGGCATAAAGGATGGTTCTAGTGAAACTGATCTAATCCATCCTAGAATGAGCTCCTCATCTAAACCCTTCACAGTGACAGCAGCACTTTCTGTGGACACACTAGGCCTACCCTCTCCTGGCACGGCTTCTGATGCCACATAAAAACTGTAAACATGTTGAGCCTAAATCAACCTTAATTAGAAAGTTTTCTGATCAGGTCAAAGCAGATTTATTAGTGATGCCAAATCATTCATAATCCCTGGGCACTTTATATATAGGAAAATATTACAGCATATAATGCATAATAAACTTTATCACAATATTCGCTCAGAGAGTAATCCTACCTGCTCCCTTTGAAATGAAGGCTTTATGGCTGCTGCTTGGTTCTGGCTCTTCAGTATCACCAGCAGCAAATTGGGATGGAGGCTGCTGCTGCGGGGGCTAGATGACCACAGAAGTGTCTCATTTAGGTGGCATCAGTGTCACAATAAGCAGTGCTCTAAACAAAATAAAGCACTGTCGGCAAATTACTGTTTAAGTTTATGAATCATGTAAATTAATTAAGTGGCGTTATGGCATATAACATAGTCTGTGTGATATGAACAAATGCTTCGCAGATTCGTAGCTTACTTACTTTTTTCACCGTCTCCCCTTAGACATTTTGCTCTCAAACCGAGGGTTTTTAATTAAAAAGCCACTCAGTTTCGAGCATTTGGCCACATCATTTTCAAGTGCCTTCCGTTTTTTTATTCTCGCCTTTTCAGCACCACCATTGCTTTTTTTACCATCCATCTACTCTCGGGCGTCTCTCAGAGGAACGTAGCTCGGTAATTGCAGATCCTCTCTACTATAAGGCTCTGGGTAACAGGCAGTCAGCCCTACACACCAGCCTCTGTGTGATTGGCTAGTTGTGGTCACATGGCACATGTTAAAGCAGGTTACACAGTGAGCGCTGGCTGGCTGGACCTGTGAGTGCAGAAGCAGTAGGTGCAGCATAGTATGTGACATGTATGTTGATTCTGATTTAACACCGGCCCTCGCGACCCATAAACCCAGCCGGCCCACCGGGAATTTTCCCGTTTCTCCCGATTTGCCACTCCGGGCCTGCAGCGAAGGATAGCCACCCTAAGATTGTGTATGGATGCAGCGGGTGTTAGCAGAAATGAGCCAAACTAAACAGAGATGGGGTGTTGAATGGAAAAGATGCCAGGTTGAGTCTGAGGTGGTGTTCTTCATTTAGGTTAAGACATCAGCATGGCAAGCTGAGATTCTAGCTGAGACTGTATTGGCATAGGACTGATATAGAACTGAAACCAAGGGATTGGATGATAAGGCCTAATGACGTGGCATACAAGAAGAAGAGGAGAAGAGGCTCTAGCACCCATCCTTACACCTGAGGCACCTTTCACATCTCTCCTTGCCAGGGCAAATGGTAGGATCTCCCTGTAAGGTTGGATACTACAGATGAGAAACTCCCCTGAAATCAGAATTGACTCTGAGAGGGTCTTGAAAAGCTGCCTCCCCGACAGCAGCTAGTTAAATGTAGCGTAAGTAAGTAGAAGAGATGCTGGCAAGCCCTCAACCAGCAGAAGAAAGAGAGGCCAAAAATGTCAAAGAAGACGCAGGAGAGTTGGGTAGGATGCAGAGGTGGCATAGGGACAGTCACTCCACAGATAGGCAGGGGTTTGAGACTCATGAAGAATGGACCACCTTGTGTTAAGGTCTGCAATTTCCCTTGTCTGTTTTCGTGCTTTGTTCCCTTTCTAATATTCATAATTGTGGTTAATAAACACCCTGCTCTGTCAATCGCACAGGTCTCAGCACAGAAACTTTAGACCAGGGGTCATTAAAATTGGATTGTAAATTAATACAAAGACTACAATAAGCCAAACTAAAAAAAATAAAGATGAATTTGTCCAAAACCCCTGCGTCATATAAAGAATTAACACTTTTCAATGAACACATCCATTGAAAATATTCAAGTGTTTCCTCATTGCTATGACAATTGTATATTTAATTAATGCAATAACTTTGTAAACGGTGAATAAAGTGCTCGCTCTTTGCCTTCACAGCTGTGAAAAATCAACAAATGAGAAGGGAACATCACAGTAAATGAAGAAATGAATTGAAACACAGATTGCTGTCAGAAGGAACTGAAGTCATTAAAATAACTGCAAAAGAAGTAACATGTACGACCTTAAACAAGCAACGTGCACTCTCTAATATTTCTTTTTTGTTTTTGACCATCATATTCTTCAGCTGATACTCTTCTTTTCTTCTGACTAGATGAAGATGAGGATGATGCCACTTGCTCAGGACAAAGCCCATTTCTAACACAGTGAGTCACTAAATTCTTGCAACACAATAAATGCATATTTTTGGTTGCACACACGCATCTGGCATTGGCACAGAGGCAAGGTTACTGTAAAATGAAGAACACGACCAGCTGCTCTGTGCATTCGATCTGCGTCATAGTATAACTGTCGTTCATTCTGCTCGTGACATATTGTAACTTCTTAGAGCACACAGTACAGAAACAAGGACTGGATTTGTTTCATTTGTGACAAGTCTCAAGGCTTTATCCTTCACTCCCCTTTTGGGCCCATCCTGATTTAATTTTAAACATCTTAAGCAGAGAATTTAAATTTGAACTCAAAGAAAGCAGCTTACTGATTATTATTATTTTTATTTTCATTTTATCCTGCATGTGTACCATTGGTAATGATGAGAGTACTATTACACGATTGGTTAAAATGCATCTAAAATAAAAACTTGTAACAGGCAGAGATTATTTTTATGAATCTAATATGACCATACACTGAAAATTTGTTGTTGGAAAACATTAAGCTCTTTTATGGTAGAATTCTTTCCATCATTTTGAATTAGAGTTGCTCAGAGAGTGCTGAGTCTTGTTCAGAATAGTCCACAGACTGGCAGAGCCTATCTCAGCAGCACCAACTGAAAGAAAAGTGCCAAATGTAGATGACAAATGTAAAGATCTTGTAAGAAAATGAAGACCTAAAATGATCAAATAAAGCATTAATTGATGGGAAATGACAGAACAAGATAGGGAAAATTCAAGTCAGGGAACAGGCAAGGTGACCAAATACCAAGAAATTAAAACAAAAATTCATTGCCAAAGTAAATAAATAGCAATCAAAGTCAAGATTAACCAGACAGGAGTTCAAGAACCCATTTAGGAAGCCTTACTCTAATTGATTTGTGAAATTAATGGTTCATTTTTCCATAAATTTGGACATTCAATGGTTCATCTTAAATATCACCCAAGTGATAACATAACGTACTACAACACCATAACTATGTGACTGGCAACGAGCCTAACAAACACAAATAACACAGTGTCTGCCATCAAAATGATCCCAAAGTAATGCTGACTGAAAAGCTAAATAAACAAACTGATGACATTAAAACAACAAAATCAGTTCCTTTCCAAGTTCTTCATTATTTAGATCATTTTAATGAATTACTGAGTTTTAACTAATATTAACAATTAGATGGGAACCTTATTTTGGTTGCTTTTCTCCTTTATTTGCATAATATCAATTCTTATTTATGCTAGTATTGGTCATTTTACATTAATAGTTATTTTTATTTTTATAATTAACCCTATTGGCTATACTTTCAAAAATGTTATGTTTATGAAAATTGAACAACAGTGAGTCACAGACTCTCCACTGTTACACACATCTAAGGATCACATCACTTGAATAGGAATCTGCTGTGTAGTAAAGTTTATGAGCCCCCACAGGCCTTAACTACATGACATTGTAAAGTGCTGGTAAAAATCATACATTTCATGTAGTCTACTAACAAATGTAATTGAATTCTATTACTACTTTAATTTGTAAATATCACTCATTATAACAAAAATACTTAAATAACAAAAATGTGATAACTGACTCTTGGATTAAGTAAGTAAAAAACTTAATACCTGCCAGTTTAGTCCCCAAATGCACCTGAATGTCACACCGTGACACTCTTTAACTTTCTTGGTATGACCTGAAGTGATTTGGAGCGGTGGGATTCATGATGTGCAGTTTGTGTTCCCCGCCACACACGCGTGACTCTGCTGGTGTTTCACTAATTTGTATTGAAGCTATTGAAGGTGTAAAAGAGGAAAATACACAAGTTAAAAATATCTTCACTTAAGGTAAATTCAAAGCTCTAAGTTAATCAGAAATTGAAAGTCGCACATAATGTCTGTTTTAAGATGGATGCCATCCATAATTTGACAGTGATTTTTAAAGGATTTTTTTTAATGTCAATGATATCTAGCTGAGATATCTCAACAGCAATAAAATTTTCAGGGCAATTGTTTTTGGAGAATAAGCATACCAAATTTCAATCAAACCAGTCATCAAGCTGCAGTCACACATGGCAGGCCAACTCAGAGCCACCAATTCACTATGCACACAGTGAGAACATGCAGCCTTCTGTCAGACGGTGGTTGGCTATACTGTAGATATTTCATACAGGCTTCAACATTACTATGTGAATATGCATTTAAGATCTTCAGAATTTACCTTCTTCCTAACTAAAATGTGCTACTTTTCACTTTTATTGGCAATCCTATGCACATTAAAACATTTTTTTCTTACAATTCATTTTCTGCCATGCTCTTTCTTAAGCCATGTCTGTTAGGGAACAAACAGAAAGAAGGCGGCTAATATCAGGCAATGAAATAAACATATTTGGAAGCTCTCAGAAAATTATTACAGTCTGGACATGACAGCTATGAAATCCATAAATGAAATCAGTCTTCACGAACAAATAAGGTGTCACCCCGGCTATCTACAATAACTGACAGATAGGTGGACAGAAGCAGAGAAAGCCAGAAGTTACAGCTAAAGAGGTCACAGGTTTTTTTAGTACTCTTCACAAAGGTAAAAACAAACAGGAAAATCTGGTTCTACTTGCTTGCCTTTTATTTTGCACAATAATTCCTGAAGATAAAACATACAAGGAGGAACAACAGCAAGTAGACTGATATAGAAACAAAATATTTTCCAAATGTTTCTTCACAAAGAAAGCTAAGACTACTAGGCAAGGTGTATGGAACTGATGAATGCATGCTGCAATTACATGGAAGAAGCGTCCTGATTATTCAAACTGCTGTACCTGCCTAGAGCCTAGAGCTCCGCCAGACAGATCTGAAATATGAAAGAGTAACAAGTCATTATGCATAGCAATTACACTTGTCCAGTGTGCTGGGCTACAGGTCACCAAGCTCACACAAAGCGTTTCTGTGTGATCCACCACACCTACGTGCGTGTACCTGAACAAGCAGTGACAAGAGGTGACGCAAACTGACCACAAACTCGCCAGAAGGAAGAGGCATTGCACGCACCAGAAGGACTCTCCCCGGCATGAAGAACAAAGTGGAAGAAAACCAGGCCATTGCAGGAGACCGAACCACATCAGACCCAAATGAAGGAATCCCTATCCGACCTTTGATTTTATTTGGTGTAAATATGCAAAGACAAACCACTGTTATATATTACTTTACATCACAAAGTGGCATAGGCCTTTTAAAAATGTTCAATTGATGTTCACTAACTCTGCTATTGGTAGCGTATTTCCTGCAGATGTGATATTGGACTCATCAGTTTGTTTCACTCATTGTAATACACTAATGAACAAAAAAGGAAGGTAAACTGGATTTGATATAAGTTTTGAATTTCCTTTTCTACTTTAATGCCCATACCTGATTTGTATTTGACAAACGTGATACTCATAATGTGTGAGTGTGTACGTTCCTAGCAGCTTCAACTACGCGGGGTCCTTTTGGGGTCGTAATCTGTCATTGACTATCATGACGCAGGCTTGCTAGGTATGTAGTATACAGTACATTCCCCCTGACCCATGATGTCATAGTGGTCATAATGCATACGATTGACAGCATCTAAACTTCGGGAAATTGAAAAGGACACCTCACAAGAGACAATCATCAAAGTGCAATCATCAAAGACTTCTGGTATTGGCTTCAGTATGACTTTGCTGCTGATCACTAGCTTTTTTGAATGATTCAACTAATTTAATACACAAACCTTTGCTAGCTTCTAAGGAAGTCTATTAAGATCTCAGTCACTGTTAAGGTTCTTCTAAAGTCCTGTTTAAACATATTAAAAAATATTATACAATCAAATTTTAAAATCTTAGAGACGTGTTACTTTGAACTATACTACTTGGTAACCTAGTCCATGCATCTACTGTTTTTCAGCATGAAGAAATTCTAAAAGTTGGTCAAAATGTACCTATAATTAACATCGATCTTTTCACTTGTCCACTAGCACACTTCACAGTTATTTCACCTCTTAAGGAAATACTCCACCCAAAAATAATATTTTTAAAATATTATTTACCCAGCAGAGTCGGCTGAGAAAAATGTTAAATTTTACGTGTTTACACATAACAGAGATAACAAACTTTCTGATAGAAGAGGTGTCTATGATGATCTATGCTGGACAACAGCAAACAATATAAAAACGTTCATGAAAAAATCTCACATTACTCTTATGGCATAATTTACAAGTTATTTTGTGCATTAGCTGCTCACAATGTTCCAAATATATGTATTTTTTAATAAATATTATTAAAGGACTTAAGGACATGTCCTACTGTGACAGACCCAGATAATTAGACCTGTTTTATTCTCGAGCAGAAGAGACTCCATGCTGACCTAATCTGGGTCTTCAAACTCCTCAAAGGCATTGACAAAGTAGATCCAGCAACATTCTTGTATCTTAAGGGTGATTCTACTCAAGGACATTATTAAGATGATGTGTATTTAAGACTAAAGCCAGGAAGCACTTCTTTCTGCAAAGAGTTGTGGGAATCTGGAACAAACTACAGAGACATGGAGTTGAAGCAGAAGCCTTGACAACCCTTAAGAAGAATCTGGCTGAGATATTGGGAGAGCTTAGCTATTAGCAAAACAAAATGAGCTTGATGGACTGGATGGTCTCCTCTCGATTTTCAAACTTCTTACATAAACAAACCACTTCTTAAAATTGATATTCATAAATGAAAATGGAACACACTCAGGAGTAAACAAGCTTTTGAAATGTGGACCTGCCTACCATCACTACAGTTATATACATAGCAGTGAGCCATTGGGATTGTTTAATGGCAGTCTATGAAACTGCACGGGTGACTTAACCTTCTGCTTGTTAAAATATCTTGGATACGCACAAGTCTCAGGCAGATTCTCCTCTTGAGAATGTTTTTACTTACCTTTCTTTAACTTTCAATCTTTAGTTGTACTCATCACTCAGTGCACACTTTCTATGATATCATGTAAACTGCAGTGTTAGCCAATGAATAAGCTGTTACTGAGCAGGACTCTTGACCAATGAATAATGTGTGGAGGCGGGTCTACAGTTCAAGTAATCGGGCAGGCCTAAGCTCATTTTATTTTTATTTATGAGGACCTTTTCTGGAACTGGTTAATTTAACAATATTTTAGTAAAAATAAACATCTTTGGGACATTATGAGTATACAAATTGATTATGTGGATTTTGTGAGGCAAGATTTTTTCATGGACTTTTTGATACTCTTCGTTGTTGTCCAGCATTGGTCATCATAGAACTTTGTTATCTCCACTCTGATGAAAACATAAGGTTTATTTTCTATGTTCTTAAATTTTGGAAGTCTGCTAAAATTGTAGTTTACTCACAAAAAAAGATTTTGTCATTTGGGCATTGTTTGAAATGTTATTGGAACTCTCAATCATTTTTGAGCAACCCAAGAAATCCCTGAATTACTGGTGTGAGGACTTGAGGTATAAGCAATCTATACAGATGTTTATGCCTCATTTCTCATTAAGCACATTCTCATTTACTGCCTTTGATAGTTCCCTTATAAGAGCTGCCTACGAAACCCTGCCAAGCCACCAGAATCTCCAACAGTTGTTTGACAAATAGCAAGCCTGTAAACTATCCAGGACCACCAATCCGTACAAACTGTCTAGCTATAAAATCTCAATGGCACAAGGTCATTTTAGATGGCACTATGACCAGCTGCTCAGAAACCTGGCAGAAGTGGTGGAGAAATGACAACTTGAAGTCAATCATGAGAGTCAGGAAGCAAACCAGCAGATCTCTTTCTTTAGGCAGAGAGAGCTCCCACATAGTTCCAGAAGAAGACCAGCACCAAAGCTTATTGCTCCAGAAATATATTGGAAGATGGAGGTGGACTTGAACAAACAGCACCACTTACTAGGGGAGATTGACAGCACCTCACTGTGGTCAGACATGGTGCTATGTGATGGAAGGGATAGAGGGAGTGTATTAGAGGAAGAAAGTAAAATACTCTGACCTGGTCGCAGAGTGCAGGGAAGCCAGATATAGTATGTGCAGCTCTGCGCAGTTGAAGTAGGAGCCAAAGGGACTGTGGGCCTATCAATAACATGTCTGCTCAAGAAAGTGGGTTTATGGGGAGAAAAATTGCATAAGGCAGCCAGGACATTGTTGGAAGAAGTCAAGGAGGCAAGATTTCTGGTTGTGGCTGAGAAGAAGGAACAAACCTTGGGTAGTGAGTAATAATGTGAAGAAGGTTGGCAGCAGTGGAGGATAGGAAGACATCCCTGTTCACTGCCCTGCCACCAAGACATGATCTAGGATTAGGGGCAAAAAAAAAAAGAATGGTGGTCCCCAGCTGATGACCCCTGGAGGTAACTGAGCAGGCACATGTGGAGGTGCAGAAGGTGTACACTGAGGAGAAAATCATCTACTTGTACTGTATATGCTTGATGGTTTTCCACTAATGTTTTAAAATGGTTTCAATTTTACATAACAGAGTGAAAATTCCTTTCAAGTCTCAATTGTTGCATATCAGAGATTACTGTGCATCAGACAGAATTATTAAGGGAAAGATTGAGCAACACATGGCAAGTACATGAGAATTACTGAAAAATTAAGCATGGGTTCAGAAGAGGAAGGTCATGTTTCACCAACATGCTGGAATTCTAAAAGGAGGCAACAAAATGATATGATCAAAGTGGAGCTTTTGATGTTATCCATCTGGACTTTCAGAAAGCATTTGACAAGGTGCCACATGAGTGGTTGGGAATTAAACTAAAAAAGGGGGAGTTCAGAGTGTTGTGTAGACGGGTGCAAAACTGGTGAAGAAACAGGATACAGGCTTCGGCAGATTGGTGGCAGATGAAATTTAATGTCAGTAAATGTAAAGTATTACACGTAAAAAGTGAAAATGTGAGGTTTGAATACACAATGGGCAGTCTGAAAATCGAGAGTACACCTTATGAGAAGGATTTAGGAGTCTGTGGAGTACAAGTCCAAGAAGGTTCTGCTCAAGCTTTATAACACACTGGTGAGGCTTCATACATAACACTGTGCGTAGAATTCACACTATAACATGACGTAAGCACAAAAGCGGAAATGTGCTTACGCACAAAAAAATCCAGACTCATAAATCTGTTTGTTCACCAGCTTCCACGTTCTTCCGCTACATAAATCTTGGTCAGCGTGAAAAATAACGCAGGTGCACGCACCTGCTGTCCCGCCCTGTCTCCTCCCAGAATTACACCTCTTTGAATAAGCAGATCAATATAAATAGGCCTTAAGCTCAGCGTTCTGTGAAAATATAATAAAAGCACGAGGGAAAATAGAAGAATTTCAGCGAGTACCAAGTGGAGGCAAAGGAAAACCTACTATTTGTTGGTCTAAACAGTGGTATAAACAACAAAAGGAAGTTGATCGAGTGACATAACGTGTCGGAGGAACTCGAAAGCTCAAGTTCACAAAGTCGCACAGTGCCCGAAATAAAAAAGAAGTTGTCAGATATCAAAGTTGCCGTGAAAAGGCCAGTTGTAGCCCACCGTCTGAGTGTCATATGAAAGCTTATTAGGGTACAGAGAAAATAAAGGCACACAGTGGGGAAAAAAGCACAAAATGTCAACTTTAATCTCGAAATTTCCACTTTAATCACATAGTTTATTTTGTCATTAAAGTAGAACATCATAAACTACATCATCTTAAAATGGTTTAATTTACTAGTTTCTCAAATCCCATCGTAACTAAAGTAGTACGTTAAATGCTTTGTTTTGTATTTGATCTTCTATGTGTGTGAATCACTATGTGCTTCCAGGCTTTCTCTTCCTCCGACAGGACACAGAATCCATTACATTCGTGATATTACAGCTCTCTGAATAACTAAATTACTGAGTTGTATACATGATATCATTTTCATGATGATAGGAGTGTTATTAAACATAGGAACACAGTGGTGCAGTGATTGTTCATGTCTCACGCAAGATGCTTGCTGCGCCATGCGCGACCTTCGATGAAATACTTTTTTACAGAAGTGCTGTCTCTTTCAAACGTACTAACCCCCAATTCCTGTCCTTACTTTTCTTTCTTCAAATACCCAATCGCTACACAATCGGCTCTGTAATAGATGTTAAGCCATCTGAAAGCTTAGAACGCAGATTCTTCAAAACTTTTAAAGAACATTGAAATATCTTCGTAATGTTTAATTATTCTATCCATCTATCATTCCAGTGTAGCGCCAGCCACAGCAAGAATACAGCGTGAAGCAGGAACAATCCGTGAACGAAGTTCCAGCTCCCGGCTAGTGCTGCGGCACCGTGCAGTTAAAGTTAAAGTTTAATCTGTATAATATAATAAATATATTTTGTTGCGTTTCATCTTAAAAATATCATCATGATATGTAAATACGCGCTTTATAAAGTGGCTCAGGTTGTGCAATATTATAACTGTATCATAAGTACAATTACCTCACTGTAAACGTGCAAGTACAAACAGTTCTACAAGGAGCACTTGATGGACTGATGGAGTGCGTGTATAGTTCTTGGGATGAAACTGTTTGTGAACCGCGAGGTACGTTAACAAGAAAGACTCTGAAGCGTTTGTCAGATGAGACCAGTTCAAATAGCGAATGGCTGAGGCAGTGCGTGCTTGATGCTGTATACTGATAATTCTATTTCCGATCAGCTGCTGTACTTCTGTGATTTACACTCAGATACAGTGATATTAATACACCGGGTGGTGCAGTGAGAGTAACATGGAAAAAGATGATACGATGTGGCAACCCCTAACAGGAACAGCTGAAAGAAGAACAAGAAGGTGCAGTGAGAGTAACAACGCTAAAGTAGCTATTGTATTTAGAATAGTTTGACCATTCCATGGACCATTATATTGTTACAGGTTAATTACAATGAGATGCATTAAACTAATAAACAATATGCTGTTAATTTCAATGTATTTATAAAGCCGCGTCAGGGATGTGGATCTAAAAAAGAAAGGGAAACCACACAGGAACAGTAGCACTGCTTTGACGCTGGGTGCCGCCAGTCTGCAAAACCAAGTGCAGAACTTGTGTACGACAGGGTATGAGCTTCCGTGGAAATGTGCGTGACTTTACACCAAGTTTAGGTTTTATACATCACAATTTGAATGTGGAAACATTCATACGCAACATTTCTGTGCGTGCGCACCGTTTATACATGAGGCCCCTGGAGTACTGGGTGCAGTTTGGGTCTCCAGGCTACAAAAAGGACATAGCAGCGCTAGAAAAGGTCCAGACAAGAGCGACTAGGCTGATTCCAGGGCTACAGGGGATGAATTATGAAGAAAGATTAAAAGAGCCGAACTTTTTAAGTTCAAGAAAAAGAAGATCAAAAGGAGACATGAGTGAAGTGTTTAAAATTATGAAGGGAATTAGTCCAGTGGGTCAAAACTGTGATTTTAAAGAGAGTTCATCAAGAACATGGGGACACAGAAACTTGTTAAGTGTAAATTTCACACAAACATTAGGATGTTTTTCTTTAAACAAAGAACGATAGACACTTGGAATAAGCGACCAAGTATAGTGTGGTGGACAGTAGGACTTTAGGAACTTTCAGAACTTGAGTTGATGTTATTTTTGGAAGAATTAAGTGGATAGGACTGACAAGTTTTGTTGGGTTGAATGACATGTTCACGTGTAGATTGTTCTAATGTTCTAAAAATGTACAGTGAGCCTTAAGGATAAATTTAGGGCCCTTTAATAGTCTTACTTTGCTTGCATCCATTATTGTCAGATCATTTGTAAACATAAGGTAAATTACTTTAGCTGTGCAGACCACAAATAGCTCTATTTCTGTTTAGCAACCTCGAGGAACTCGGCCACCTCCATAAATGTCTTACCAGCATTACAGAATAAAGGAGCAGTAATGAGGTTAAAACAAGAACAAGTTAAAAACAAAACTCTGGCTACTGGCTGAACTAAAAAAGTAAGCATCTTAGGTAAGAACCTGATCACATGGCCTTACAAGTCAAGTCAGAAGTAAATAATTTAGGTGTCATTATGTACTTGGAACAGAATTTTAAAATTACATATTAACCACATGTCTAAGATCGTTTTTTCTTCATATATGAAACAACACAAATGAAATCTGTTTTATTGGTGCAAGAAGCTGATTTTTTTTAAGTTGACTTTATTATTGTAATGCATTCCTATATGGACCACAAAGAAAGGGCAGCAATCAGCTGCAATTTGTTCAAAATGTACCAGCAAGAACTTTAATGAAAAAGACAAATGTGATCACATTTAACCTCTAGCAGCATCAAAGAATTGTCTGCCTGCATCTTTCAGGATTTTAAAATACATTTGTCAATAAGGCTGTCAACAATCTTAGATAGATAGATAGATAGATAGATAGATAGATAGATAGATAGATAGATAGATAGATAGATAGATAGATAGATAGAT
>JANRMT010028174.1:43183933-43210954 GCA_026402145.1 Polypterus bichir lapradei | reverse complement strand
ATAGAATCGATTTTTATAGGATTTATCATCCTACATAGATAAACAAAGTGTTGAATTTCAGTTGTAACTTAATTTCTACTCACATCTATTGGGATTCTACCATTCCTACCAGTTTTGTCACTTCACATTTTCATCTGAGCTAAAGTTCAGCAAGAAAATGTGTTTTTTAAGTAAATGTTATTATTCTCGCCTGTTCACAATAGATCGTGGTTTTGAATTGAAGACAGGACTATTGACCAATGAATGAAGGGGAGAGGTCCCATATGAATAGTCTTTCTGTTTATGTACTACTTTCATTTTTCGGAATTACTTATATAACAACATTTTAGCAAAGAAGTTCATGCATTTTGCACATTGTGAGCTTTTGACTGAATGACTTGACATGTGGATTACGTGACACGAGTAACGTTAGATGTTTTTCATGGACATTTTTGATATTGTTTGCTGTTGTCTAGCATTAGCCATTGGGTCACGTTTAATCAGTATCTGTTACGTCTGTTCCTCATAAAAAAGAGCATGTGATAAGTAACATGTAAAAAGATATTTTACAGAGAAATATCCCTTTAAAAGAGCACTTATGGTGTTTTTTAAGTAAAAAATTTAGAGGAATGGAGCTAACAGAGTTCCTGAAATTAATACTAGAGTGACAACACTGTGGGGGCTGCTAAAACATTTGTCAGCATTGTTAGTTACACAATGGCTCTGCAGGAGGATCAGGGGTAGTGAAAGGGTCATAGGCGCTTGCTAAGAAATTGGAACTACTGTAGAAGAGGCCAACTTAGTAACTAATTATTGTTAACCGGTATAAACTATAGCTAATCAAGTAACATTATAACTCAGTTATCTATTATTTAGCCAGTCATATATAGATGTTGTAGTCCAAAAATATTAACAACTTTTGTATTAAGGCCCTGCTGTCTGAAGCTGGCTGGGTCATTGTGCTTGATGGAAGTGTACAATTCGGAGTTGGAACAGCTTGCTGTCTCTCTGTATACTTCACCATCACATAGCAGGGCTGAAAGCACTTCCACCTCACTTTGGGAACACACCAGCAGAACACTTGTAGAAAGCTGTGTCACCTCTGAGTTTGGTTCTTTCATATTTTGGAAGAAGTTGCCAAGAATTTCCCTAATATGAAGGGATTTCAGAAAAATCTGTTTAGTTTTTGTACAGTATATATAAACTCAGGCTTCTTTAAGATGTTTCAGGTAAAGTATTTGCTTTTAGGTTGTTGAATCTCTCCACATTCTCTAAAGTCATTTACTATTTTCATAGCAAACTAAATATTGACAGGTTACCAAACTGTTCACAGAGGAAACCTCAAAAAATAACTCAACGTAGCAGCTACTGCTTTTCTATATGTATATTATATTCTTCCCTTGCTTTTGTTTACACAATTCACCTACTCCTTTATTTTTACCTTTTAGCTCTAATATTTGAAAATGACTCTTTTGGTTATCTCTTGCAGTTTTTGCACTGGCGTTGTCCATCTGCCTTTTGGTGTTTCTGTTTTCTCTTGCAAATGTTGCTCTCACGTGTTTATTGTTCCTCTGGTTAGCACCAGCATTATATATTTTATGAAGGTTGGACAGTTGTCCTACATTTTATACCTCATTTTATTCTCTTACTAAGTTGCTGAGGAGATATTTTACATTTTTCAAAATTTTTAATCTAGTTTTCATGATCTTACCAATTTTTTTAAGAGAGCTGTTAAGCTTTCTAGAAGCATTGATTTCTGTAATAAATGTACACTGTGATGGATGCCTCCTTAATAGATGGATGGCTTATGAAGAGCACTATCCCCCTGAACTGCTATTTGACAGCCCTCCTGGGTTGCAACCGTGCCTACAGGGCTGTATGAGAAGAGGTGTTAGTCGACTCAGTCCTGTTGGGTTCCGGGGGTGCTGCCAGGGGGTGCTGTGGGAACTGCTGAACCCTTTTATGTAGACCTCCCGACTTAACTGGAAGTACTCCCGGGACACAATTATGCAACCCCAAAAACATTCCCGGGAATCTGAATGTAAGGAACAGCTGCATCTCATTCAGGGAGCCAGAGTTGAGAGGAAGAGGACGAAGCTTGTGGGAGGAGTGAAGGAGAATGTGACAGAGAGAGGGTTGAGTGCTGATTACTGATGAGGACTGTGACTGTGCTGGATGGTACTGTGCTTTGGTGGTGGGAACAGTTGCTAGAAGCATTTCCCACGAAAAAAAGCTTTTGTTTGCACTGGATTTACACCTTGCATCTGTTTGTGTCGGGTGTAGGGGAGCTGGTAATTGTATACAACATGTAATTGTATAAAGGTAATGTCACATTAAAAGAATTCTATTTGGAGAAAATTTCAAACTTGAAAACTAAAGCTGCTGATCTTGTCCCCCCTGAGCAAGTCAGATTACACGACTACAAATCGCTAGGGATGTCAAATTACACAACTGTGTGATGACTTTCCACCACAGTTTAACATTTTCATAGTATCGAAGGCTCACCCCTTTTTCTAGCATGTTGTCTGATGGAGCCAGCACCCATGTGAAAGATTTACTGGTACGGTGAGGTCTGCTGCAGTCTCTGCCCTTTTATCTTTTTCAGTTCTGTTGTGACATGTCACACATATGAATCTCTCTTTTGTTTGTGAGGTCTAAAACACCTGTGCTCCTCACTCCTCGTCACTGATTTATTTGCATTGTACTTCAGGGTGAGTGCAAATTGGCTGTCAGCTCTCCTATGACTTTACCTTCTATAAAAAGTTAATCCCAGGTTAATCTAGTTCAGTGTGAATCAGCTAGTAAAACTCTGTTATTTCCTCTGAAAACTTTTTTTGAGGTTTTCGTGGAAAAAAAATGGCGGCCATCAAAGTTCTTGTCCACACTCTGTGCTCTGGGTCTGATGATGTCTGCCCAGTCACCCCAAACCAATAAGAGGCACAGAGTTCCAGCTTTGCTCCAGTTGCTGCCCACCAGGATTCTTATCTGGTTATGGAGAGGAGCAGTTATGATATAGCTACAATGAAGGTGGCCATTTTGAGGTGGCAATATTGCACGACCATAGAAGTACATAAAAAGTAAGTAACACAGCTTTCACAGACCGAAATACTGTACATACAAAACAAAATAATAATAATAATAATAAAAACACATTGAAGTATTACCAAGAAAACACCAATATTTAGTAGTTAACAGTCTAAAAAGCTTGAGTGTACAAATAAATCTTAAGTCGAGATTTAAAAACAAAAATGGTGGAAGCACTTTTTTTTTTTTTAACATGTCTGTGGCATATACAGGATTTGTTTAGTTCATGATCTGGGAACTAAATATGGACAGACAAAATTAAAAATATACGGTGGTGGCATTCCATTTATATTATATCCTATACTGAACAGGAAGTCAATGTATGGAAGCCAGGACTGGAGTAATGTGCTCATGCCTTTAATGCCAGTCGAAACACATGCAGAAGCACTCTGGACAATGTGTAAATGGCCAAGTAGATTAAGCCGACATTACATTATACAACATCTAGTCCAACCTGATGACTGCAGTTGAGGACATTGATGACACAACTAGAAATTTCAAGGGATGTCAAATTAGATGACTGTATGACAACTTTCCAGCACTGTTCTTGGGAAAACAAGATATAAAATGGGACACAGAGATATAAAGAATTACAACAGTCCAATCATGATGTAAAGATTGCATGAATGACTTTTACCAGATCCTGATAAGACAAAAATTCTATAAATACCTCTTAACTTGTAAAAACTTTTAACTTTAACTTTTTGTGAAAAATAAGTGTGGAGTGAAAAATCACACACAAATATTTGGCATGAGATGACACACAAGAGGTAAGATGACCTAAATTTCTAAAAGCATGTTTATTGCACTTTCAGGGCAGAGGAGACAAGCCGTCTCTGTAAATTTTCCAGACATAGCTTATCCTGTGCAAATAAATGGTAAAAGTTACTGACAATGTGTAGTAAAAGTGAATTAACAAATTTATGTTCTGCAAGCTTATGTCGTCCAAAGAGGTTGTTAGTTTTTTACTCACAAGGTACAAGAGGTATTAAATCAGCATCTTGCCCTTGGAGTTATAACATTCTCTCACCTGAGTAAAGGGTTGGGGGAATGTCTCCCAGCAGCACCAGGTGTAAGGCAGGAACTAGCCCTAGATGAGACATCAGTCAACTGCAGGACTCCCATGGGGCCAAGTGAGAATTAGTAATCAACCTAACTTACATAATTCATGGCAGAGAGCCCAAGCTAAAATAGTAAGCACATTGAAAAAGACAGACCATGGGTTTCAAACCCAGCATGCTCCTATAGGCAACATTTGCTAACCTCTTGACCATCACGGCTTCCAACTTTGGAGTCTTTAGCAATGATTTTGTTTTGTAAAATTGGCTATTTGTCCCTGTAGGGGAACGATAATTTCAGTGTTCTTTGTGTTGCATGTCTGTATTGAAATTATTACTGTACTAGCCGACGCCTGCCGTAGCATACGGCGGTGTAAGAATAGGAACGGAAAACGGTGAGAAAGGAATTCAGAAATCAAGAAGAAAGAAATACTTCTTGAAAGACGCAGTTGTGAATAGGTGTTTTGCTGGAGACGACAGATAATGAGTCGAACAATCTAACCCTAGAAAAAGCCACGTACAATTGACTGTGACTGAAGTCTGGATGTTGTAGATTAGCGCAAATCTTTGTAAACATTTGTCCTTGGGACGTCTCCAAATCTGTCCCAATGTGATGCAATGAAATCTACTGCCCTATGTTGTAGTGAGAGTGCATTGCCTTCGTGAACCGTTTGTGTCAAGAAATAACAAACTGATAGGAATAGGCAGTTGCCGGGTCCCGGAATACAGATAACATTGTACAAAAACCCGTCGACAGAGAAGATACTGTCATTCATTTTATAACAAAGGCTTAGGAAACAACCGTCGCAGTATAATGAAAACAGCAAGGAGCGAAACCAATGCCAATGGTCGAGAGAGTACCTTCCTGTAGCAGGCTACGGAAAAGACTCCCAGGCGCACACATGGCTGAAGTGAAAGATCACGCGCAGGCTAGATATAGGACAGTGACATGGCACCAATGGGTTCATGAGAGAGGAGTGGGAAACGCAGCAGTCCGAAGGAGGAATAAGAATCGGGAAAAGCGGCGTGGGGGAGTATGGGAGGCCGCAGGCAGCGTGGGGAAGGGTTTGGAAGAGGAGGAATAGGAATCGAGAAATGCCGTGTGGGCTGCGTGTGGGGGGGGACCAGGTTTGCAGAGGAAGCAGGACGAACCAGAAGAGAACTATATATAAAAGATATACGCAAGTTTAAGTTCTGCCGTGGATAAGTCGGGGCTTGATTTTGGCATTTTATAATGTCGGTCGTATAAGTTGAATGCGGAAAACTCATGCTATTGATCCAAGAGATTACGATATGCTAAAGCCCACCTGAGAGAGTAACCACAGAGCATACTGCCTTTTTTTCTAATACCTGAACTATTTCGAAGCGACGTTTGCACTGTTTTGTGTTGTTTGTATCTTACACCCTCATACACCATCATCGTAAGAGCGTCCCTTATCTATGATGAAGCATTTCACCAGAAGAAAATATGAAGCTGGTTTTAAATTAAAAGTCGTTGAAGTGCTGAAAGAAATTGGTAACTGCGCTGCTGTAACAAAATTCGATGTGTCTGAGAAACTGGTGTGAGATTGGAGGTAGCAAGAAAATATACAAAAAAAACTAAGTGTCGCATTTTTGAATGGGCTTTTAAGTCGTGGTCTGGTTTTATGATCAATTTTTCAGGTTTCAAGACTCGACTTATACATGAGTATATACGGTAGTTTAAGCTTCATAATTGCTATTAATTTACATTTGACAGATGCCTTTACCCGAGGCAACTTACAAGATTGGGAGATAAAGTATAGTTAGGTTTGGCTCATTCTGCAGCTCTAATTAAAAGCACAACTGTGTCACTCCCTCCCAGTATGAAACATCACAAACAATAAACGTCACATACAGTCTATTCTGCCCATACATACAGAGCAGGGGTGTAGCCAGGAAATCATTTCAGAGGAGAGTGAACAAGTTCAGTCATATTTCAAGGGGCTCAAAGAGAAACTCCCCTCTACTCCAGCTATTCCTGTAATACAAAGTAAATGGCATAGCCTCAGGGACAGCTACTTTCAACACTCGTAAATAGGCTATACATACACACACAAGGTGGGGAGCAAGGGTCCTGCAAGACTTCTGAGGCTCTCGTGACAGTTTGGTAACACATTCTGCACCAGTGCAAATCTCACAAGTCAGCAGACAGTCTAGAAGTCTACAAGTGGAAAGAAAATTCATACAAAGCATACTGACAACAAAAAAAACTTCAAAAGTGTGATAATACAAAATATTTTTACATTCATTCAGCCTCTCTTTCAGAAATGTGCATGCCATACCTTCATGGCTACTAAAGGTTAAACAATATAATCTTCTTCAATTTTCTACTGCAGTTCATGCTCAGGAGCTAGTACTGCTAGGATCAATCTACATTTCCTCACCAGCTTTTGTTTACTTAACTGACTGACCCCTTTACCCAAGGTGACTTACAACAGGGGTGTCGAACTCCAGTCCTGGAGGGCCGCAGTGTCTGCAGGTTTTCATTTTAACCCTTTTCCTAATCAGTGGCCAGTTTTTAATGCTAATTAACATATTTTCCCTTCATTTTAATAGTCCTATTTTTAAGGATTTAGTCCTCTAAATTGATTTTTCTCCATTAAATGGCAGCCAAACAGAAATGAGACATGAAATGAGTCAACTAATGACCAGCTAAATTGAGCTGTCAAACTCCAACCAATTTCACTCCAACCAGTTTCTTAATGAGGAGCCAATTCTTGCTGGTAATTAAACCTGTTATTTAATTCCATAGCCTGTTGTTGCTCTCATTCTGCCACAGCAGACATTTCCAAAACTGTGGATGGTCTGTTTTTCTAAGAACACAGTCAAAATGTTTTGGTGATCTTAGTCGATTAACCTTACTGAAACCTCCACCTTTCTTTATTTTCAGCTACTGTGGTTAGCTGGTCATATAGTGGCTTGTTTTGTGTCTCATTATCGTTAGGCTGCTAATTAAAGGAAAAGAATCAAGTAAGAGGCCCCAGTCAATTTAATTAAAATTAAGGCAAAAGAAGTTAATTAGCAGTAAAAACTGGTCACTAATTAAGAAGATGGTTAGAATGAAAACCTGCAGGCACTGCGGCCCTCCAGGACTGGAGTTCGACACCCGTGACTTACAACATTTGAAATACAACTGCTTACATTCCTTTTGTTTACCCAACTGAAGTGACTTGCTCTTGGTCACATAGTGGCAGAAGTGGAATTTGATCCCATAACCTCAGGGTCTGAAGTTCAAAACCTTAACCACTATGCCACACTGCCTGCCACGCAGCCATTGCATTTACTATTCTTGGGAGCGGCACCCCTTGTGTCCATTTGTTCATGCAAGAAAGCAGATTTTCTAGCAGAAATGGAAGCTTAATGATTGTGGATTATCATCCTCACTGAGTATGAGTTAATGTATTTTTCAAATGAGGCTTTGTGTTTTTGGAGTGCCTGGTTTTTAAATAATCTATTTTTTTTAGATTTTATACACAGACAATTTTGTTTATTTTATCATGCTGCACTGTGCTGTTGATCAGCAATCTCTTAGAACTTGTGCAATTGTGCAGAGGTGGCTGGCCCATGCTGGGACCTACTGTACATGTTTTTCAGCCATCTTGGTAGAATGACCTGCTCTGCCACCAGGTTCTTAATAGGTCACATCTAATGTGGTATATTTGGGTGCCCTTGCTTCTAGCATTAACTGATATTGGCTGTATAGGTAGGCCAGCCCAAAATTTTGTATAATTGTTTGAAAATACTTTATTATAGTTGACGGTCTAGCAGTTTTAGCCGGTATAACATTACACAATTCCTAGTCAGAGGGGATGTCAAACTTGATGACTGCAGTTGCGGTTCTAGATTACACAATTAGAAATTGTAGGCGATGTCAAATTCAGTGATTGTGACAACATTCCAGCACAGTTTCAAAATATCAGGAGCGCACTCCTTTTACTGACAGCCAATAAATGACTGCCTGACTGTGTCCGTGTTGTATTAAGCCTTTACAGGTATGGTGCATTCAGCACCAATTTCTGCCATTTTTTTTTTGTGTCTTTTCTGTCATGCTTTGTGGGTTGAAGCTCATGTGGGGCCCTAGGCAAGGTTGACAGACGTCACCTCATGTTGTCCATATTGAGTAGCTGGTATTTTTAGATTTAAACGACCTGTTTCCCCCTCGGTGTTTGGAGCACATGATTCTTAAGTAGCACAAACGTTGACCTTTTGTGTATACTGTATATCGTGGACTTTATGGAGTGCATGGATCATACACACTTTTACTTTCAAAAACGGCACCCATACAATATCATCACAGTTCAACGACCAGGTGGTGGCCTCCCTTGGTGTCCAGAGCACAGGCACCTTAATTTTCATAAATGGTGCCCCTCAGACGATGGTACCCTAGCCAGCTGCCTATGTCACCAAACGGATTGACCAGCTCTGCTGTTGTGGTACGTAACACATGAGACATCAGGACAGCAAGCCTTCCTTCAGTTTATGAGATCCAAAACATGTGTGTTCCTTATATTTTGGAGCTGCATTATATATTGTGACCGCTGCACTGCTGCAGGGGGATGCAGCTGCCCTTCAGAAACCCCCCCTTAAACAGTGTTTCAATGGCAAATAAACACACTCTTCAGCTCCACTTTGCGGGATCAGCAGCATTGGGTTTCGAACATTTAAAAGACTGAGCTGTGGCTGTCCTGCGTTCTCACTCTCCTGCCTCTCTTTCCCCAGACTCCATCTGCTCCGGCCGCTGCTTCCGGGCCACTGTACCCCCTTATTAAAGAAGACTTTGTGTTGTTTTGAGCAGGAATTGGAGCTGATGTGTCAGGTTTGACTGCTGTTCCTATGGAGGCCAGATCATATCTGAAAGAGATTTGTGTTTGTTTCCTCCTGAACAGCAATAAAGTTTCTACTTTTTGCAAAATCTTCGGTGCGCTCTTGTGCAACTTTGTGACCTGAGCTAGACGATTTACTTTACCTCTGGGTGAGATCTCATTTGCTGTCATCTGTCGTATACAAATTAGCCCATCCATATGAATTAAGACAAGTCACAGATTGGTTTGACTGAATCGTCAGACTACATGATCATTGTGGCAACAACTGCCACCATCTCAGTAAGATTATACAAATGAAGTCTGCAACTGAAAAATCACTGGAAATAAACATGGATTGTGTCAGGGCCTTTAGGTAATTGCTTACTGCTTGCTTCATCACACCAACTTATTTGCAACTGGTGTTGCTATGTCAGCAAAAAAAAAGCAAGTAAGCCAATTTACACTTTTATATTAAATCAAAAAGAAGCTGTACACACCTGATCTGATTGGGTATCTGCCTGTCATGAAAGCAGTCCTGCTTGGAGAACACAGTGGAGCCGCCGAGATGTGATGAGTGAGCTTCACTCCACCTTTGGCAAGTTGGTCAATATGAGGAGTCCTAATGAACAAACAGAACAACACTTGTTAATCTCTGTTCTGAAAAGTTTTTCAAGCTATTAATGACTCGGGCTCAGAATTCTGTGTAATTACGGTTTAACCTGAGTCAGACTTGGGGTGACGTGTACTGATCCACTTTACAGTGTTAAGCCTGAACAATACCGCATTCCATTTAAACTTTTGAATTTTTAACCATAAGGCCAGCAAAAGTCAGATTTCCTACTCAAAAAGATCTGGCTGGTCCGTGAAAACCAAGTTTGTCTGACTTCAGAGGATGAAGTCAATCCAAAATAATGACGTACTCCATAAACTTTAGTGAAAGCTGTGGTATTATTATGGTTATTAGCACTTCTGTCTATCTGTGTCTCATTAAATCAGTTGCATAACACAGTGTTGTCCATACTCTACCTGTGAATATGTTGCTGCAACGTAATGCATTGTTCAGTAGTTGTGTGTATTCTGAAAGAGCAGGCACAGAAAATGTTTCCATATTGTTTTTCCAAGTGTTTTACTGGAATGCAGCCAACTAGGGTGGGCCGTCATTCCAAGTTCCATCCATCCATCCATTTTCCATCCCGCTGAATTTGAACACAGGGTCACGGGGGTCCACTGGAGCCAATCCCAGACAACACAGGGCACAAGGCAGGAACCAATCCCGGGCAGGGTGCCAACCCACCGCAGTCCGAGTTCCAACACTACAGGAAAATGGAATGCATCTGAACAGTATTCTGCTGCTTTCTACTGGATGAATTAACATTATGCTGTTAAACATCATGAGTATTTCTATGTTCTGCCACTTTATGGTAATTTATCAAAATTCATGAGTGGTGCGGAGCCTTCAGCCAAAAACACAATGGCAAATGGAAAGCCGTAAATCCAGTTTTAGAACAAACTGAACCTCCACCATTGCTCCGATTGTGCGATAGTAATGACCATGTGCATTGGTCATCAGAGTTTGACACGGAAAGTGAAACTGATGCATATGGCAGTGTATATCTGAACCGCCATGATATGCCTGGTGATGCGGCATAAATTATTATTGTGTAAATGCATCACGCTGCAACATGGTGAAGTAGCTGTGTGTTAAAAAGGCAAAATGATTGTGATTGAGTGGAAGGTAAAACAAGAAAGACCTCTGCCCCTTAAGCATTGTTCACAATGCAGCAACTGTCAATGTCCATTCAGGGTCAATGTGGAAGTCACTGTTCTGACTTGGCAAGAAAACAGATAACTAATTTCTTGAGTTTAACCGAGAGATGCATGCAAAGGGCAAAAGAAACAAAAATAAAATAAAACAAAGGGACCGAAATCCAGACAAGAGGAAAAATCACAGGCAAGACATGAAAATAAATCATAGAGAGATTACAATAAAGGTTTACAAGGATTTATCTGCAAATCAGATAGAGCTCAGTGCAAACGCTGACCTATTATCTTATCTGCTGATGAACTTAAGATCACGACCCTGGTGTTGGGGACCACACCCCTAGAAACATGGGACGCGACCCTAACAACAGTATGCAAAATGGCTTCCATAATAGGGATAGGCAACAAGACTCCAAAATTCAACACCTGATCATGACAGTCACTAAGCCTTGTGTTGTGGTAGCCTATAATAATACAATGGGTGGCATCAACCGTGTGAGTCAGGCACTGACATTCTACCATGTCATATGCAAGCAACATAAAAAAAAAAACATAACCAACAAATTTTTCAACATGTGCTCAAACTGTGCCTATGTGCGTTGGTGACGTAACATGTCACATGAACCACATATACTAAACTTGCACCAGTACAGCAGTGGACAGTAGACATGCCTTTCTACTCCTTTTAGACTGTCATTTTGGTGTTTGCATGTTCATATTAAATAAAACAACATTTTTGCTGTTGAAAAAAAAATAATTAAGTAAATAATAAATTAACAAATAAAACATTTAATTAAGTAAACATAATGGTAAGGAGGTTAAATAAAAGTAACTCGACAGTCTGGAGATGAGAAATGCATTCAAAGAACGTGGGTGTTGGCTGGTGAAGCTCCCCTACACGGTCACAATGTGAACACGGGGTGCAATACAAGCCATTTTCTCACCAAATTCCCATCACATTAAAACAGTATGATCTGTGGGAGAGCTGCCATTCGCCTGAGGCCTGCAGCACATTTTTTATTACATGGTCTCAAACTAACCTGTCTCACATGTCAATTTTGTAACTAAACCTAAAGCGATACCATCTCTAATGGCCCAAGTACAACAAAAACTGAGCGCCACTTCAGGTCATAGCGTATTTAGCACAGGAGAAAGAAAAACTGGTTTCACCTGCTGAGCAGAAGCTTTACACACAAATACTAAAAATAAAGTAACTAAAAAGGCACCTTCTTGCTACAAAGTCGTACAACCGTGCTTGTCTTGTAGATTTTTTTAAAATTTAGAGCTAAGGGCCGCTCACGCAAATAAATAATAAATTACCCCTAGGAGCTGCAAATGAAGTGTCCATGTGGCTCAGGTCTGATGGTTCACTAATATGACACATTATAGCTTCCCACCTCATTCTGTTCCTGATCCTCTCTAGTTGGAATTTTGAGAGTAAAATGGACGTTTCCATTGATTTGCTTCTTTATGCACACAAAAAGCAGTTAAAAGTTAGCTCAAACAAATTTCCTGAAAATAAAACAAGCAAAGGTCACACACTCCGGACATCAAACTCATGCAACCCAGAGTGACAGGCAATTCTAAATTCACCCTGTGTGAGTGAGAGTGGGTGAGTCCTGCATTGGACAAGTGATCCTGGTGACAGGGACAAACTCACCCTGATCCTGAACTGGAGAAGCGGGAGAGAAAATGGGTGGCTTCTGCTCAGTGCTGGCATAGTCAGTTAGCTATAGATTCAACAGAAAGCCAAAAACAATAAATAAGAAGATGATTAGTGAACAATGTCGATTACTACACTGTTGGCTAAAAAGGTGTGTTTTTTAGATAATTTAAAAGATATATCAGGCAGTGCCAAGAACGTGTCCACACATGCCAACAGAGGCAGGCATACACACTGTACAAGGCCAGAAATAGTCAAATCGCAGAACTTCAGATTGGCACACCTCCATGTAAAGGAAAACTGGCAGCAAAACACAGGTTAGAGTGCAGATCTGGGCAAATCAAATAATGAAACAGGCACAAAGCAAGATGAGAGCCGTCTGACTTCTAGTTAAATTATGTCACACAATGAAGCATTGAACAATGACACAAATTTAGTCATAACCAGTGAGATTTTTCCAATAAAGCCCTAGGAGGCAGAGCCCCACCACATGGACAAAAAATATTAAGGGAAGCTTTTCACTTATCTCATTATTCAAATGTTTACAATAACCCTCATCTTTGTCTTCTTAAGCAATTTTGTTTTCAAATTATATTATATGCTCAATGTAATTACTCACAGAGGATTCACAAAATATTTAGGTCCCTTTATTTCCTAAACTGGGTGGCACAGTGGTAGCGCTGCTGCCTTGCAGTTAGGAGACTCGGGTTTGCTTCCCAGGTCCTCCCTGTGTGGAGTTTGCATGTTCTCCCCATTTTCGCGTGGGTTTCCTCCAGGTGCTCCGGTTTCCTCCTACAGTCTAAAGACATGCAGGTTAGGTGGATTGGTGATTCTAAATTGTGCTTGGTGCGTATGTGTGTGTGTACGCCCTGCCCAGGGTTTGTTTCCTGCCTTGTGCCCTGTGTTGGCTGGGATTGGCTCCAGTGGACCCCCGTGACCCTGTAGTTAGGATATAGCGGGTTGGATAATGGATAGAAGGATACCCTTTATTACATTTTTCAAAGAAGTATCAGGCATGCTTATTGATAATATTCTTGACACAGTAAATTCGTCATTAGATACGGGAGTCTTCCCAGACTGTCTTAAGACTGCTGTAGTTAAATCCCTACTTAAGAAAAATAATCTCGACCCTTCTGCTTTTGAAAATTTTAGACCCATCTCTAACCTGTTTTTCTTAAGTAAAATTCTAGAGAAGGCAGTCATTATGCAGTTAAATGACCACCTCAATAAACATGCTATTCTTAATAAATTTCAGTCGGGTTTTAGAACAAATCACAGCACAGAAACTGCACTCGTTAAAGTAGTAAATGACTTGCGGGTAAATGCAGACAGAGGACATTTATCTGTTCTCATCCTCTTCGATCTGAGTGCCACATTTGACACCATTGATCATAATATTCTTAGAAATCGCCTTGGGTCAATGGGTGGGCCTCTCTGGCAGGGTCCTAAATTGGTTTGAATCCTACCTGGCAGGGAGATAATTTTTTGTTAGTTGTGGGAATTACAACGCAAAGACACATTATATCCTATATGGTGTTCCACAAGGCTCTATCCTGGGTCCGCTGCTCTTTTCAATCTACATGCTTCCGTTAGGTCAGATTATCTCAGGGCACAACGTGAGCTACAACACCTATGCTGATGACACACAGCTGTATTTATCAATAGCACCTGATGACCCTGATTCTCTTGACTCACTAACACAATGTCTGACTTGTATTTCTGATGGATGAATAGTAATTTTCTCAAGCTAAATAAAGAGAAAATAGAAATCTTAGTGATTGGCAATAATGGATATAATGAGGCTATTAGAAATAAACTGGATACATTAGGATTAAAAGTGAAGACGGAGGTTAAAAGTTTAGGGGTAATTGTTGACTGTAATCTGAATTTTAAATCGCATATTAATCAGATCACTAGGACAGCATATTTTCACTTAAGAAACATAGCAAAAGTTAGACCTTGTGAAACCAGGCAGCCCGGACACACACAGGCGGACACCGTTTTATCCATCACCACACGTTTATTAACACAAAGTCACAAATTTTAAGTGCACCGCCACCAAACCCCCAGTTCCCCAAAGTCAACAAACACAGTCCTCTTCACACAACACTTGGGCCTCTCCTCTGCCTCGACCTTGTCCTCCTCCTCACCCGACTCCAGCCTTGATTGCAGGGCGGCGGCTCCTTAAGTAGGCGGCTGATTACCGACCACACCCAGCCACCTGTGACAACCAGTTATATCACTGAAAGATGATGAGAAATTAGTTCAAGCGTTTGTTTTTAGTCGACTAGATTACTGTAACGCAATCCTCTCAGGAATACCCAAAAAAGACATAAATCGTTTGCAACTAGTGCAGAATGCAGCTGCTAGAATCCTAACCAGGAAAAGGAAATCTGAGCACATTTCTCCAATTTTGATGTCACTACACTGGTTACCTGTGTCATTCAGAATTGACTTTAAAATTCTGCTTATGGTTTATAAAGCCTTAAGTAATCTCGCCCCATCTTATATATCGGAATGTCTGACACCTTATATTCCAAATCTTAACCTCAGATCCTCAAATGAGTGTCTCCTTAGAATTTCAAGAGCAAAACTTAAAAGTGGTGAGGCGGCCTTCTGCTGTTATGCACCTAAAATCTGGAATAGCCTGCCTATAGGAATTCACCAGGCTGATACAGTGGAGCATTTTAAAACACTGCTGAAAACACATTATTTTAACATGGCCTTCTTATAACCTCACTGTAATTTAATCCTGATACTCTGTATATCCAACTCATTATAATAACTATTCATGGTGGCTCTAAAATCTGTACTAACCCCTACTCTCTCTTCTGTTTCTTTTTCCGGTGTCTTTTTGGTGGTGGCTTGCACCACCACCATCTACTCAAAGCACCGTGATGTTCCAACAGTGATGGATTAAGAGCCAGAAGTCTGCATGACCATCATCATCAAGAGCGTCCGTGAGAACCCTAACTACAAAGAGGACTATTTCATTTATGTTAGGTAGAATGCCCAGAGGGGACTGGGCGGTCTCGTGGCCTGGAACCCCTGCAGATTTTTTTTTTTTCTCCAGCCGTCTGGAGTTTTTTATGTTTTTTCTGTCCTCCCTGGCCATCGGACCTTACTCTTTTTCTAAGTTAACTAATGTTGTCTTATTTTAATTTCTTACTTTGTCTTTTATTTTTCTTCATTATGTAAAGCACTTTGAGCTACTTTTTTGTATGAAAATGTGCTATATAAATAAATGTTGTTGTTGTCAATCTACACTCAACAGCCCATTATCACAAACTGAAGACATGTTTTCAGAAAGTTTAGCAAATTTATTAGAAATCAAAAACTGCAGTCTTAAAATCACAAGAATGGGCTAATCTAAACAGTGTCCACTCAATTCAATGGGTTACAAGTGGACTACAATCAAGTTGTAGACACATCTTAAGGAGAATTTAAGCAAACAGGATGCACTTGACCACAATTTGGAGTGCCACAGTTAAAGGGTCCAAATACTTCTATGAATGAGAGATTTCAATTTTTGAATTTTATTAAACTAATAAACCTTTCTGCAGTCTCACATTCATAGATGTATTCAGACCTCTACTGTGGCACACCCAATTGTGATGAGATGCTCCTGTTGGCTTTAATTCTTCTTGAGATGTTTCTAGAACTTGATTGAAGTGCACCAGCGGTCAATTCATTTGGACATCATTTAGAAAGACACACTTGTCCCTGTGCATAGAAGGTCTCATAATTCACACTGCATGTCGGGACAAAAACCAGGCCATGAAGTCCAAGGAACTCTCTGGAGACCTCTGTGATAAAATTATGGTGAGGCATCGATCAAGGCAGGGGAATAAAACCATTTCTGACGCTGTACAAGTGTTTCCAGGAGCATAGTGGCTTCATTACTGTAAAATGCAAGATGTTTGGACCCACCAGGACTCTTCCTAGAACTGACTGTCTAACCAAACAGAGTATCCTCCAACAGCTATGTCTGCCAAAACGCAGGCACTACTCATCAACTGCCTAACTCCATCCCTGCAGTGAATCATGGTGGTGGTAGCATCATGCTATGGGGGTGCTCATCAGTGGCAGGGACAGTGTGAGAAAATAATGTAGAGGTAATGGTAGTTAAGTATTTTGGGTTGTAATGCACAGTGAAATATATATAAGCAATTGTTTTAGAAATGTTATGAACAGATTCCTAAAATGGTGAAGTAAAGAAACAGAATGCTCCAGGGCGATGGTTCAAGAAACTGGCTGATGTGATGTTCTTTCATGCACCTAGTAAGACTTCCTAGTCGGTACGTGTACAGTTTCCATAACAGAATAAGAGCTGAATTCAAGAGAAACTGAAGAGCAAGGATATAATGGAGAAAGACTTTTATTTTAGGCTATCAGCACATGCTCCCAACCTCTCTGTCTTTCTCTGGTTATGCTCTGTGCTAAAGCACCTCCTGTCTTTTAACCAATCACAGTATGATATGTAAGCTGCAGCATGCGGCCGGGGCTCTTACCCGGCCAGGACACCTCCACGTTGGGAGGACCGGGGAAGCGGGCGTGGCCAGAGCGTTGCCTCAGACTCCCACAGGGTCTTCACGGTAGTTGGAGTTTGGTGCAGCCCTGTTGGGATCTGCAGGCACAGTGCTGGACCACTTCTGGGTGCCTTATAAAAGGAGCCAGCAGCCACTACTCAGGGAGCGAGAATCGGGAGGAGGTGCGACGAAGCTCTACCTGAGGAGTGGTGGAGAAAGGAGAAAAGAGAAAACAAAGAGGAAGAGAATTGTTTGTGTGCTGTGCTTTGGACTGTGTTATACTTGAGGGGAACGGGGAAGGTGTTTCCCACAAGGGAAAAAGAAAATAAAAAACTGTGTATGCTTTGAACTTGTGTCCTGCGCTTGTCTGTGTCAGTTTAAGCTGGCAGTGCCAGCCTGGTGGGCCACAAAGCATTAATTCAGTAATGTTATGCAAAATCAGTTTTATAAAATGAACCACAGCCCTAACTTACTTGATCATTTTGTAACAGACTGCTTGATGAATGCTCCCTCTTCGGCATTTGCTGAAGAGATATGGAGTTAAGTTTTCTCCTGCCTGGTTTCTGACTCAAAGAAGTTTTATTAAACTTGTCCCAGTAGAGGATACGTTTCTTTCTTTAATTCATGATTTAACAGAGAGACCTGTCAGAATTGAGAGAAGGATGAATGCTGCCAAATGCAGAGAGGACCTTGAAGAAAATCTGCTTCAGAGTGCACACAACCTCAGACTGGGGCAATGGTTCATATTTCAGCAGGTCAACGATCCAAAGCATACAGCAAAGACAATGCTGGAGTGGCTTCAGGACATGTCTCTGACTGTCACTGAGTGGCACAGTCATAACCCAGACTTAAAGCCATTAGAACATCTGTGAAGAGACATGAAGATGGCAGTTTACAGAACGCCTCCCTCCCAATCTAATGGAGCTTGAGAGGATCTGTCTGGAAGACTGCGATAAAATGCCCAAATCCAGGAGGACTAAGCTTGTGGAGACCCTGCGGGACCTTAAAATCACAAGAATGGACCTAAGTTTATGGAGACCTTGTGAAATCTTAAAATCACAAGAATGGGCCAATCTAAACAGTGTCCACTCAATTCAATGGGTTACAAGTGGACTACAATCAAGTTGTAGACACATCTTAAGGAGTATTTAAGCAAACAGGATGCACTTGACCACAATTTGGAGTGCCACAGTTTTTAAAGGGTCCAAATACTTCTATGACTGAGAGATTTCAATTTTTGATTTTTATTAAACTAATAAACCTTTCTAAGAACATGTTTCCACTTTGTCATTAGGTTATTGAGTGTATATTGATGGCCAAAAATTCCAATGTATCCACTGTATCTAGAAAAACACTGCATCTTGTAGGTTCTCTGTGCCATATGCTGCAAGCCTGCTTTGGGATGAGTGTAGGATTGGCTGTGCAATGATCTCCGTTCCCTCGCAGTGCCTCTGGATGTCCAACCATTTCAACAATGTCATCATCTGTATTAAAATGAGCACTGTCTGTTGTTTTTTTTTTAATTCAATATTTGCATTTCTGGTTTAATATCTTCCAAGTGAAGGCCAGGCAGCACACCCCGGCGAAGATGTACAAAAATTTGATTCCTTAAATTGTAGCCACAGTATTTTGGAAAAAAAAGAGGAGGGCGGATCACTATTAGAAATTCATCTTTCACAAGACATTATGCTGCATCTCAATTCTCAGCGTTTTTCTTCGTTATTGTGGGTTGTGCAGCTGGTCTTATGCTTCAGATACTTCATGACATTGCTGTTGTAAAAAGATGGCTGCATACCTGCAGAAGTGTCCAAGCTTAAGATTATAAACAGCAATGAAAGACTGCAATTTAAGTTATGAAAAGAAATACAGAAAACTCTTAAGGATTACATTTTCATTTTTCTTTCCCCTTGCAATTCTGGATATGTTTTCATTGATTTCAGCTCAAGTCATCTAAAAAGTGGATTGGAGTGGGTGGAGTGGTGGCTCTGAGGCTAGGGATCTGCACTGGCAATCAGAAGGTTGCCAGTTCGAATCCCGTAAAATGCGAAAAGGGTCTCTGCTCTGTTGGGACCTTGAGCAAGGCCCTTAACCTACAATTGCTCCGTCCTGGGTATGACATTAATCTGTATCCATCTCTGCATGTAGGCCCTCCAGCCTGCAGGGAAAAACTTGGGGGTTGGTGACAGAATTGGCACTCCAGCCACCATAAAAAAACCTCCCACTGTTCTACTCCATCTGAACTAGTGTGGTGTTGAGGTATCACCCGTTGCATGGCTGTACTTGGGTCCTAATCTGGATCCTGAGTTGGTTTGTCGTGTGGTGGATGCGGCAATGCACTGTATAAGTGTGTGCTCCTAAACTCTCCTTGTTAATTGTTGGATGTGAAAGGTTTGCATTTCATTATTCTTAAATATAACATTTTTAAAAGTTCTACCGGGACAAGTAAAATCTGTGCTGGACTATCAAGGTAAAATTGTTGGCTGCAAAGGACCTTGATGGAGAGCACGTCATTGTGGAGCTTTTACATAATCTGTTGATAATGCAGCTGTTGAGTTGTTTTTTGTGTGATGTAAATAAGGTGTACTGTTCATTAACTGTGTGCATGCCTGCCTATAGACCCACACTTGCTGTGCTAGTTTACTTTTTATTTAGTTACTGGATAAGTGACTCTTTTCTTTCCTTGTTTCCATTTATGACATATAATGCGAAAAGCTCCTACTGCAATAGCCATGTCTGTTGTCCACATGAAATAACACCATTAATTTTGTTGGAATTTGGCACACACGTTTTTCAAAGTAAAAAAAGTAAAATCTTCATTGAAATAATCTTGAACTAATCACGCTGTGTGAAGTTTTGAAATTTCAAAATTTCCCAGTGAAAAGCATCGGGAAATCTGCAAACTCTTCTGTCTTAAAACAGAGAAAGATTCTGTGCGATTTCAACTAAAATTTGTGTACTTTTATATTGTATATTTTCCTCTTGTGTACTTCTGACAGCTGTTCAGAAGCCCAATGAATGTACGTCAAACACCGGGGAGAGTGCATGCATAAGCAGCTCATGCATCAGCACCCTTCTACTGCTGCTTAGATAAATTAAACATAAAATAAAAGTACAGAAGAAAGTCACTTCTCTAGAGATGAATGGAAGAGGAAAGCAATTATGTAAGCATATATAAGATCAAATTGACTGAACTAATATGATCTGCAGATTATTATTGTAAAGAACTGATGCAGCTAAACAGTGTTTGAACTTATTAATTACACAGGAAAGGTGCAGCTCTCCTAAGAGATGTAAATATGATATGAGTTTAGAAAGGGAGCCGCAGTTGGCATTCAGCAAGGACCATACTGTGGTATAGAGGATCTGTGGTGCATGAATAGGCTAATTGTGCTGCAGACACCAAGGTCAGGGCAGGACTTCAGTTAACGCATGCTAAATGAGTCAATCCATAGGATAAGATACAGCAAAATGAGCATTTATTATGGTTTATCCATACATTCTTCATTAGTAGACTGCATTCCTTTAACGTGGGTAGCAACATCCTTCACATCTTCTACATCTCTGTGATGACCAGTGCAAATTTCTACTCTTACACCAATACCAATGACTCACTGTGACTGGGACTGCCATTTTAGTCATTGTGGTGTGTGTTTCTATCTATCTATCTATCTATCTATCTATCTATCTATCTATCTATCTATCTATCTATCTATCTATCTATCTATCTATCTATCTATCTATCTATCTATTATATTGAGCCTTTCATATCTACAGTATCTATCTATCTATCTATCTATCTATCTATCTATCTATCTATCAACCTGCAGAGATGATTTTGCTTCCATGTATCTTCAGACTGGAATTATAATCTTCAAGATAAGCATCCCATTTTCCTATTCCCGTTATACAATAAATCAGTTCCTTTCCAAGTTCTTCACTATTTGGATAATTTTAATGAATTACCATGTTTTAACTAATAATTTAATAATTATTTTTCTTTTGGTAATTAACTCTATTGGCTATAGAAAAACTGTTATGTTTATGAAGATTGAGCAATAGTGAGTCACAGACCTTCCACCCATCTTCACATATTCAAGTTATTGACCCGCACAGGCCTATTTAGGCTACATGTTTTCAACAAGTGCTGTTAAAATCATACATTTCATGTAGTCCACTAACAAGTGTAACTGAATTCAATTACCACTTTTATTTTTAAATATCACTCATTATTACAAAAATATGTAAATAACAAAAATGTGATGGCTGACTCTTGGATGAAGTAACTAAAACTTCATACCAGTTAGTTTAGTCCCCAAACACACCTGAATGTCACACCGTGAGTACTCTTTATAACTTGTTATGAACACCCTTTAACTTTCTTGGAATGACCTGAAGTGATCTGCAGCGGTGGGATTCATGACGTGGCTTTGTGTTCCCCGCCACATACGCAACTCTGCTGGTGTTTCATTAACTTGTGTTTTGCCATCAGGAGAAGTTGTTGAATGTGTAAAAGAGGAAAATACCCAAGTTAAAAATATCTTCACTTAAGGTAAATTCAAAGCTCTAAGTTAATCAGAAACTGAAGTCGCACATAATGTCTGTTTTAAGATGGATGATATCCAAAATTTGACAGTGATTTTTAAAGAATTTTTTTAAATGTCAATGAGATCTAGTTGAAATATATCAACAGCAACAAAATTTTCTAGGCAATTTATTTTGGAGAATAAGCATATCAGATTTTAACCAAACCAGTCCACTGAGAGCACACTCCTTTAAAGAAGACAGACAGACAGACAGACAGACAGATAGACAACTGATGACAACAGTAGATACACATTTTACAGGCGCACACCTAAAACAAGAGACTAGATATGACAAAGAAAGTGAAGTGAAGATAAAGGGTTGACTAAAGGACAAGAAAAGATAATAAGTTTTGGACTAGTGGAAAGAAGTAGATGTAACCAGTACATGGGAGATAAACATTGGAATTATGACTCAGAAAATTGGCAAACTAGTACAATGAAGCTTGAAATGCAGGCCAGAGGTGTGACCCTGGGCTATGAGCAGAGAGAATAGGTGAAAGCGCTCTGTTTACCATCATAAATACAATTAGCTGAAACAATAAGCTACTCAGTGTACAGTACTGCCGAACTGTTGGTTTACACTGTCATCTTTTATAGTTTAATAAGTCAGAAGGCAGCATAATTTCTCACAACTCTAAGAGGCCTGGTCCAAGAACTCTCTATGTGGAGTTTGCACATTCTCATCATACCCATGAATGTTTTCTCCAGATACTCTAATTTTTAAGAGACACACTGGATAGATTCATCAGCAAGTTTCAAAATCAGTCTAATACATACGTGTGGCACATAAGAGATGGTGCCCTGTGAAAGGCTGGGCACTTGCCTTCTGTACAACGTTCCAGGCTTCGACTCAGGCTTCATGTGGCCCTGTACTGGAATGGTCCGGGTTAGTAAAATAAATGAATGAACCTGCCAGAGGGGATGACCTAGTGGTGCATCTTCATGTTGACAGGGCTGTGTGAAACTGCTACCTGCAGAGAGCATTTTGTACATCAGATCTCCCAGTGTTCATTTCAATTATATGTCTTGCAAATGTAATGCATTAACATTATCAGGTTTTATTCCAGCAAAGCAGAAAAGTGCTGCTTGAGTTCTCATGGGTAATTCAAAAGCAGGAACAAGCAGATCTATGCATAATAAGCTGATAATTTGCATTTTTAAAATTTTCATGTTTAACAGGGGAGATCATAATGAGATATGTGATAAGATATGGCCGAGTGGCTCATTGCATTGCAAGCTCCTGTCAAACATGCACTTGGATTGTAATCCCCACTGGTTTCTCACTTCACAGCCCCAATCCTCTTGGTACCATTTTGTAATGCAATTCACATAAAATACAAAATGCGGTGGTGAGCAGTGCTGCCTCACGGTGTCAAGGATGCAGGTTCAAATTGCAGGCAGGCTACTGTCTGTATAAAACATACTGAATCGGTTCACACTGTGAGTAGGCTGCTTTCCTCCCCCATCCCAAAGTCGGCATATTTGAGAAACCAGCTCAGTATGACTGGTTGTGCCCTGCAATCGTCTACTATCCTGTTCAGCGCTGGTTCTTGCCTTGAACCTGAAACTATAGGGGTGGTCTCCAGCTTTCCACAACCCTGTAACAGGAGAAGCAAACTGAAACCGGAATATTTATCAACAGATACATACAGCGGTTAAAAAAAGTATGGCACAGTGGCCAAAGCAAAGGACCTTGAACCCCAGGGTTCATTTTTCAGTGTTACTGAGCAAGTCACGATTATATATCTATACTAATAAAAGGCAAAGCCCTCACTGACTGACTGACTCACTCACTCATCACTAATTCTCCAACTTCCCGTGTAGGTAGAAGGCTGAAATTTGGCAGGTTCATTCCTTACAGCTTACTTACAAAAGTTAAGCAGGTTTCATTTCGAAATTCTACGCGTAATGGTCATAACTGAATCCTACTTACGTACATATATACGGCCATAGCCTTCAGCTCGGTCGCTGTGTGAGGTGGAGTTGCGTCACCACGCCTCCTATGTAGTTGGCTGCCTGCCTATATTGCGTCCCCCATACCCACACCTCCCACGTAATTGAGTGCCTGCCCATATAAGGCCGTCCGTCAGCAGCAATCCAAGCTGTGAGAAAACAGTAAAAAGGAGGCGTGTCAGACGTCGTGCTACATTTTCTGATGTAGCTAGACAAAAAGAACTTCATGACGCTGCCGCCAAATACTCGCAGAAAAATCCACAAGTTAATACACACGCTGTCGCTAAATACTCGCGGGCTAATCCGCAAGTTCATAGAGATGCTGTCGCTAAATACTCGCGGGCAATTCCACAAGTTCATAGACACGCTACCGCTAAATATTCGCATGCAAATCAAAAAGTTAATACCGGGAATGCCTGTTAAACATCTTAGATTCATGAGTAGCGATTTGGGTGGTGAGATGTCTATCGAGGTGATCACTGTAATATTTATATGTCATTGAAATGTATTATTATCAGGCATGGTTTAGGCACCTATGTCATCAGGAAGGCACCAGAAAAAGGGACCTCAATGTTACTATTATAGAAGTTCATTTAGCACACAGATGCCGTGAATGTAAGAGCTGTAATAAATAAAGTTCCCCTGCATATTTTAAAAGAAAGTCTCGCCATCATTTCATTTTTCACAATTTGTGAAAACAAGACATGGTGTCAGAATAGAGGACAGTCATGGATTTTGTTGGAGTTCCCTCACCACGAATTGACTGGGATTCTCTTAACCTGCCGGGAGAATGGAAAAATTTCCGACAGCACATGGAGCTGATGTTTTCTGGCCCGCTAAAAGGCAAAGACAAGAGTGAGAAATGCAGCTACCTGCTCGTGTGGACTGGGGAAAAAGGAAGAGACATTTTTAACACATGGACTCTCACCCAGGAGGAAGCCAAGGTACTGAAAACTTATTATGACCGTTTTGAGGCGTTTGTCATGCCTAAGACGAATACGATATTCGCGAGATACAAGTTTAATGAGAAGACGCATAGTATAAACGAGACTTTTGATCACTTTGTAACGGAGTTAAAATTGCTGGTGAAGGACTGTGCTTATGCAAACGAAGATGAGATGGTCAGGGATAGAATAGTGTTTGGCACAAACTCAGCAAAAGTGCGAGAGAAACTTTTAAGTGCCGGGTCTGAGCTAACTCTAAATAAAGCTGTGGACATCACAAGATCGCACGACATAGCACAAGCACAGCTGAGAACCTTCGATGCATGTACTCCGAGCGGCTCACGTGAACTGACTGTGAACGCAGTACGCAGACAACAAGCAAGAACTCCAATGAGCGCTGAATAAAAAACACATTACACAATTGAGAAGGCAGCAAAGGAATATGAAGCGAGTGACGTATACAAGCATATTCATAAGTGCAGCTACTGCGGAAACAAAGCACACGGTGGAAAAAGTCAATGTCCAGCTAAAGGAAGACAGTGTTAAAAATGTGGTAAATTGAACCACTTCGCTAAAGTTTGCAGGACTGAGAAAGGTAAACCCGTGCATGCAGTGTGTGATGTCTCAGATAAAGAGGAAGAAGAGCTGTTTATTGATGCAGTAAGAAAGGAACAACCCTCTGAATCTGAACAAGCCTTTGTAGACATATCAATAGGAAAGCAAGGTGTAAAGCTTAAGTTTAAATTAAGTTCATAGAGATGCTGCCGCTAAATATTCGCAGGCAAATCCACAACTTAATACCGGGAATGCCTGTTAAACATCTTAGATTCACGAGTACCGATTTGGGTAGTGATCACTTTGATGAATGAAACCTGTTATCTTTGCAACGGATGACAAACACGGAATATAACTTGAACACAACACATCCTCCAAATTCGAACCTGATTGAAAGAAATAATGATAATCAAATCCTTGATGACAGCAACACTCATAACAGTCACAAAACAATTACATTGACAATCATGTTATGTTATTTTTAAAATGTTTCCTTTTCTTTTTCATAACTTCTTTAACACACTACTTCTCCGCTGCGAAGCGCAGGTATTTTGCTAGTACAGCACATAGGATAAATTACATCTCTGTTTCTTTAATATATATAACAATTGATTCAGAAAGTATTCAGAGTCCCTTCACTTTCTGCACAATCTATTGTGTTGTAGATTTAATGTGAAATGCATAAATGTGCCATTTTTGCCCTTCAATCTACTCTTAATAACTCATATTGACAAAGTGAAAACATGTTTTCAGAAGGGTTTGCTAATTTATTAAAAATTAAAAACTGAATTAGTTAATGACCCTTAATTCAGTATTAATTTTAGGAGCAATTACAGCTTTGTGTCTTCTTGGCTAAGTCTCTACAAGCTTTTCTAATCTAGATTTGGGCAGTATATCCCACTCTTCCTGACAGATGATCTCAAGCCCCATTAGACTGCATGGGAATATTCTGTAAACTGCAATCTTCAGGTCTCTCCACAGACGCTCTGTATGGTTTAAATCTGGGTGTTGCATTGGCAACTCCAGGACAGTCAGAGTCTTGTCCTAAAACCACTCCAGCATTGTCTTGACTGTATGTTTTGGGTCATTGTTGTGCTGAACCATCACCCTAGGCTGAAGATGTGTGCATTATGGGGCAGGTTTTCTTCAAGAACCTCTCTATATTTGGTTGTATTCATCCTCCTCTTTGTTCTGACCAGTCTCACTGTCCCTGACAATGAGTGCACCAATTTTTTTGATTTTTGTCTCATCAGACCAGAGCATCTTTTCCCTCATGACTCTAAGAGTCCTTTTAAATGCCACTTGACAAACTCCAAGTATGATTTAGCCATTGTACCATAACCATGATGGGGGATTGCTGAGATGGTCACTCTTCCGACAGGTTCCCCCATTTCAGCAGAGGACGGTTCTTGGTCACTTCCTTTACAAAGGCCTGATCACTAAGTTTGGTCAGACAGCCAGTTCTAGGAAGAGTCCTGGTGATTCCAAACATTGTCCATTTTACAGTTATGAAGTCACTGTGCTCCTGGGAACACTTGGAAAGCTTTGAAAATGGTTTTATCCCCTTGCCCTGCTCGTTGCCTCACCATAATTTAATCATAATTTAATTTCTTGGATTTCACGGTTTGGTTTTTGTCCTAATGTGCAGTGTGAATTGTAACACCTTCTGTACACAGGTGTGTGTCTTTCTAAATGGTGTCCAATCCATGCAGTTTGTCACAAGTGGACTCCAATCAAGTTCTAGAAACATCTCAAAAGAGAATTAAATCAACGAGAATGCACCAGACTACAATTTGGAGTGTACCAGCAAAGGGTCTCGATACCTTGAGAAATGAGAGCTCATAGTTGGTGACTTTTAATATATTTGTAAACCTTATGAAATCATGTTTTCATGTTGTGATTATGGGTTATTGAGTGTAGACTGATGAGCAAAAATGACAAAATCATCTATTTAAAATTAAATCTACAACACAGTAAAGTCTTCAGAATGTGAAAAGGGCTGAACACCTGCTGAATCCACTGCATATAACTAAATGTTGTTGTTGCCATTCTTTAAATCAAAGGACCCCGGTAAGGACCACCTTTAAAC
>JANRMT010028174.1:43163878-43181167 GCA_026402145.1 Polypterus bichir lapradei | reverse complement strand
AGATAGATAGATAGATAGATAGATAGATAGATAGATAGATAGATAGATAGATAGATACTTTATTAATCCCCATGGAGAAATTCACAATTATGGGGTCCTAGATAATGGACTGTCTGTCCGACAGACCGCAATATGTGAGACTCAAGGACTGTGACTCTGATACGAATGTGAGCAACACTGGAGTGACACAAGGAAAAGTCTTGTTTCTTTTTTTCCTCGCTCTGTACATCTCCGAATACATATATAACTGCAGGTCATGTCACTTGTAGAAATTCTCAGATGATTCTGCACTGATGGGGTGTATTGACAGAGGAGAGGAGTCAGGCAGAGAAGCTGTCTTCTTGGTGTAAAGAGAATTGTCTGCAACATAACATCAGCAAAACCAAGGATCTGCTTATTGAATTTCATCATACCAAAGAGCATCTATGTCTGATCACAATTAAAGGAGTGGATGTAGAGGTGGTCCACTTCTACAAGTACTTGGGGGTCCATATTAATAACAGGTTGGACTGAGGAACTACTGTATATAAGAAAGGGCAGAGCAGGCTCTTCTTCATTAGGAAACTGCATTAATTTAATGTGAGTGGTGACATCCTTCACATCTTCTACAACTTTATTACACCGTGGTGTGCTGGGCTGGTGACATCACTTCAAGAGAGACCCACTGAAATTACAAACTAATTAAAAGGGACTGCTCAGTTATAGGACACACTTAGGAGCCCCTGGTGGTAAAAATGAAGGGGAAAATTAAAACAAAACTGAGTGCCATTATGAACAATGCTGCACATCCTCTGACAAACCAACACTGAGGACTTTCAGCAAATGAATTATTCAGCCGAAGAAACATGACTGGGGGTCCTTTATACCAACATCAATATGTCTGTATAATGCCTCACTGGGACTGGGACTGGAACTGCCATGGCAGGCGTTTTCTTTCTTTTTAACTTTTCTTCCATTTTAGTCATTTGATGTGTGTTCAGATGATAATGTGCATCTATCTATTTATCTAATAGTGCCTTTTATCCATCTATCTAGCCATCTATCTAATAGTGCCTTTCATCAATCTATCTATCTATCTATAATAGTAATATATTTTATTTATGTATGTATTTATTTAGTTATTTATTTAAAGAACTTTTGTAAAAAGTCAAATTTCCCCCTGGGGACAAATAAAATTCTATCTAGCATTTCCTTAATAAAGGAAGAAATTTCAACCCACAATACTTCCCTAGTATTATTATTACAATATTATTTGGCTGACACTTTTATCCCAGTGGACTTATAACATTTGAGATACAATGTTAGTTGGTTTTCCAATTGAAGTACGGGCAAGTGAAGTGACTTGCTCAGGTCACACAGTGTCATTAGTGGGATTTAAACCCACAGCCTCAGGGTTTGAAGTCCAAAGCCTTAACCACTACTCCACTTACCATTATCTCCTTTTGGATTATTTGTTGATTCTAGTTATTGTGTCATCAGACACATGGGCCTATGGAGCAGCTTACACAAGTAGGGAATGGGGGGGACTGAGATTGGTCTGACATAGTTGTTTATTTTCGAGTCAGGATCACACTGACTAAGGGCCTATCGAGTAAGCATGAGAGCGGCACCAGCTCTGGCCTGAAGGTCTGCCATTACAGAATCCAAATTCACTCACACTGGGAACAGTTTAGAGTCATTAAATAACTTAAATGACACATGTTTGGAATGTAAGGAAGAAAAGAAAAAAAATCAAAGTAACAATTGAGATGCGGGGAGAAGAAGCAGACTCCATTCTATATCAGACCTGCTGAAGGCACTTTAGGGTCACAGGGCCTGGAGACTATCGAGGAAACATCAAGCAAGACCCAACTCCGGACTGGATGCCTCTCCATCACAAGACACACATTCTCACCCTTACTCTCTTTCTTAATGGGGCTACTTTACAATCACAATAAAATGTAATCTGCACATCTTTGGGATGCTAAAGAAAAGAGGAGTACCCAGATAAAACCCAAGAAAAAACAGGTGAACTTTATAGAGATGAGCATCAAGCTAAGAATTGAATCTGTAATGGTGCTAACCACTGAGCCTTGACAGAAATCAGTTCCACAATTCAGAAGGGCCCATTACCTGAAATGCATAAAGTGTTCCATATTTCAAGGTAATTTGTCACACTGCAGTTTCAACCTGAAAACAATGAAAAATAAATAAATATATCAATAAATAAGCATTCATCCAGTATCATTAGATGTTAACAGTTACCTGACAAAAAGCTGAAAATTACTTTTCACAAAAGAAAATGCTGATCTATATTTCTCAGCTTTATTAAAGATAAACATCAAGCAATCAAAAGCAGCAGCAGCAGATTTTAGAATGCAGCCGTCCATCCATTTCCCAGTATTGTTAATTCAATTTATGGTCACATGTGTTCTGGCGCCTACCCCAGCAGCACTGGGTCCAAGGCAGGAACCAACCCTGAAGAGAGGATGCCAGTCCATTCCATGAAACATTCACACAAACAGAATCAGTCAAAAGGCTGCACACACCCACAAATGCTCATGTTTTGGGTGGAAATTGATATCTTTTTTATATGAAGATAACATTAAATTGATTCAGAAATACAGCCAAGACATTACTAGTGTTGCTAAATGCAATTACTGCTTGACATGACTGATGTCACACATGTGCACATGGGTGACAGCTTACTGGATCAAATACTTGCATTTCCATGCCGGACCAGGGGTTGGTGCTATGCTCTAACTCTTTCTCCTTTTCCCCTGCAGGCCTACAGAAGAACCAGCATCCTTAGCCCTCTTTTCCAGACCCCAGAAGTCTTCACCTACCACTTCCTCTTCCGTGGCACCAGATCACACTTCCTTATGATGTCACTTCCGGTCCCAAGACCACACCCATCTCTGACATCATTTCCTGTCTGTCACATATCTGTAGGAGCCATTTTGCAGCCAACCTCAGTTCTGTTTGGAGCTCATGTATGTAAAGAGATCAACTTCTAACCAAGCTTTTTCAAGTATACGGGGGGGATCTGCAAACTTTTATCATTGTCCTTGTACTTATGTTACACTGATTTTTCATTTATTGTTTACATTTAGCTTGTCATAAACGTGTATCTCAGGATAAGGAACACCAACCGAACCGAGAGGAGGTGCTATCCCCGAACTGTTCTCTCTCTTCCATCTGGTACTCTGAGAAGACACCCAGTGAGCGTATTTGAGCCCACCCTCGGTGCCCAGAGAAGGCCCTGCCTCTTACAGGTTGGGACACCATAAAGAGTGATGTGCCTGGAAAGAGGCGTCTCATTTTGGACTCCAGGCTCCTGTGAGAACTAAACTGTTTGAATTTGTGTTGGAGGCTGAACTAGACTATCTCTCTATTCTTTTCTTTTTGCTTTAACTAGATGGTGTTACCCAGTTGGCACCCTAACTGTTACCTGTTGACGTCTCGCATCCTTCGGGCGATTACAGACTACAAAGCCCCATTTTCAGCAGCCATTCCTTCAGTGTCCTAATGGTCATCTTCCTTATCTTATCCTTAATTAGTCATGTATAAATGCTAACTGATTATTAGAGAAATCTTTGTAATTGCATTAGCATGACTGAAACCTGTTATTTTGTTCTGATTGTCTTTCCTTGGATCACAAAGGGCTGGCATTCCCAGAGTTCAGTTCTGGGTTCAAAAATGGCTCAAATAACATGTCAGTCTATTATTGTTTTCTGTTCTTTTGCAGATTAAATGTTATCCCATGTGACTGACTGACAAGAAACTGAAGATTTCCTACAAATACTGCCTTGAAAGAAGAGGCCAAATTGGATCTAACCAGGATACCAACAGAAGAGGAAGGCCCAGGAGGACAACTGCCCAAGAGGATATGTACATCAGGGTGTTTAATTTGAGAAATAAACTCCTTAGTGGTCCTGATTTGTCTTCTTCACTAAATGTAACACCAAATTTCAGTGTCATCTGTAACAAGGAAAGACGACTCCAGGATGTTGACCATAATAACCTTTTCCATTCATCTTCCATTCATTGCCTGTGCCCTTTTGCTCATTGTAACTGTTTCTTTAAGTTGCCAGTTTCAGATATGGCTTTTTCTTTGAAACTCTCCCTCAAAAGCCAGTAGCTTGGAATCATCAGGTGGCAACGGTGTTAGGTTTTGCTAATCTCACAGAAAATAAGAAATCCAATCATAAAAGAACACAAGACAGTGGACAAATGAGTGAAGATGTCAGTCCATCAAGGCACAGTGGAGCTAATGAGAGGTGCCATATAAAGTGTACAGTATATGGGACTGTGCGGCCTCTATAAGGCTAATATGTTGAACTTCATGCAGCACGATCATGACGGCTCAATACGTACCAATGACTCCCTGCAAGACCGCAAAGGACTCACTTTACCTGCTTCAGAGAGTTAAGCACAGGATTAAACAACATTTTAAAAGTCACGTAAGTCACCGATATGAATAAATGAACACTTTTATATAAACAAAAACACTTAATTGAAACTGTGCAAGTTAGAAACTCTAACTAGAGCAGGAATTGGTGTGCACACAACTGTAAACACCACCCCATGCTCCAGCGTGTAGCAAATCTGTTTAACAATCACTACATCACTGTGCACTCTTCAGTGTACTCTTCACTGTTCAGTCTGGCTCTGAAATGGCACTCTACTGGGCTGTGGTGTTCCTCTTGAAATCCTTCACTGACAATAAAACCATTTAATTTTGGGAAGGGATCGCTGGGCTTTGAGATGGTTCCTTATTATTATTATTATTATTATTATTCCTTATTATTATTATTAATATTATATTATTATTATTATTATTATTCCTTATTATTATTATTAATATTATATTATTATTATTATTGTGGCCAGAACAGGAATCTTTAATGTACAGTAGACTACCTAGCAGGATACCACAGATCAAGATGTCCTGAAAAATTAGCCTGCATTATTATAAACAGCAAATCTATACTAATAAAAGGCAAAGCCCTCACTCACTCACTCACTGACTGACTCATCACTAATTCTCCAACTTCCCGTGTGGGTGGAAGACTGAAATTTGGCAGGTTCATTCCTTACAGCTTCCTTACAAAAGTTGGGCAGGTTTCATTTCGAAATTCTATGCGTAATGGTCATAACTGGAAGCTGTTTTTCTCCATTTACTGTAAAGGTGATGAGCTTGAACGCCGTGGGGGCGGAGTTTCGTGTGACATCATCACGCCTCCCACGTAATCACGCAGTACATAGAAAACCAGGAAGACCTCCAAAAAGCGCTGAAGAAAACATGCATTATATAATTGAGAAGGCAGCGAAACAATAACAAGCAAGCGACTGACATGTACAACCATATTCATGAGTTCTGCTACTTCGGAAACAAAGCACAGTGTAAACCTAAACTTTAAATTAAGTTCATAGACAGGCTGCCGCTGGCGTTTGTAATTTAGTGCCTGCTCATATAAGGCCGTCCGTCAGCGGCAATCCAATAGAAACACTGCCACGGGTAAATATTCACGGGTGAAGGACTGTGCTTATGCAGAGGAAGATGAGATGGTCAGGGTGGTGTTTGGCACAAACTCAGCGAAACTGCGAGAGAAAGTTTTAAGTGCCAGGACTAAGGTAACATTAAATACAGCCATGGACATAGCACGAGATGGCACCAGCACAGCTGGGAACCTTCGATGCATGTACACCGAGCGGCTCACGTGAACTGACGCAGTGCACAGCCAAAAAGCAACAGTTCCAAAGAGCGCTGAACAAAAACCGAATTACACAATTGAAAAGGCAGCAAAAAATATGAAGCGTCTGATACATACAAGCATATTCATAAATCCAGCTACTGCGGAAACAAAGCACACGGTGGAAAAAGTCAATGTCCCGCTAAAGGAAGACAATGTAAAAAAAAACCCGTGCATGCAGTGTGTCAGGTCTCAGATAAAGAAGAAGACGAGCTGTTTATTGATGCAGTAAGAAACGAATCGATGAATGAAACCTGTCATCTTTACAACGATTGACAAACACGGAATGTAACTTGAACACAACACATCCTACAAATACGAACCTGATTGAAAGAAATAATGATAATCAAATCCTTGATGACAGCAACACTCAGTAACACTCACAAAACAAATACTGTATATTGACAGTCATGTTACGTTATTTTTAAAATGTTCCATTTTCTTTTTCATAGCTTTTTTAACACACTACTTCTCCGCTGCGATACGCGGGTATATATATATCCCGATCTACATACTCGAATAATGGATACTTTATTCGCAATCAATGATTGTTTTGGTAAAGCCATACTCAGTGTATTCATTAGATGAACGGTAAAAAAGGTGACTTATTGAGGCATGCAGGCTGTAGTGCGCGATCACATTTGAAAAAATATATCTTTTCAAGTTCTATTTAGTCCATATGTGTCAAACTCAAGGGCCGCGGGCCACATTCGGCCCGGCGTGTAATTATATCCGGCCCGCGAGATCATTTTATATACTGTATTATTGTTATTAATGGCCCGGGTATATGAAGCGCTGGTAACACAATAAACTACAGATCCCATAATGCAGCGCTTCAGCTGCCTTGCCGAACACTTACCGCGTTAATCAAGTCTAGCTTATGATGCTGCAAGTTATTGCGAAGCTAGCCCACACGATGCTGAAGAGAAAAGTTGATTCTGAAAATAGAGCCTTTAAAAACCGATGGGAGGCTGAGTATATGTTTAGTGACATTGCCGGTAAACCCGTGTGTCTCATTTGTGGAGCTAATGTGGCTGTAATTACAGAATTTATTCTAAGACGGCACTATGAGACAAAACATCAGGGTAACCTGAAAGACCTGAATGCAATGCAGAAGATACAGAAAGCAGAAGAATTAAATAAGAATCTGACACTTCAGCGGACGTTTTTACCCGTGCACAATCACAAAGTGATTTCAAGTGAAGCTGCTTTTATGGGAGACACAAATTCACCAGTGCAACTTGCCCCACTTTCCCTGTTACCAAGTAATGTTGAACCAAGTCGTCACTACGGTGTTCCCAAATACGCACTTTGCTGATAAACTGAGCGCACTGAGTTTGCACGGCGCTTTGGTGACTTTGAAGAACAAAAAAAGTCCGTCTACATGCGGCTCGAACCTTGTGCATGTTTGGTAGCACATATCTGTGTGAGAAGCTCTTCTCAGTGATGAAGACTAACAAAACAGCACACAGGAGTCGCCTCACTGATGAGCATCTGCAGTCCATCCTGAGAATCTCCACAACACAGAACCTCACACCAAACATAAACGAACTTGTTGCCAAAAAAAGATGCCAGGCGTCCAGCTCTAAAATGACATATGAGCAAAGACAACTGAATGATTTGATTTGTTATTGCTGAAAGGAACACATTTTATTTATATTTCCAGGTTTTGTTATGCAGCATGTTCATATTTGAATTTGTATAATTTTGACAGGATATATTTTTATGGAGAGCAAAATCTTTTGGGATATTTAAAATCTAAGTTTATTTTTTATATAAAATTACATAAGAGTAAAGAAATTTGAATGTTTGTTCTTTTAACGTTTACTTTATTTCTAACTTGTATAATTTAGACAGGATATATTTTTATGGAGAGCAAAATATTATAAGTTGTTTAAGGTTTGAGTTGATTTATTCAGGAATAATATTCCTGTCTATTTTTACCATTCCTACCAAAGATATTTCTGTCGACTAAATAAAAATTCCTTCTATTTAAAATTTAAATAGAACTTGAACAAATACGATAGTTCATAATATCCACGCAGACTTGCACGTAAGAGCAGGAGTTATCCGTTTTAACAAGCAGCGTCTTGCACTGATACGAAATAGCTGTGTGTGTATATATGTAGATATGTATGTATATGTATATATATGTTTATATATGTGTGTGTGTATGTATATATATATATGTATTTGTGTGTATATATGTGTGTGTATGTATGTATGTACGTGTGTATGTATATGTATGTGTATATATGTAGATATATATATATGTATGTATATATATGTGTATATGTATAGATATGTATATATATATGTTTATGTGTGTGTGTGTAAATATATATATATATTTTTATATATATATATATATATTTTTATATATATATATATATATATATATATATATATGACAGCAACACTCATCACTCACAACAGTGACAAAACAATTACATTGACAATCATGTTACGTTATTTTCAAAATGTTTCCTTTTCTTTTTCATTGCTTCTTTAACACACTACTTCTCCGCTGCGAAGCGCAGGTATTTTGCTAGTCACTCATATTACACAAATCTGTTATCATCAATTAATAGAGTCTATTATAGACTCAAATAATGGAGGCACATCACCTTACTTTGAGTCACGCAGTTTACTGCTAGATGTTGGCAGGAACAATCATGAAAACAGCAGCACCACCGGCAAAGTGCCTTCTGGTGGTGCCAACTGTGGAAACACTCTGAAGTGACAGAGCACCTGATAGGCAGGAAAGGAGTTTGTTAATCGAAGAAAGGACCATCAGAATTATACGATTTAATAAGGTTACTACAAAAGGAACGTAAAGGTCATTTTTCAAAAACACCCAAACTCTATTACACAGGTGGTTTTCTTAACTATAAATATAAACATTTTCAATATTATAACTTGATCATACAGGCTTCTAGCTTTATACTTGTGCACAAAGCTTCCAACATGTTAAACATATCTATCTATTACCGTATTTACGCGTGTACCACGCACACATTTTTTCCCGAAAATTAGCATTAGAAAATCAGGTACATGTCATACACGAGGAAATGTAATTCTGTAATGTTTACTTCTTCTGCTTGGGCTCGCTCGCTCACTCTCTTGCTCACTTGCTCGCCCACTCGCACTCTCTCTCTCGCTCCCTTGCTCACGCACTTGCGCTCTCTCTCTCTCTCTCTCTCTCTCCCTCGCTCGCGTACTCGTGCTCTCTTTCTCTCGCTCGCTTGCTTGTTCACTCGCACTCCCTCTCGCTCGCTTGCTCGCGCTCTCGCTGTCTCTAAACGCTTCCTATACAATCACAATGCGCGTCGTACACGGGGCAAAACTTTTTTCGAGATTTTCTGATAAAATACCACCTTAAGCTGATAACATCGGTTCTTTACAATAATAATCTGTAGATAACATTGTTCAACTAATTCAGTCTTAAACTAAAATTGCTTTCCCGTTCCATTCATTTTAGGTTTTACTTTTTGTACTTCTTTGTTAACTTACCTAAAGCAGCAAGACAAGAGTGTGGCAGAAGTGAGCTGTGTGTGCGCGTGCCTTCCCTGGAGTCAGTGGCTGTCACACAAGTAAAACAGGAACATATACAAAGCATACCAGCTCAAGTAACCACTCTCAAGGTAAAACAGAAACAGTAAACTCATTTAAAGTTGAAGTTGCACAGAACGTTTCTCTGCTTTAAGACACACGAAAAACGCCAGTGCTTTTCAATGGAAGATTGATGTGAGAATGTCCTCAACTGGTGTGTGTTAGTGGTGGAGGGTCTGTAACTAATTGTAGTTCAATTTTCTTAAACATCACATTTTCAAAGTGTACCCAAAGGAGTTGTATCCAAAATGAAAAATATCTATTAATACAAAATGGCCAATACTAGAATAATATTAGTATCAACATTATCCTATGAAAGGAGAAAGGGAACTGAAATAAGTTTCCTACCTAACTATTAATATTAGTTATGTAAATAAGTAAAAAAAGAAGTTGTAGAGTAACTGATTTATTCTATAACAGGAAAAGGTCATAATTATCTTAAAGATTTTAATTCTAGCCCGACGATACAAAGAAGCAAAAGTGGCTCTTCAGGTGCAGAAAAACCATAACGCATGGTCAGTCTGTTTCACGCTATACCCCTAAGTAATCGGCTAAGTAATCCTATATACAAAATATACCAGCTCAAGCAACCGCTCTCAAGGTAAAATTGTAACAGAAAACTCATTTAAGCTTAAAGTTGCACAGAATGTTTCTCTGTTTTAAGGCACATGAAATACGCCAATGCTTTTCAATGGAAGATTTTGAAATTTCAAAACTCTGAACTGCACAATCTTTTTGCTAAGATACCTCAAACATTGAACTGTCAGGACAAATTTTCTTGAAGAATAACAATAAAATTTGAACAAAATGCATCCACAATGGTTTCATGTGGACAGACAGATGGACAGACGGATATGGCTGTTGCAATAGGTGCCTCACGCATTATATGGGAACACACCTAAAAATGGAAATGTGTCCCAACCTTGCAAATATCCGGTCAGCAAAACATTAAAAAATAGGATTCAAAAAATTCTTAGACATGGGTGACAATAAACAATCTACAGTACCTCTGAATTTTATAACTTCACACCAGTAATCTTCCTCAAACCATACAAGACAAAGGCAAGTCTACACTGCAAAATTCAGGGGAAAAATCTGTACCACCTCTGCGTTGAATCACTCATGCTGTAAAGGAGTTGGATAAGATAAGATGTTCATCTTTGAGCTTGAAGTAGTTACGGATTAATACAAAAATAACTTGCAGCTACTGAGGACACCTAAGGCTGAAGCTGTCCACCCCAACATCACTGGAGTCCATGCCAATGGATTTTACATTTTCATTTTCTGACCATTTGCACGATGGTGTACAATACAACATGTTTAATCGTCTCAAAAAGTTGCTAGAGATGTGTAATACAGGATTATATTTTATTGTGCTTTGCAATAAATTCAGTATGGTGGAATTGCAGTTAGAATTGGTGTTAGATTTTTTTGAATGATGGGGGGGATAGGCTGATGGACCACCTAACCTGTAGACTGGATTGAAAGGACAACACAGATCTGCTCTACAAAAAGGTCCAGAGTAGGCTTTATGTGGAGAGCAGAGTTGGGGGTAACGCAGCACAAAGTAATGCAATGCTGTAAACTAATTACAATACCTAATAACAAATTAGTGTAGCAAGTAACAGTTTATGTTCTTATCACCTCAATACAGTTACTAATTTATCTAGAACTAGTCAGTTTACCCGTCGAAGACAGGTAATTGAATATATTTAGAAATATTTGATCTCTTTTGCCCTGTGTGTACCTTATCCTGCAGGTAATGCTGGATCGGAATTAATATTATAACTTTAGTATTGGTACCAAAACGTTTTCTTAAATAAGGGATAACTCCAAAACCCAACTCCCTGTCTTACTTCAGCCTCTCTGATGCGCCACACCACTGCTACACACTACGCACCACTTCCCTCTTCACTTCCCTCTAGAAGTACCGAACACATCGAAGAAATTAATCCATTGTGTAGAAGCAGTAGGACTGGTCGGGGTTGTTTCAAATACTATAACAGGAGTCCCCCACAAAGTTTGGGTTTGGTCTAAGACAGGAGGGTTCAAACTCCACTCCTGGTGGGCCGCAGTGGCTGCAGGTTTTCATTCTAACCCTTTTCCTAATCAGTGACCAGTTTTCACTGCAAATTAATTTCTTTTCCCTTCATTTTAATAGCCCTGTTTTAGGAATTCAGTGCTCTGAATCGATTCTTTTCTTCATTAAATGACAGTCAAACAGAAGTGAGATGTGAAACGAGACAACAGATGACCAGCTAAATTGGAGCGTCAAACTCCAGCCAATTTCACTCCAACCAATTTCTTAATGAGAAGCCAATTCTTGCTGTTAACTAAAGCCGTTATTTAATTCCATGGCTTGTTGCTGCTCCCAGTCTGCCATAGCAGACATTTCCAAAACTGTTGATTTTTCTGTTTTTTTCTAAGAACAACGTCAAAATGTTTTGGTGACCTGAGAAATCAACGATTACTGAGACCTTCACCTTTCTTTATTATCAGATATTGTGTGATGGGCACAGGTGAGCTGGTCATGTGGCGGCTTGTTTTGTGTCTCATTATTGTTTGGCTGCTAATTAAGGAAAAAGAGACAACTAAGGGGCATGAGTCAAGATAATTAAGATTAAGGCAAAAGAAGTTAATTAGCAGCAAAAACTGGTCACTAATGAAGAAGATGGTTAGAATGAAACCTTACAGCCACTGTGGCCCTTCAAGACCAGAGTTCGACACCCGTGGTGTAAGAGAAAAGCTGGTGTTTATGTTAGTACCATAAAGTTTTTAATTGTGGGTGTTTTCAGTATGTTTCCAGTGCTGGTATAAATGCAGAATCCTAATTTCAGCCTCTCTTGCCCAATGCTGCCAACTCTCAATCCTGTTTAACGGCCAATATTCAGACTATTTTCACAGTCTATCATTCATGTTTGTGTGAATCCTTCCATTCTTTGAAGGCAACTCTCAGCACGTCTTCTGTTCCTTGACTTCTCCTCTTATGCCTGGCACTTACTCTATCAGCTGCATCACCAAAGCCAAACTGGCCAATGAGAGCGCTTAGAGGGGGCCAGACACACAACCAGAGAAGTGTTTTTATTATACAGTTGATTGCATTATTTGCATTATGTGTGCTTCTAAACAAATCAGTATGGAATGGTCCATACACTACTTCCATGTAAATTTTAATTTAAAGATACCACAGAAAATCTCTCTATTATAAAAAAAAATCCTAGGAGGGAAAGACTAGGGAGACAAGACGTGATCTTCACATAACGATCATGGAAAACACTTAAAAGACCCGCAGAGATTGGCCACAGAGTGTCTCGCGGGAACCTTAAACATGAGACTTTGTGCCAAGAGATTGACCAAGGACCGTCTCGCGGGGACGTAGAACATGAGATTCTTGCAAGACACACCCTACTTAGAACCAATATCAAATAAGACCACAGGCAGCAAAACACTCAGTCATGTAAAGGCTTTGAGCACACACAGATCCAGGGCTCTCAGGACATATAAAGCGTATAAGGACAATATGTTATAAATGAAACGTCGACGACTAAGCAAAGAAAAAAGCAGCGCGGAGAAAAGAGACTCAAAAGCGTTGGAGAGAAAAAAAATGCAAAAAAGAAAAAGAATAATCTAGGTGCAAATTCAGAAAATAAGGAAAGTAATAATCAGCCTGGAACAAGTGGAACTGAAAAAAAAGCATGTCCAATCGGGCTCAGAATTAAAAGACAGAGTAAAAGACAAAGTGGAACTTCATAAAGACATTCAAAAACGTTGGCGCTATACACATGCTGAGCACGTTAGAGATTATAAAAGCAGTGGTATTCGAAAGGCTCAAAAAAACGACGCGATACAAATGCCTAACTTGCTCCCAGATCTTAAAACAATGACAAGCGACAAGCAAAACATGCAGCTCGCCAGCAGTAGAAACCCAGCGGATGATCCAACCGCTTCTCCTTGTGTGCATTAAGTCACTCTAACCCAATCCCCCTTCGCAAGTGGCAGAGACAGCTGCTGTACAGGCTTTTAAATGATCGACAGGCAGCGCAACAGCAGCAGAAAGACAAGAGATGATCCGACGGATTCTCCTTAGCATGCGTTCAGCCGCACTCCCACCACCCCGTTGACAACGCGAGCAGCGTTATACGTCCTATGAGAAAGAGATTTAACCACGCCCGGGGCCGGAAATAAAGGACAAGTATTGTTTTTACAACGCGAGACAAGGCAGTGAGACATCATTTAAAACAAGTCCAAAGACGTCTAACCTAGCAGTTGTTGGATTTCTGTTGGCTGACATGCTTCATGTGCTCCCAGCTCTTAAAACAATGGCAAGCGACAAGCAAAACACGCAACTCCCCAGCAGCAGAAAGCCAGCAGATGATCCGACGGCATCTCCTTAGCTTGCATTCAGCCGCACCCCCTTCACAATGCGAGTAGTGTTATACGTCATGCGAGAAAGAGATATAACCACGCCCAGGGCTGGAAATAAAAGGACAAGTATTGTTTTTACAAAAGTTTTAAAGTAAAAGTGAAAATAATGCATATGTAACAATTCCCATGAAACTAACAATCTCTTTAAATCCGGTAAACCGAACCCAGGGGTGGGCGAGCGAAGCGAGCAGGGGGTGGAGCCCCCTAGTCATTTAAAACTAAATTTTGCAATATAATACAACTAATTGTATTTTGCAGTAATATACAATAAAATATTATGCACAGAAATAAATGTAAATTAAAATGAACAAGAAATTGAATGAAGTGAAAAACCTACATATTTAATTTGAAAAACACATTGGATCAAATGAAGTAAACAAGCCAGTGAGACCGATTGGTACGGGGTGGCTTAATGCCCCTGCCATCATCGACCTTTATAGATCTATTGTGGCGTGTGTGTGTGTGCATGTGTGTACGTGTGCGTGTGTGCGTGTGTGTTCACTTCTTTGTCTTCATCCCTCAGCAAACAAGTCGGACAAACAAGCTGCAGGCTATCATCACTTAACAGTTTGAGAGAGAGAGAGAGAGAGTGTGTATGTGTGCGTGTGCATGCCTGTGCCTCACTGTATGCGTACATGTAAATTTAAATACATTATGTATCTCAAAAACTCTAGATCCTGTGAGTAAATGGAGCAGACTGGATAAATCCCAGTTAAATTAAACATTTTTACAGGTGTTATTGATTAATGTAGGTGAAACTATTTTTGAATAATAAGTATTGGACCAAACCAGACCAATAAGTATAGGCCTGGAGCCTGTTATGAGGCACACATGATGGAATTTGTTTGAAGAAGAGATGTACAATGATAACTTCAGAAAATACTGACATAAATTTCCAGAGGCACACACAATAAGCAGGAGCTGAAAACGGCTATATTTGAGGCTTGGCAGAGCATCAGCAGAGAAGATCTTCTGCACTTGCTGATATCTACGAATTGCAGACTTCAAGCAGTCATTTCATACAATCAAAGTGTGACAAAGTACTAAATATGATGGTTTTAAAAGACCTGCCATTGCTATACAGTAATCCCTCTTCGATCACGGGGGTTGCGTTCCAGAACCCCCCGCGATAGGTGAAAATCCGCGAAGTAGAAACCATATGTTTGTATGGTTATTTTTATATATTTTAAGCCCTTATAAACTCTCCCACACTGTTAACATTATTAGAGCCCTCTAGACATGAAATAACACCCTTTAGTCAAAAGTTTAAACTGTGCTCCATGACAAGACAGAGATCTTCTTTCTTCTTTCTCACAATTAAAAGAATGCAAATATATCTTCTCTTCAAAGGAGTGTCCGCATCAGGAGCAGAGAATTTCAGAGTGAGAGAGAGTGCGCTCGCAAAGAAAAGCAAACAATCAAAAAATCAATACGTGTGCTTTTAAGTATTCCGAAGCACCGCAATAAAGCGGCATTTTTTAGAGGAGCGTCAGTATCTTCTAAGCAAACAGCCTCTGTGCAAACAGCCCCTCTGCTCACATCTCCTCCGTCAGGCGCAGAGAACGTCAGAGAGAGAGAGCGCGAGATTAAAGCAAACAATCAAAAAATCAATACGTGTGCTTTTGTGCTTTTAAATATGCCGAAGAACCGCGATAAAGCAGCATTTCTTAGAGGAGCTTCCGTATCCACTAGGCAAACAGCCTCTGTGCAAACAGCCCCTCTGCTCACACCCCCTCCATCAGGCGCAGAGAATGTCAGAGAGGGCAGAGACAAGCAAACAATCAAGCACCGCGTGGGATGCATATCTTATATCATTGAGGAGTTTTAGTTAATATGTAATACATGCTCTGATTGGGTAGCTTCTAAGCCATCCGCCAATTGCGTCCCTTGTATGAAATCAACTGGGCAAACAAACTGAGGAAGCATGTACCATAAATTAAAAGACCCATTGTCCGCAGAAATCCGCGAACCAGCGAAAAATCAGTGATATATATTTAGATATGCTTACATTTAAAATCCGCGATAGAGTGAATCCACGAAAGTCGAAGCGCGATATAGCGAGGGATTACTGTATCCCAAACATGATGGTATATATATATATACCATCATGTTTGTGATATAGCAATGGCAGGTCTATTAAAACCATCATATTTAGTCCCTGCTTGCTTCGCTCGCCAACCCTGTGCGTGCCTTATGCGCTAGTCATTTCGCAGATCTGCTGCTTTTGACGAATCGTACTGTGCTTTTGGATAAACACAACCATCAATTCTGTCTTGGATATCTCCGTCTATTATCGCTGACAATTCGTCACATGTTGATTTATTATACAGTATATGTGAGTGTAATCTTTCGGATTAATATAGAAATCCAAGAAAACTTCTTTGTCTGTGTTTTTCAGATAAATTTTGTGTAAAGTGCGATACTTTTGGATGGATGGATTTGTATCCATTATTAGCTGTAGAATTTCTAATACGTCTGATGATTTAACTCTTTCGATTCTATGTTGCATGGCTTCTTTGTGATCATAAATATATACCTGACCAAATTGTGGTTTCTTTGAAACTAAACTTGAAGTAGGTTTAACTGTTGCGGGACCACAGATTCTCACAGCGTATGGTGCTGAATCGTGTAAATCTATGTTTGAGCATTGAATGATGCAAATGCGAACAGATTATTGTAGATGCGGATATTTTGCCCATAGTGTTTGTGGATTTCACTTTCACCAAATAACAAATGTTTTATTTCTCGTGGATACACCTCTTCATTGGGAAGAAACACTACTTTCCCTGATGGCAAAATGAATTAGACTATCTACAAGTCTTCGACTTAAACTTTAAAGCCGAACAATAACTACATACTTCTGTCATATCACCTATGTCCATATATTTGATCTCTTTTTGCTGTTCCATTATTTCACCGAGTAATAATTTCCGTTTGTTAGCGCTAATGCGACCTTTACTATCAGCTTTTTGAGACTTTCGAATTTTAGTACTTTCATAATCTCTAACCTGCTCTGCATGTGTATCTTCTTTATGATGTTCTACTTTGTCTTCTACAATTTGGCTTTTATTTCCGCCCCCGCTTAGACCTGTTAGGTTTTCAATTCCACTTGGTCCGGGCTGATTATAACTTTCCTTATTTTCCAAATTTGCACTTAGATTATTATTGTTCTTTTTTGAATTCTTTTCTCTCCAAAGCTTTTGGGCCACTTTTCAACACACTGCCCTTTCTTCTTTGCTTAGTCGTCGACGTTTCATTTATAACATATTGTCCTTTGATGATGTTTGATGTTTCATCTAGAACGTATAAAAGTATTGTCCAGAAAAGGACTACATTGAAGGAAACAAATACATTGTATGTCTTGCATTAAAATGAGGAAAACATAAGAATTTAAAAGAGCTGAGAGCACAGGAACTGTGTCTGACAGTAACATTCACACGAATGAGAGGTGAGTGAACCGTAGGCGTGGTTAAATCTTCTGGCACAAAGTCTCGTGTCGTGGGACTTGAAATTATCT
>JANRMT010028174.1:43130250-43140368 GCA_026402145.1 Polypterus bichir lapradei | reverse complement strand
TATCTATCTATCTATCTATCTATCTATCTATCTATCTATCTATCTATCTATCTAAGTTGTTTTAGTTGTCAGTACACAACGTTGCAGCGAAAAATGTGGTCAAAACTGCCTTTTGCCGATTTGTTTCGATACCGCTACATTTCGATTAGCATATACATTATTGCAATTTATTTTATCTCATATCTAGTATTTAAATTCTTCGTTACTAAAAATTAGTTTAGATTATCTATTATGCATTTTATTGCTCTCTGGTCGTCGGCGTGAGCGATAATTAGTGGTTTTCAGCTGCGATTATTAGTATGATGAAATAAAGTTATAAAGCACAGGATAGGCATTTTTCATATTAGGATGGAACTTTTATAATTCACTGTTAAGTAAAGGGAACAATTCAATCATGTGAGGTTTTCATTACAACCTCAGTTAGAATTTATTCCATTGTAAATGACATTTGACATGTACTCTAATAACGTGTAAGCCGTGTTACTAAAGTTTTGTTTTTCATTAAATTTTATTTCTAAGCATGTCGTCAAATTTTAAATTGTGTCTAAACAACAGTTTACAGATTAGGTTTGGCAACAGTTTCGATAGAGTTCATGAAGTAGCGAGCCGCGTAATCATCACAAATTTTAATAAAATTACAATGAATAATGGGCCGAGTGGGTCGACCTCATCACCTCACTCGTTGAAGGAGGCCCGGCCCGGTCTTGAGACCCGGTCTCAAAGTGATCAACACCCACATTTCCGGAAAGGCTGAATGTTTTAGAAAGACCGGACAACACTGAACTCGTTAAAAGACACCGATTTCACTGAGACGGAATAGTAATCGTTGTAAGCTACGTGATTGCTCCCCCTATACGGAGTACCCATGTGCTGTCAGACGAAAAGAAAGTGTAATTAAGTGTAAAATGCAGATATTGATGTGTGTGTGTGTGTCAAAACCAAGCGTTTCTTGAATTTTACACCAAACTTTAAATGCAGCTTTATACACCTCCCTGAGCTGAGCTTTGCATTCCACGAGCCCCTGGAACATTGCCATGTCAATGTCAATTTATTTATATAGCACATTTAAAACAAGAGTAATGCTGCGGCCAAAGTGCTTTACAATAACAGAATAAAAGAAAAAACAAAAACAATAAAACATAAATAGTAATAAAATATATGAACATAAGATAGATAATAAATAGAAATAATGTTATATGATCACAAAGAGGAAACCATCAGTATTACTGAAGGTCAGTCACTGAATGCAAGTGAACAGAAATGAGTCTTTAATCTCGTTTTGAACACTTCAATTGTAGATGACTCCGTTATGTGATGAGGTAAAGAGTTCCACAGGTGAGGAGCAGCAGCTGTAAAAGCCCAGTCTGCCCCCCTTAGTTTTACACTTGGTACGAGGGACAACAAGAGACAACTGACAAGAAGATCTAAGAGCTCTGGATGGCTGGTGTAAAGCACACCATTCAGATAAATAGGCATGTAAAAATTTAAATACTAGCAACAAGATTTTAAAAACAGTTTGAAAACTGACAGGCAGCCAGTGTAAAGAAGCTAAAATAGGAGAAACAGAGTCATAATTTCTTGTCCCAACCAGAAAGCGAGTGGCAGCATTTTGGACCGGCTGTAACCTGCGTATCAGGGATTTGCTAATCCCAGAATATACAGCGAGTTGCAATAATCGAGGCGAGAAAAAATAAAAGCATGAGTAGCTTTCTCAAGATCTTTAGAAGATAAAAAAGGCTTAATCTTACCTAATAGACGAAGTTGAAAAAAGCAACTCTTGACAACAGAATTTACTTGTTTCTCAAAAGAGAGGTTGCTATCAAAGGTAACACCAAGATTGCGGACTTGAGGTTTGGAAAAGACAGCGAAAGAGCCGAGAAGTCCAAGACCAGTTTGGGCTTTAGCTGATGGACCCACTATAAGCACCTCTGTTTTATTTTGATTCAGATCAAGAAGATTATTAGCCATCCAGGATCTTAGTTCAGACAGACAGTTGTGGAGTTGATTTGTTGCAGAGTTGCAGACGGGAACATAAACCGGAGTATCATCAGCATAGCAGTGAAAAGAAATGTTAAATTTCCTAAAAATCGCTCCAATAGGGTGAAGGTATATAGAGAATAAAATAGGACCCAAAATGGATCCCTGAGGAACACCATATTTGAGAGGTGCAGTAGATGAAAAAGAGGAATTAAAAGTCACTGAAAAGTGTCTACCAGTTAAATATGACCTGAACCAGTTAAGAGAAGCCCCTTTAACAAGATGTTCAAGTCGCATCAGCAATATCTCATGGTCAATGGTGTCAAAGGCAGCGGACAGGTCAAGGAGGACAAGGACTGCCGCATCACCTGAGTCAGTAATAAGAGAGATGTCGTTGAACACTTTCAGGAGTGCCGTTTCAACACCATGATAACGCCTAAAACCAGATTGGTAGATCTCAGATAAATTATTGGAGTTAAGGTGATTGAGCAAATGACTATACATAATTATTTCTAGAATTTTAGTCAGAAATGGCAGCTGGGAAATTGGACGAAAGTTGGTTAAACTCCAGGATCTAATCCTGCCTTTTCTTAGACGGGGACGGACTGCAGCATGTTTAAAAAATGAGGGCACAACCCCCGAACTAATAGAATCATTTATAATGGCTAGTAAAGATGGGCCCAACACATCAAAGGCTTCCACTAAGAGACGTGGTGGTACGATATCGAGGGGGCTGGAAGCTGGTTTAAGGGTGTCAATAGTTCTTTTTAGCATTGAAAGTGAGACTTGATCAAAGGAATCTACAATGTCATGATTAACAGTAGGAAGTTCATAGTCAGTTTGAACAATGCCACGGCGGATAGTATCAATTTTGCTGACAAAGAATGATTGAAACTGCTCACATGAATGAACAGTGCTATTTAATCCTATCATAGAATGAGGGTGAATGGCCGCATTAAATGAATTAAATAAGACCCTAGGATTCTTTGAATGATGGGATACTAAATCGGCAAAGAAGGCATGTTTCGATTTCCTAACTTCAGCCTGGAAATTGAAAAGAGAAGTCCTGAAAATCTGTTTAGAGAGAGTCAGTCCATCTTTTTTCCAACGCCGTTCGGCAGTTCGACAGGCGCGGCGCAGTGATCGCGTATTTTCATTTAGCCAGTGGGCGGGTCTTACCTTATTACTGCGTATCTTGGGCGGAGCAATTGCGTCTAAAACTGTTTTACAGGAGGAATTAAATTTTACGACAGAGTCATCAATATCATTATTTTGGTCATGCATATAAAGACTAGAGAAAATGGTTTTAAAATCAGATATAATGGAAGAATTTAAAAAGCGCGAGCAGTGTGGTGGACGGCTATTAGTCGGGAGATCAACAGTAATTTACAGATCCATCATTACAGAAAAGTGATCAGTGAAAGAAACATCACATAAATCAATACTATTCACTGAAATATCACGAGTAAGAACGAGATCAAGGGTGTGACCGAGTGAGTGAGTTGGCGTATTAATATGCTGTATAAAATCAAATGAGTCCAATAGTGATAAAAAGTCTTTGACCAAAGGTTTCGATTGACAACAAACGTGAATGTTGAAATCACCAGCAATAAATATTTTGTCATGGGAGAGGGTGATATCAGCCAGGAGATCAGAGAGTTCAGAAATGAAAGAATCATTAATTACAGGAGGCCTATAAACCACGGCAAACAGCAGAGAAGGGGAGCTGCACACTTCGAAAAGTTGAAGTTCAAAGCTGCTAAGCGGACCCCTTGTAAGGCTCCGACACAAGAACATACTTTTAAAAACAGTGGCAATGCCCCCACCACGACGAGTCAAACGAGGAGAGTTTAAAAATGAATAACCTGATGGAACCAAGTCAGTAAAACATGAAGAGTCACCATTTAAAATCCAAGTCTCAGTGATGATGAAGAAATCCAGATTATTTGATGTAATAAAGTCTTGCAGAATAAAAGTTTTATTAGACACTGATCTCACGTTCAGGAGAGGAGCCTTGATAGAAGTAGAAGAGCTCGTTGCAGGATGAGCACGGGTGAGAGTGCGAAGATTAGCAGCGTTTACTGCCCGACTGCACACCGAGGAAAAGTGATGCCTCCTTGAAATGGACAAATTAAATCCGGTGTCTAGCGCCCATGAATCAGTGATGGATTCCTGAGCAGGAGAAGGTGGGTCATAGACAACTCGCAGGCATCGGGAAACAAAGCTCTGGGACTTGAGTCGGCGTTGTTTAACAGCAATTCCGGCTCTTTTAACACGACGGCGGCGGGTGCGTTTGCGTCTCCGAGGAGCATTCAACTGACTGATACAGGTGAACACCGGCGTCCAGGTAAAGAAGTCAGGAGATGAATAAAACAAAGGTGGAGGTTCATAAAAAGTCCAATCAGAAGATGAAAATTGAGAGGAAAGTAGGCCAGAAAATATGTTTAGTAAAGACTCCCGATCATAGGACAGTGATCGTTGGGATGAAATAAAACATTAAAACAAAGTTAAAACATAGACTAGAGAGACGAGCAGACGGCCAGCCACACCAGTCGGCGCCATCTTGATAAATTCACTTCCCATTTTCCACTTAATCCAGATCAGGGTGATTTGCTGTTTGCAGCAAGCACTGGGCGCACGGTACACTCTTAAAAATTAAAGTGCCATCGGAGAACCATTGTTGGTTTCCAAAAGAAACTTCCACCTGAAGGATGCAAAAGGAACCTTAATTTATCTATCTCCATAACAGGCTTTATAAATAACCATAGATTTGTGAAATACTGAGGTTTATGCTACATATACACAAGCTGAATTCATGGTGGTCTTGATCCGTTAGTACCCTGCTACACTGTAAAAAATGTCAGTAAATTTAACGGTACAAATACTGTAAATGGTGAAAGTAAAAGACCTTTTCTGAAAAAAAAGGAAAGTTACCTTATGTTCTACTGAAAATTACCTGTATATCTTAAACAATAAATTTCATTATTTTTACAGCCAAGTTCTGTAAAATCAATATTTTTCTACCTTCAAAATATGCTAAATACCGTTTATTGATGCATTACAGTTATACTAAATAAAATCTGTTAATTTTACAGTGTAAAACTGTTAAATAACGAAGGTAAACAACCGTAAAATGTAAAACGGTAAATCACTGTTTCAGTAAAACCGGCTACGATATTTGCATAACGACACGCCCCTTTTTAAAATATTGTTCCTGGTGAACCGCATACCTTTGAATAGTAGGGAAAAAAACGTAACCTAAGTTAGCAGACTAATTTTTCCCCACGTGCTGAAGGTTTTTTGAGGTTATGGAAGCTGATTTATGGTGGGTTGTATTCGATAAGTAGGACACCATACACCACAAAAGAGAAAACTTTACTTCCCCACCAGACAACGCGCCTTAACTTTTTTAAACATTGAATTGTTTTCAATGTGTATAATTAAATGGCACATGTTTGTTATTGGTTATTGTTACCTTACTGATGCAAACTGTGTACTGGGGTTTGACCCTGCTAATACATATTGTTTATTGATTGTCATATTTATTACACAACATGAATTTCTGGTTATGGTTAAACATTCCCTTCTTTTGGAATTTATTTCAAAGACCAAATAGTTTTTACTACAAAATTATACTGTAAACCTAAAAATATTGTCACCTTATTTATTACAGTAAAATTTGGATAACCCTGCTGCCAGTATTTTACCATAAATTTAACATTATTTTTTAAAGTGTACCATAGACCAAAAAATATTGTTACCTTCTTTTTTACGGTAAAATCCTGGTGACCCCAGCTGCCAGTTTTTTACCGTAAATTTAACATTATTTTTTTTACAGTGTAGGTAGATTGTTGTACCTTAAAAATTTCGTTTCTACCCACATATTTGGAACATTTTCAAAGCCCGAAGAAACTACTTCATGGGCAAAGAAGCTTTCACACAATTAAATGGTTCAAGCACAGGTTCTACGAGGACCCACACAACTTAGTGAAGCGCCATTGAAGTATCATTATTTTTAAGAGTGCAGGAGCAATCTGTGGATCATTCATTTGCTCTCACCTGGTGTGCGTGTCTCAGTCTGTCCATCTTGATGTTCATCTATACTAATAAAAGGCAAAGCCCTCACTGACTGACTCACTCACTCACTGACTCACTCATCACTAATTCTCCAACTTCCCGTGTAGGTAGAAGGCTGAAATTTGGCAGGCTTATTCCTTACAGCTTCCTTACAAAAGTTAAGCAGGTTTCATTTCGAAATTCTACACATAACGGTCATAACGGTCGATAACGGTCGACAACGTCCGCCATGTTGAACTTTCTTATTTATGGCCCCATCTTCACGAAATTTGGTAAGCGGCTTCCCTGCGCTAACCGAAACCGATGTATGTACTTATTTCGATGGTATGACGCCACTGTCAGCCGCCATATTGAACTTTACAACGTCACTAATTCTCCAACTTCCCGTGTAGGTAGAAGGCTGAAATTTCGCAGGCTCATTCCTTACAGCTTACTTACAAAAGTTAAGCAGGTTTCATTTTGAAATTCTACACGTAACGGTCATAATGGTCGATAACGGTCGACAACGTCCGCCATGTTGAACTTTCTTATTCATGGCCCCATCTTCACGAAATTTGGTAGGCGGCTTCCCTGCACTAACCGAAACCAATGTACGTACTTATTTCGGTGGTATGACGCCACTGTCAGCTGCCATATTGAACTTTCCAACGTCACTAATTCTCCAACTTCCCGTGTAGGTAGAAGGCTGAAATTTGGTACTTATTTCGGTGGTATGACGCCACTGTCGGCCATCATATTGAACTTTTCAACGGTCTTTGTTACTTATGGGCCCATCTTCAAGAAATTTGGTACGCGGGTTCCCAACAGTAACTGAATCCTACTTACGTACATATATACGTCCATAGCCTGCAGCTCGGTCACCGTGTGAGGCGGCGTTGGGTCCCCCATCCCAACGCCTCCCACGTTGTTGGCTGCCTTCCTATATAAGGCCGTCTGTCGCTCCAGTCTCTACATTCCCTTCCTTGCTTCGCCACGGTATTCACGTCTCCCTGCTAATAACTACAGCCTTTTTATTTAATCCACGGCTTCTCAGCTATTTTATTGTTCGTTTATTACGATTATAGTTATTGTGTAGGTATTTTAGACTTACTTTACATTGTTCAGGTACCCATTTCCTTTATCATTCCAACCGTACCCCCATTACCATGTCTATCGAGGTGATCACCATCGATCAAAGAACTGTCACTTACCGAGTGGTTTCCATGCCCGGAGATGGCACCTACCTTTTCCATTCTCTTTGTTACATATTGCACGGCCATATCAGGCTCACTCTTGATATCCGGAGGAACATTGTGTCTTATGTACTGAATGACTGGGACAGGTTCAAGGTGTGGACTGATGACGGTACAGGAGATAATTATACTACACAGGAGCACTAGAAGAGTGAAATGCTTAAGCCCTTCACCTACGGTTCTGCATGTGAGTTGATGGCTGCCGCTGAATTGTTCGGTTGTCGCTTTCAAGTGTACCGAAATGGCCAAATATTTTACACCTTTCGACAACCGCCAATGCCTCTTAAACATCTTAGATTCACAGGTGACGATTTCAGTAGTGGACACTTTGATGGTTAGAAATGTTTAAACTCTCAAAAGCTGAATGTGAAGTTATCAATGAAACTGGTTGTATACTTACAACTCTTGACAGATGCCAAATGTCTCTTCAACACAAGTCCTACAAATACTGTCGTAATTGAAACAAACCATGAAATTCAAACTGATTATGACAGCAGCAATCCAAGCTGTGAGATTTGAAACAAGATTACTGTTCACATGGCCAACTGTACGTTGCATGCTCAAGAGTAAACTCAGCGCACAGCTACAGCTTGGTCATATTACAACTGGAGGGCCGAACTGACAACGTCGCATACAAAGAGATCCTTAACAAATAATTATTGGTATATTTTCCCTCAGTTTTAAAAAGGTTTAATTGTCTTCTTAATAAAAATTTTAAGGCAGTACTTCACCGCTGCAAAGCGCGGGTATTTTGCTAATTACAATAATATTCATGATGATGTTGTTGCAAAGTGATTACAATTTCATGAACCATTTCCTACATTATGTTTTCCTTCTTCTTCTTCTTCTTCTTCTTCTTCTTCTACCTTGATTATTATTGTTTTCATCAATGTCCGTTTATGGCAAGGGGTGACATAAAATTGTGACGTCCTTCATTCTCAGATGTGAATTCCTACTCCTCACTGGGACTGGACGCTTCGTAAAATACAAGGGTGAATCGAAAAGTAAAGGCAAATGGAAATAATTATGCATCAGCTGCAACAGACAGAAGCTGACCCAATACAACACCTTTGCAATGGCTTATGGGTAGTATGGAGACACACACACAGCCCAGCACTCTGACGTTCAACTAACTGAGGCCAAAGTCAAATGAACATGGACGCTCTGCTACGGGATTGCACCGTTATTGAACAACTGCCTGCATTGACATTTCTTTGGAAGGAATAAAACCTCATTCATTATTTTAAATGATTGTTTGAAGCCTAGGTGTATGTTATCTAAACCAGCTCATTCCTCAGCGAGACCCCCAAACCTTTTGGGTTTTTGCTTGCTTCAATATGGAAATATTCCACCAGAACGAATAAAAGACACGACTTCAACAGGAACTGAAAGACAAAACTATTTAGAACTCATGGGAGGTATGAACAGCTCCTTATCTTTGGGATCAATGGGAGCCTCTCTTGATAATCCCCCAGGACATCACTTTCCTTTGACAGCATGAGCTCACCAAAGGACGGGCATATCTCACAATATGCTGGTGAGAGATGTAGTTGGAGTTGTGTAGATTGTGTGATTATTATTTTTTTATTTGAGCCACTGTAAATTTTCCTAAGACCATAGATATGACTGCAGATTTTAGATGTTCCTCACCACCTCTCACTCAACAATAAGAAAAAGGTGGGGACTGTAGATATGGTGGAGCAATAAAGATATCTGGGGGAGTCATGGATAATAGGCTGACATTTTGGTCTCAATTTAATACAAAAAGTGGCTATGCCTTCTAAGTGAAAAAACTTTGATGCCGTCAGGTTACAGATTTAAGTTCCCATGGGTCAGGAGCCATAGGTTTATTCACAGCTACAGGCCTCTTTGGATTTTTTGTGGTTGTACGTCTCTAGAGATGACCTGTGTGTGTGTGTGTGTGTGATCACTCAGAGCAGTCTAAGTGGTCAGTTTGACTTTGGTGACACAATCAACAGACGCTTGAATGTTAGACACATGAGGAGAAGTAAAGGCATAGGTGGCACGCTGAGAGTTACCTTGGAAAATGGAAAATGGGAAGCACAGTATACAAGTGAATAGGAGGCATGGTGCCTCGAAATGACAGAGTCTGAGAAGCAGGTTTTGCGGGAGCACCGTAAGAGAGGTTTGCACACAAAAGGATACCGAGGATAGGCGCTGAAGGTACACACAGGGAAAGAGATGAAATATTTTACAATTTATTATATATAGGATGGCACAGTGTTAATGCTGCTGCTTTGCAGTAAGAGATCAGTGTTGACATCCTGAAGAGTGTGGAGTTTGCGTGTTCTCCCTGTGTCTACATGAGCTTCCTCCCATAGCTCAAAGACATGCAGGTTAGGTGGATCAGCAATGCTAAACTGGTCCCAGTGTGTGTGTGTGTTTAGCCTGCAATGGTCTGGTGCCATATGTTGCTTGAACTCCACCCTCCCTGCAACCCTTTTTAGGATTAAGCGGGCCTAGAAAATGGTATGGTGTATGTGCCTTTGACACCTCTCTACGATGTTCTATTTTGTCATCTACTCTTTATCTTTTATTTCCGATCCTGGGCGTGGTTAAATCTCTTGGCATAAAGTCTTGTCTCGTGGGACGTGAAAGTATCTCCCTGAAAAAGTCACGTCTCATCCCAGGATTTTTTTATTATAATAGAGAGATATAGTATATACTGTATATATATACAGTGGTGTGAAAAACTATTTGCCCCCTTCCTGATTTCTTATTCTTTTGCATGTTTGTCACACAAAATGTTTCTGATCATCAAACACATTAGTCAAATATAACACAAGTAAACACAAAATGCAGTTTTTAAAT
>JANRMT010028174.1:43084727-43129614 GCA_026402145.1 Polypterus bichir lapradei | reverse complement strand
TATATATATATATATATATATATATATATATATATATATATATATATTGTGGAAGATGACCTGGACACAGACAGGCAGACACGTTCAAATCACCTAACACATACTAATAAAGTGCACCACAAACCCCTAAAGTCCCCAAAGTCCAGGCCAACTCTTCAAATGCTTTTTCCTTCTTCAAGCCGCCTCCTTGCCTCCTCCAAGACCTTGTCCTTCCTTCTCTCTTGACTCCAGCCAACGAATGGAGGGAGGCGGCCTCTTTTATACACACCCGGATGTGCTCCAGGTGCCTCCCGGCAATCTTCCACCGGCACTCCCCAGTGTGACGGAAGTACCGGCTCTGCATCCGGAAGCACTCCGGGTGTCCCTGATCCTCTTCTCCCAAGCACTTCTGGGTGTGGCGGAAGTGCTGAGGTCCAGGGCTCCCAAGGCACGTGGTCTGTGCCAACCATCTCCGGTGTGTCTCTGGGGTCGCCCCCCCCAGCCACCTGTGACAATATATATATGTTGTGATAGACGGCCAGGGACATTGTCCGGTCGGGACGCCCTTTTGAGGAGAGGACTGGGGGAGTGGACATATCACCAGCAGTACCTTCCCTGGGACACAATAGGGCAGCTCCCCTGGTTCACATCGGGGCCACAGGATTGGAGCTTAGAAGCTCAACCCTGCCTGTGGCCACCACCAGGGGGTGCCTGGACAGTTCTGGAGCCGTGGTTTGCAGCATTTCCGCCACACCCGGAAGTGCTGCCAGAACTTGATCGAGGAGCACCTGGAGCACTTCCAGGCATGGTATAAAAGAGGCCACCTCACTCCACTAGGGGAGTGGGAGTCGGGGGGGCAGAGGAAAGAGTTTGTGAGTGAGGAGTGGAGGTGGCAGAAGAAAAGGACAGAAAAGAGTTAAGGACTGAGCATTGTGGGGTTTGGGCACTGTGTGCATTGTGGTTGTGCAAAACGTTAATAAACGTGTGTGTTTGTGGGACATTCTGGGTCCGTGTCTGTCTGTGTCCAGGCTAATCTTCACAATGTACTGCATATTGCACATTCACACACATATACTTATGAATATATGTGTGTCTGTAAACTCTACACCATTATTTCAATATTCCTCATTTTGTTTTTGTTTTCTTTGGATAATCATTTTTGTAACCTAATGGCTAACTTAAATAGGTCATGATGAGTCTGTTTTAGATACTTAGTTTGGAATTAGCTTTTTCATTTCTAATTATTTTGCTTCTATATATATATATTTACATTTGTATTGATTTTTGGTTGTTGTTCATATTCTGATGATTACTGATATTCTCTAATTCTATAACTTTTTCTTTATCATTTGTTTTGAAAACACAACGTATAACGTGATATCTCTTACCTTACCTGTACCTTCAGTGTTCCTCCTACAGCTTTCCTTGGTATCCTTGTGTGTCTCAGCCTCTCTTGCTCGTAGTGTCCTCTCTCGATTGCATTCCCACAAGGCCTGCTGCTCAGACTCTGTCATTTTAAAGTCCCGTCTATTTTCTGATTACCTCCAGTGCTAGATGAGCTCCCATTAACGGCTGTATTCTTGTGAATACGTTCTGTGTTTGAAGGCGACTCTCAGTGTTCCTCTTACACCTTTCCTTGGTATCCTTGTGTGTGCCAACCTCCCTTGCCCGGTGCTTCCTTTCTCATTGCATTTGACTGAGTAACCACAACTACAAAAATGAGCAAGCCAAACCAAAGAGACACTGAGATTGCATGGAGGGACCAGACACACACGTAGACATTAACATTTTATTTTATTACAACTAGGGGGCTCTGCCCCCTGCTTGCTTCGCTCGCTCGCCCACCCCCGGGTTTGGTTTACCGCATATACAATTTAAAGAGATTGTTATTTTCATGTGAATTATTACATATGCATTATTTTCACTTTTACTTTTCTAAAAACAATACTTGTCCTTTATTTCAGGCCCCGTGCGTGGTTACATCTCTTTCTCGCAGGACGTATAACGCTGCTCGCGCTGTGAAGGGGGTGCGGCTGAACACATGCTAAGGAGATGCCATCTGCTGCCTGTTCTGCTTGTCTCACAGCCCCATCATTTTAAAGCCTGTACAGCAGCTGTCCTTTTGCCACTTCGTGTCTCTGCCACTCACGTTGTGAAAGGGCGGGTGGGGGTGGGGGGTGTAGGGTGGCTGAACGCATGCTAAGGAGAAACGGTTGGAACATCTGCTGGCTTTCTGCTGCTGGCAAGCTGCGTGTTTTGCCTGTTGCCTGTCGTTGTTTTAAGAGCTGGGAGCACATGATGCGTGTCTACCAAAAGCAATCCAACAACTGCTAGGTTAAATGTCCGTAGACTTGTTTTAAATTATGTCTCACTGCCTTGTCTCGCATGACGTTGTAAAAACAATACTTGTCCTTTATTTCTGGCCCCGGGTGTGGTTACATCTCTTTCTCGCAGGACGTATAACGCTGCTCGCTTTGTGAAGTGGGGGGGTGGCTGAACGCAAGCTAAGGAGATGCCGTCGGATCATCTGCTGTCATTCTGCTGCTGCTGTCGCGCTGCTCGTCGATCATTTTAAAGCCTGTACAGCAGCTGTCCTTTTGCCACTTTGTGTCTCTGCTGCTCGCATTATGAGGAACAGGGGAGGTGGTGGGGGTTGAGGTTTGGTAGGGTTTAGGGTGGCACACAAGGAGAAGCGGTCAGATCATCTGGTGGCTTTCTGCTGCTGACAAGTTTTTTTTAGAGCTGGGAGCAAGTTAAAGTGTCTCTCGCAGGCGTTCAAATTGTCTTTCGAAAAGATCACGTCTCGTCTCCCTGGTCTCCCTCCTAAAGATTTTTTTTTTATAATAGAGAGATAGGTTGCAGGAGACAGATTAATGGAATCAACATCTTTACTTTGATTACTGGTGGGTGGCCATTAAAAGGACCATTTGGCTTCTTCAGCACCTCTTCCACCATGTGCTGGTGATACACGCTCCCAGCTGCTTTCTCCCTTTGTCTGCTCATCCACCTATCTCCGCTCACCTGGATCAGAGGCAATCAATATACCACACTATTCACTGACCCCATGTGCTGACACAAAGCCTGCCAATGGGCTTTAGCAGTCGGGAGACACGATCAAAGTGCTCTCTAAGTGCATGTCTATGGCCGTCCTCATGACGCTGCTCACGGAGCTGCTTTTCATAGCTGGCTACTGTTGGTATTCCTCAGACAGGTCCTGGCCACCTGAGGAGCATGTTTCTCTGAGCTCGAGACCCTAGGGTCACTATACACTGCCCCCTTCTTTTAAGCCCTTATCCCAAGGGTAGCACAAACCTCATCCACCGAGACATTCAAGGTGTGTGAAACAATCTTGTCTATCCTGCCAGAAGCAAACTGTTGAGTGCATGATCAAGGGGTCCACCAGCATTAGTGCTAAACCACCCTTTTTTTTTTTTAAAAGATAAATAAACGGTTGTGTTTATGGAACAATTAATGATTTGAAGCTGTACCTCTAGAGAATTGCCTTCTCACTGTTATGGTCACAGGAAGTTCCTTGTAAATTAAACAGGCTATTCCTGTGCTATTTTTGAAGCCATGGTCACTCTTCCAATGTTTCCAATTGTGATCCACAGTTGTGTGCTGCATTTCTCTTCATAATCCCCCTTACTTTCTCAAAGGATCTATCTGCCCAATGCCCCGGAGTCTCCATCTGCCTTCTTGAACCTTCCCGGGGGTGTAAGGTGCACCAGAGATGTTCCAGAGGTTCGTAGAATGCAGAGCCCATTTCACTGTTAATCTCCTGTCCAGCCCTGCCTGTCTTCTGAGTAATATGCTGGCTCGTACAATATAGACAAATATAGAGTATGCGTAACAATGCCCTGTGGTTTGTACTTTCCTGCTGGGAAATAAAAGTCTACTTAACCTCAGATGGGAGCTGCTTCTGCAGACTGGCTCTGGGGCATATATCCAATAATTATTCTTCAAAAGAGCGTCAGTTACAACCAGTTTGTGATTACTGTAGCCGCTAATGGATGGGACCAAATGATTCATTTCAAGAAGCATTATTGGTGCTAGAAAGCCATGCCACAGGAAGATGTAATGGCATTTCACTCATTATTGGCCACATCGGAGCTGTCTGTCTAGCTAGCCTCACCTACCTAAAGCAGGCTCTGGGGGAAACAACTAAGTGTGACCAAGTGCTTGTAGAGGGACAGATGACAGCACAAACCTTAGATGGAAGGACAGTCTCAAAACCCAAACTGGCACAATTTTATCAAGCTCATGTTGGCAAAGATGGAGACGAGTACCTCACTCACACACCCATAACTGCAGCTGCTGTTTTACCACCTCGGTTTAAATACTGCATACAGATATACACTCACCTAAAGGATTATTAGGAACACCATACTAATACGGTGTTTGACCCCCTTTCGCCTTCAGAACTACCTTAATTCTACGTGGCATTGATTCAACAGGTGCTGAAAGCATTCTTTAGAAATGTTGGCCCATATTGATAGGATAGCATCTTGCAGTTGATGGAGATTTGTGGGATGCACATCCAGGGCACGAAGCTCCCGTTCCACCACATCCCAAAGATGCTCTATTGGGTTGAGATCTGGTGACTGTGGGGGCCATTTTAGTACAGTGAACTCATTGTCATGTTCAAGAAACCAATTTGAAATGACTCGAGCTTTGTGACATGGTGCATTATCCTGCTGGAAGTAGCCATCAGAGGATGGGTACATGGTGGTCATGAAGGGATGGACATGGTCAGAAACAATGCTCAGGTAGCCCGTGGCATTTAAATGATGCCCAATTGGCACTAAGGGGCCTAAAGTGTGCCAAGAAAACATCCCCCACACCATTACACCACCACCACCAGCCTGCACAGTGGTAACAAGGCATGATGGATCCATGTTCTCATTCTGTTTATGCCAAATTCTGACTCTACCATTTGAATGTCTCAACAGAAATCGAGACTCATCAGACCAGGCAACATTTTTCCAGTCTTCAACTGTCCAATTTTGGTGAGCTTGTGCAAATTGTAGCCTCTTTTTCCTATTTGTAGTGGAGATGAGTGGTACCCGGTGGGGTCTTCTGCTGTTGTAGCCCATCCGCCTCAAGGTTGTGCGTGTTGTGGCTTCACAAATGCTTTGCTGCATACCTCGGTTGTAACGAGTGGTTATTTCAGTCAAAGTTGCTCTTCTATCAGCTTGAATCAGTCGGCCCATTCTCCTCTGACCTCTAGCATCAAGAAGGCATTTTCGCCCACAGGACTGCCGCATACTGGATGTTTTTCCCTTTTCACACCATTCTTTGTAAACCCTAGAAATGGTTGTGCATGAAAATCCCAGTAACTGAGCAGATTGTGAAATACTCAGACCAGCCCGTCTGGCACCAACAACCATGCCACGCTCAAAATTGCTTAAATCAACTTTCTTTCCCATTCTGACATTCAGTTTGGAGTTCAGGAGATTGTCTTGACCAGGACCACACCCCTAAATGCAATGAAGCAACTGCCATGTGATTGGTTGATTAGATAATTGCATTAATGAGAAATTGAACAGGTGTTCCTAATAATCCTTTAGGTGAGTGTACCTGCCTGGTTGTTGGCTCAATATTGACCACAGACACATTCACAAGTTCTTCCCTGACTAAAAATGATCCTTAACCATCTGAGGGGAAGAAAACTTTTGGGAAGGTTCAGGATCAGGTTGTGAACTGGACAGAAATGGACCAAATTAATAGTGTAAACAGACACTAACTAATGTTCTCTCATTTAGTTTCAGAAAGACAAGGACTACTGTATTTCAACCTTTATGTCTAGAAGAACAGCAGAGCAGTAAAGGCTTGGGTGGACACTGGAGCTACGGCCATAATTATGTGACCAGATGTGCTTCCAGTGGGGCATCAGAAGGTTTCTATAAAAACTTGATTAAGCACTACAACTGGAGAGGTTGTGCTTATGTTTAGGAGGAGCGGAGTCTACCCTAGTAGTTGGGGAATGAGAGTGTTCAGGAAGAGTCTGACAGGAACACAACTTGATGTTCGGACGGTATAGTTTTAGGAGGGAGCCATTCATCTGCTGCTTGGATGTATGAGTTTCCAATATAGTGTTTCTCCCAAGCACTTGGAGCAACACATTAGAGTTTCCTTGGACTTCTATCTGCAAAGGTATAACTAGACACCTAAAGTGACAGCTCTCTGACCGTTTGCTACAATACCATGACATGTTTTCAGTCTCTCCATAGGCAGTTGCTCGGACATATCGGGGTAGCACTCCACCCAGCAGTGACCGCAATAGATTCATTTAACTGTCTGAAGGTATCATAGAGCACCTTGACTTGCCTTGGGCGTCTCCGATTGTCTTTGTTCTGTAACAGGATTGTAGGTGGAGGTTTTGTTGGTCGATGCCATTAACTGTAAAGACTTGTACCTCATGTCCAGTCTAGACAGGCTTTTGGACCTCTTTGAGAAGCCGAGCTGGCCCTAGTGACTTATCCTACAGAAGTGTTTACTGCAGGTGGAGCTGAGCCCCAGTGTTAAGTACACAATGGGGACTGGGCATTTCCTCGTCATGCCTTTTGGACTATGCATTGCACAGACCCCTTTGAACAACTCATAGACAACGTACTGTTTGGTTTTGTTTTTAATGGATTTATTATTTCATTTTTCCATATTATTCTGTATCATTTTACAAGATCTAGCACTAATTTTGGTGGTTTCTTGAGTCCTAGCATCTGAATCTGACATTAGTTTTCTGTTATTTATTTTGGTCCATTTTTATTGTAATTTTTATTAATTGACCTCTTGTGTCATTAGAGTGTGTCCTCAGAGGTTATGACCTCTGGTTAATGACACAACAGGTTAAAAGGTCATTCTTGGAAGAAGTTTGGTGTCTGAGTTTGCCGATTCAAAACAACCCTTTTTGCACATTTTATTCCTATTATTTTTACTCCTCTGGTTTAAGATTCAGCTCTAATTTGAGATTTCGATTTTTTGTCTTGTGATTTGGCTTTGGTATCAGTGCAGCTGACTTCTTGGTTTTTGACTATTTGTTGTTGATGTTGGTTTTTTTCTCCCAGTTACTACATATTCTTGCTCGCCTGCCTGACATAATAGGGTTATCATGCTTACAATACTTTATGCATTTGGATGACCTGTTGGTGCGAGGACGGTGTGTTGATGCCATTCTTCAGCAGCTGAGAGAGGGTTAGGGTTAGGGTTACATTAGGGGAACCTAATGCTATGTTTGAGGAAACGTCACCAAACTCTTGTTTTTGGGTCACTGGTCACATTGACCGGATACCCATATTGAAGAAGACAAGGTGTTTAAAGGTTCGGTCCTCTTTGGTCACACAAGAAATTTTCCCACCTTTGCCACAATTAGAGTTCATCTTCATTAACACATTTCAAGTGAAAGGTGTCTATTTGCACTCTCTTAATAACATCATTAGAGTTATGTTTATCACTGGAAAAACAAACCAAAAATGCTGAAGTTTTTCAACAAGAAAGAATGTTATTATGTGTAACAGAAAAGTCAAGCAAAATGACCCTTTTATTGGCTAACTAAAAAGATTACAATATGCAAGCTTTCGAGGCAACTCAGGCCCCTTCTTCAGGCAAAATGGCTTTCACATTGTAATCTTTCTAGTCAGCCAATAAAAGGTGTCATTTTGCTTAACTTCTCACCACAAAGTCACGTCAAAACTCTGAGGCAAAACATGGGGGGCCTGAAGTCAATTTCAGCAACAAATATTTTTAACTTGGAAAAGAAAGTTCCAAAAACTTGTGATAAAATGAATGATTTAGCTTTGTTGTCACAAATATACTTTGTAAATTTTCAAATGAAGAATATTTACTTTGTGAAAACGGAAGTTACTGTATGTCACTCTGAAGTGTACATACAGTGGGTTCAGAAAGTATTCAGATCCCTTCACTTTTTTGAATCTTCTGTTGTGTTTCATATTTAATTTTAAATCAATAAATTTTACATTTTTACCCAAAACTCAATAACTGAAAATAACAAATTGAAAACATTTTCAGAAATATTTGCAAGTTTACTAAAAAAAAACTGAAATCTCAAATTCATAGAAACATTCATGTTGCTCCAGAAATGTTCCAAGGGGTTTAAGTCTTGGTGTTGGCTGGTCTACTCTAGGACAGTCAGAGACTTGTCCCAGTGCCACTTTGTCTCACTTTCATGCTGAAAGATGAACTGTTGCCCCAGTCTGAGGCTGCTTGCACTCTGGAGCTGATTTTCTTAAAGGACAAGTCCATATTAGGTTGCATTCATCCTTCCCTAATATTCCGATCAGCCTCCCTATCCCTGCCATTGAGAATCACCCCTTTAGCATGATTCTGACACCACCACGTGTCACCATAGGGATAGTTATTAGGAAAGTGACGTGCAGTGCCCAGTCTTCACCAGATATAGTGCTTGGAATTTTGCCAAAAGAGTTCCATGTTTGTCTCATCAGTCCAGAGAATCTTTTCCCTCCTGCTCTCAAAGTCCTTTAAATGTTGTTTGGCAAGAGTGGCGTTCTGTTTACCCACTGTACCATAAAAGTCTGATTGATGGTGTGCTGCTGAGGTAATTGTCCTTCCAATAGGTTTTTCCATCTCAGCAGATGATTTCTGAAGTACTGATAGGGTGACCAAGGTTCTTAATATCTTGATATCTAACCATGGCCCTTCTTGTCTAGTTACTTAATTTTTTTGGATGGATAATTCTAAGAAGCATTCTGGTGTTTCCAAACATCTATTTTTGAGACCACTGTGCCCCTGGGTACATTTAAAGCTTTTGAAATGGTTTTATCCCCTTCTCCTGATCTATGCCTCACCACAATTTGATTACGGAGGTCTACAGAGAATTTATTGGACTTCATGGATTGTTTTTTGTGCTGACATTCAGTGTAAATTATGGGACCTTATACACGCAGTTTTATGCCTTCCTAAACAATGTCTAATCAATTCATTTTGCCATAGGAGGTCTCAAATCAAGTTCTAGGCACATCCCAAGAAGACCTAAAGCATACAGGATGGACCTGAGCACAATGTGGACTGCCACACTAAAGGGTCTGAATACTTACATAAATGAGACACTTTAGTTTTTGACTTTTAATAAATTTATAAGCCTTTCTAAAAACATGTTTTCGCTTTTTCATTATGGGTTATTGAGTGTAGATTGATAAGAACAAATGGTAAATTTATCAATTTCAAATTAAATCTACAACTCAATAAAGTGTGTATAAAGTGAAGGGATCTGAATACGTTCTGAATCCACTGTATTCTCTATGTTCCAAGGCTTTTTCTTAATGTTAGCTTTACTGACACAGTTGCTACATTACTTAACTGCTCACTAAGATGTCTTCCTTTTACATTATTACTAAACACATCTGTACTTAACAAAAGAAGTGCCTGGGAGAAGCTGTCCAGAATATGTTATTGATTCAGTTCTATTATTAGTCACCATTTTCTGTATGTCTTTCCTAGGGGGTTGTCATTTTGTGCTTCTGGATTTTATGGATGCTACAATTATGTTTGTCTGGTTACAATAATATTGAGTGGTTGCTATTCACATGATTCACATGCTATGTGACTTGTGAAATGCTGGCTGTGATATATAAAATTAACCTCTGAGTAAGTCCTTTTCTATTCTTCTGTTGAATTATTCACAAAAACCTCTGGCTGAATTAATTTCCTTGATGAGAATTTACTCCACTTGAATATACATTATATCAGCATTCATAGTGAATGGACAACTACCACCAAGCATATGGGTCAAACAGACTTACTGACATTGTGACATTATTATAGAGTGCTCCATAAAGTCTCAGAGCCAACATACCATGATCCCTGCAGACCCTTCTGAACCACTGAGTCTAATCTTTTTGGTTTGCCATGCTGCCTACCCTTAGCTATAAACAACAGATCTCTGATCATCTTTTTCTGGATTTGCCTAGTGCTAAACATTCAGGAATGTTTGTAATGTCCTCCCAATTTCCCAAGGCATCTCTCTCAAACTGGGGCATTCACAGGGACCGCATATAGGTATATAACTTGTTTACCCATATTGTTTTGCAGACAATCTGAAGTCATCATTGAATGTGAAAATCCAATGTTAATAATAATAATAATAATAACCTGGGTTCACTTCCCGGGTCCTCCCTAGGTGGAGTTTGCATGTTCTCCCCATGTCTGCGTGGGTTTCCTCCAGGTGCTCTGGTTTCCTTCCACAGTCCAAAGACATGCAGGTTAGGTGTATTGGCGATCCTAAATTGTCCCTAATGTGTGCTTGGTGTGTGGGTGTGTGTGCCCTGCGGTGGGCTGGCGCCCTGCCCAGGGTTTGTTTCCTGCTTTGCGCCAAGTGCTGGCTGGGTTTGACTCCAGCAGAACCCCATGACCCTGTGTTAGGATATAGCGGGTTGGATAATGGATGGGATGGATGGATAATAATAATTAATATTAATTAAGAAGGGGAGGACAAAGGAGTAAGTATAGTCAGAGAGGGTATAGACAGTGATTGAATGTGTTAGAAAAATGTAAGGGAGATGAAGTGTAACGTTTTAAAACTTTTGTTGAAAACAGATAATACAATTACAGAGAGATCCTGGCACTTGCTAGCTAAATCATTACGTATATGTCATTTTTCTGCTCTAATTGTTTTGTGCATGGTATTGTTTTACTCCTTATGTTAGTTTCCTCAGAAAACATCTCTGTACCATCACCTTTCTAACAGCTAACCTGAAGATATGTTTATCACACACTGTGCCCCATTAACTTTTTCAAATTACTTTTCAAAGTATGTCAGCAACCATAGTGATTAGTTTAAAGTCACAGGAATATTGTCCTACTTTAAAAACCTATCTCGTAGATTGTATTTGCACTGTGCAAGTTCAGGCTATACTCTATGTGAACACATGTGCCTCCCACTCTTAAAATATAAGTTACTCACCTGAGTCATCTAGTTTCATGTGCTTAAATATACACACCATTTTATATAATTTTGAGTCTTCTATGAGTCTTTGTCATATTTGAAAGAGAAGGATCCTTTCATAAGATTCAACAAAATGAATGGCTTACAAGTATAGATTTTTATTGTAATGTACAATAAAATATTATTTTATACTTGTTAGTTATTTGTAGATTATTATCTATGCGTACATAAAAGACAACACATTTTATTTTTTGCAAACATAAAGCTGTAGTTTTGTAGCTGATTTCACTCTTATATATTGATGTACAGTATGTATGTATGTTTTTGGATATGTATTTTGTTAAATATAACACTATTATTCTGATTTTGTGAACATTTGATACATGTGATAGGGCTAAAAATGCACTTCAAAAAGGACAAAAGTCATGAATGTTGTGACATTGCAGGTTGAAGTAACTACAAAATTAATTTTATATCTTCAAAATTAAATAATTGTATTAAGTATGTAAAAAGAAAAAATGAAATTGAGGTGAAGCACCATTACTAAAGAATGGTAAGCCTCCTTAAAGGCACTTCTTTTACACTGGAAGGCACACAGTCCTTACAGAATTCACTCAGTTTTACTACCTGCTCAACTCGGCTTTAAAAATAATTTGGACAATTAAGTGATACTTCCTATATAAATCTTGAATATGTACATATATATTTCTAATACACTTTGATTTTGGCTATTATTAGCATATCTTATGCCATTCAAACTCAAACCACACCACACTTTGAGTCATAGGATTTTTTTTACTTACCTGCTACTTAAAACCCAAATTCTTTTTAATATACTGTTTTTACCTGCAATGACTGTACAGTTAAAATGAAAAAACGCTAACTGATGCAGACAAACAAAATACACTGCACCTGCAATGGTGTTATTTCCTTAAGACATATAATGGTAGCAGTCTTACAAAGGAAGCAAAGTGAACACCTAAATTTATTGTTCAAGAAATCTGTCCAGCTTCTTCTTAATGTTGTCAAAAGAATCTTTCCCCATGTAGTCCATCTTTCCTTCCTCCCAGCGTTTCCTATCTTCTGGATCACTTAACTCTGTCTTTATTTCAATGGAAAGCTGGGACACAGAATTGACTAGATTTAGCTGAAAAACAAATTTGAAAAACATTCTTGGTTAGTATATTTGTTGCACTACTTTATAATGCCTCCTTAAAACTCTGAAATCAACTGGAACCCGGTTTCCAACTCAAATTATAATTACTGTCTCTACAGCAGCACCCATAGCAATACTAACAGTGTCAATGCAGTAGGAATGAGGCTCAGCAAGGGCAAGAATGAAAGAGGAACACCACAGTAAATCAATGAGAAGACAAAAGCTACTAAGGACCAGTTGTCCTGGAGCAAGGAGTTCTCCTCCATAACTTTTACTAGAGCCTCCAAACTAGCTGGGGAGCAAGCCAGCATCCTTACTGGAGAACTGAGCAGAGGCACACTTGTGGGATACTGGCCACAAAACTATAAAGTCCCAAAATACTACCAAATGCCCCCAATAATGAATTTATTACCATAAGCTTTTGAATGTATAAAAAGTGCAGATGAAGAATGTTTATAAACAAAATAATATTTATTTTCCAAGAAAATGCTTGTAACACAAGAATGCTTAAAAGAGCACAACCTTGGTGAAATGGATGTGCCCAAAGACAATCTGATAGCAATCTAAGTCCCAATACAGAATATGATAAGAGTGGTCAAAAACAGAGCAGATGTCAGAAATCCAGAGAATAACATAATCACTTAAATTCCAACAAAAGAAAACCACAAAGATCACTCACACAAACCAAGAGACTATGAATGAACTGCATTTGATTAGTGAGTTTCCCCAGCCCTGAACAATTCATAACAGAGATAGACAGGAGGTCCCACCTGTTGGGAATCAACCCATACAGCACAAGGGGTGCAATACAATATGAATATACACACAGAAACATAACTTTATCATAATAAAAAATTATATACTGTACATTAAACAAATAAATATAATTAACATATAGAAAATACTCGAAATTAAAAAAGATGACATTAAAAAGTAACTTAAACAGTGAATACAGGACATAAACAAGCAGAACCTTGACACTTGTACTCAGTGCATACAGTAGGAGTAAAGACTCAGAAGTAAAATCTCTACATGCAGAAGAGCATAATTTAGAGAGACAAAGAAAGGGGGTGGGAGGGGGAAGAGGGAGACAGGGGCTTGAATTGTACAACATGTCAGAGCAAAGACCCTTAGGAAACTAATAGAGATAGCAGTCCAACATACTGTACAATAAAATGGAATACCAATAGTTGATAATACAGTCTATCCAGCTGGAAAAACTAAGGATATACTTTTCTTTTAAGACCAAGTTCAGAAACTTGGTCTCTAAGTAATTATATGTTAGCATATGGAATCTGACAAGGATGAGGGAGACCACCTTGCCTATTTAAGATACAGTAGGTGAGCGTGGAAGAAAGACAACTGAAAGACCTAACCCATTAGGGGCTACAATGGGCTCTGGACAGGGCGGCTGCTATGAACTGTAGCTTAGTGTCCCTGTCGCAATGGAACGTGTTTGTTGCTTTTTAATGTTCTGTGTTCAAAACTATGTTTTCTGTGCTTTGCATGCAGCTACTACTGTCCAAATAATGTAACAAAAAAAAATAAATAAAAATAAATACATAAATAAACAAACAAAGTAGATGTAATTCATACAGGTGTTGACAAAAAGTTAAAATTTTTAGGAATAAAACCCTGAATTTTAGGTCTAATCTCTAGCACTATGAGCAGGTAGCTCCTACTACTCATCAGGTTCTAAATCTCTTAGTCTCAAATAGACGTGGTGTAAATGTGACTTCTGTTACAAAATTAACAACACCACCATTTAATTCTCTAACACTTTCATAAACTGGATGTATGTAGCTCCAAGTACTTTACAAGATGTCAAGGAAATAGTTACAAAGAAAAGCAAATTAATAATGAATAAGTAACATACAAGAAATAAAAAATAGACACTTGCATAAAATAGATACACAATTAATAGACAAGTAGAGTACTTATATATAAAACTGTTTTTTAAATCTCCAAAGATGAGTCCAATGATAAGGTCAGATGGCCGGGGAGAACACAAAAAAACACACAATCTGCATGGGTTCAAGGCCAAAAGACCACCCAGCTCCCACTGGGGATTCAACCTATCATAAATGTTTTTAAGTATTGTAAGTAACCTAGGCATCCTTATTGTTTGTTTAGGCTTGTTACAAGGTACAAAGTTAAAGTAAAGTACATTTTCAGGTCTATTCTTGTGACATGGAGTTAAACCCCTTCCCTGTAAAACTGGGTGCAGGCAGGAAACAGTCCTGGATGGGACAAAAAAAAAAAAAAAACTACTCATAGACACAAGCTCACTAACACTGGGATAACATAAAAGCTCCAGTTAACCAAACACAAATATCTTAGCTTTTTAAGAATAGTATTCAGAAAGAACTGACAAAGACATGGGGAGAACCGGTTAACTCCAGTTAGGCAGTGGCCAGCATTTTATCCCAAAGCTGTGAAAGAGCACAACTACACACTTTTAGGAACATGCTCTAACTACATAAGTAATAAGTTAAATTGTTAATATAACACATTTTATAAGTGGTCAGAAACTTGTAAATAACTCATGAAAGAATAAAGTTACGTTAAAACCAAGCACACCATTGTTTTTCTTGTGAAATTCCCAATAAGTTTGATGTGTCACATGACCCTCTTCCTATTGAAAAAACAAAAGTTGGATCCAAAATGGCCGACTTCAAAATGGCCACCATGGTCACCACCCATCTTGAAAAGTTTCCCCCCTCACATATACTAATGTGCCACAAACAGGAAGTTAATATCACCAACCATTCCCATTTTATTAAGGTGTATCCATATAAATGGTCCACCCTGTACATTATTTAAATGAAGTAAACAATTTATTTTTAAAATGTAATATACATAGTTTAATGCATTTGATCATAAAAATTATATCAAGTACACATTCTAGTATTTTAACAGGACACTGCTCCAAAAGGACAGCTGTTGGAAATCTGAATCGACTTAGAAGCCAGTCATAATCATCTGTAAAAATGCACTCTCTTCTATTGAATTGAATTCTTTTATTGTCATTGTTTGGTACAATTTGATTCAATATGCATATCCTCCATAAACTTGTTTTCCTATAAAATGCTAAAATAACAATAATAATAATACAGTAAAAAAAATGCAAAATACACAATATGAAATCACAAGAACAATATACATAAAAATAGTGTAGATGGTGCAAATGGTTCATAAAGTGGCTCAGGTTGTAAAATATTAGAGTTGTAGTGCAAGTTTACAGTGTAGTAATTGTAATTTTAAATATGAACAATTCTAATGGGAGTACTTGAAGGACTGATTGAGTGCATTTATAGCTCTTGGGATGAATTTGCCCGAATGAGGCATATTACCTGCATTGTGAGGAAGTGTCAGTTAGGGCACTACAGCCATGTGGCGCATTTTCCCGAGGGTGATCCAGCTCGTAAGATCCTCATTGTTGGGGACCCAAGCGGCTGGACCAGGCCTGGTCGCACCTGGTTAAGGCAGATAGAGGGTCATTTCTGGAGGGTGGGAATGGATCACGTGTCTGCCTGGAGGGTTGCCAAATGGATCCCGAGTTGTTTCATCATGTAGTGGGTGCGACAAACCACTGTACCAGTGCATGCTTCCCAACTTGACTGACTTGACTTGATGAATCTGTTTCTGAGACATGAAGTCCTTGTAGGAAAGGTTCTGAAGCATTTTCTGGATGGGAAAGGTTCAAATAGACTGTGGCATGGGTGAGTGGAATTCATGCAGATGCTGGTGGCTTTCCTGAGGTAGCGTGTGCTATAAATGTCCTCCTGGGCTAGAAGCTGTATCCTCTGCTGTAAGCTGTAATCATCTGTGCTCTCAACACAACCTGTGCAGCAGTGATACCACACACAAATGCAATAAACAAGTTAAAATACTGTCAGTGGTGCACTAAGGGTAACAATGCTAAAGCAGTTATGGTATTTGGATTAGTTTGGTCATTCCATACATCATTATTTTGTTACAAAATGATTACAATCAAATGCCTTAAATTTGTAAATGATATGCAATTAATTTCAATGTATTTGGTACAGCTCTCATCATGGATGTGGATCTAAAAAAGACCACAGAAACAGTAGCACTGCTTTGACACCGGGTACCGCTAGTTTGGAAAATTGAGCAAAAAAGTGGTGTGCGGCTACTCGTTAAAATGTGTGTGGCTTTATGCTAAGTTTAATTTTTATACATATTGAAGCATGCATGGAAACAGGCGTCTGCAACATTTTTGTGCACATGTACCATTTATACATGAGGCCCTTGGACTGGAAATACAGTATATGATTCTAAATAAAGACAGGAATATTGGTGTCTGGCACTCGGGTCTGGAAACCACTATGAAAATCTTCTTTTCCTTGTTTTGTGCTATCAATGCTTTGAAAGATTTTAGGTGCCATACTAGCAAGCTGGAAAATACAGTAAGCACCTGTAACAGTAACGTTATGTGGGAAAGTTTTTAGTTAACTGCTGGCTATAAAATGAAATATGCATGTCTACTCATTCTTGCATAAGCTAAATGAATTTTACTGAAAGTTTGACCAACTACACACGATGAAACATCAAGTGGAACAGAAAAAATATACACCCATTCTTTATTACTCTGGAGTAGTGTTCATCTGTAAATTTTGCCAAAGTAGTGTTTGCAGCAAATTTCTAGCGTTCACCCTTGTTCATCAAATTACTTACTGATAATTCGGCTGTTTTAGGAGAACTTTTTTTTTCTGTGTCCCATTATGCTTTACAAGGCCAGTGAAACATCACCCGTTGCTGTAACAGCCAAAATTGCATTGAACTGTGCCCCGGGTATATAATGCTGATCATTTGCATTAGAGAATCTGTGGGACTTAGATGGTGGTAGAGATAAGAGTGAGCAATTGATAAAGAGAGAGAGAGAGAATTAAATTAAACAACTCCTTGCTCTGTTGGGATTTCGTTTTTCTTAGGTGTTCAGTGCTGTTATCTGAGTTTTTTTTTTAATTGCTAGTTTGTGGCCATTTGTTGTACTGTATTTTGTATGTGGTTATTGTTTCAATCTACTTCTTTTGTTGTTAAAGGTGCACGCATGTTTGTGTGGGGCGGCTTTCTGTATAGCACCGCAGGATTAAAAAAAAAACTATTATTTTATATTTTTCCCTCCTAAAAAATTATTCAATTCCCATGAAGGCTGAAGGAAGGAGAACTGGTTGTGGCTGTGGCTGTGGTGTTGATCGATGGTTTGGTACTCTCACTACATTGTTTCTTCTTTGATCTCAGAGGCACGATCACACAGTGGTTGGCACTCTGAAGAGCACACAATTGTGCTCACAGTTACTATCACTAGTCTACTGGCTGATACACTGCAGATTTGAACAGTGGGAGAAATTCTGGGTTAGCACAGAAAACTTATGCAGGTATCTGCAGAATATATAGATGTCATGGAATCCAAAGATCCTAAGGCAGCTGGTGAGCTACTATAGCATCAGTATTCATACCAGTTTTTTTACTTTTTCCATAAAAACAAATCCTGTAAAATGTATAACCATAAAGGCACATTAATACTGTGTATAATTGGTTCTCAAAATTGTATTTTTATGAAACAGTCAGTCATTATCCAACCTGTGATATCCTAACACAGGGTCACGGGGGTCTGCTGGAGCAATCCCAGCCAGCACAGGGCAGGAACAAACCCCGGGCAGGGCGCCAGCCCACTGCAGGGCACACACACCAGGAACAATTTAGGATCGCCAATGCGCCTAACCTGCATGTCTTTTGACTGTGGGAGGAAACCCACGCAGACACGGGGAGAATATGCAAACTCCACGCAGGGAGGACCCAGGAAGCGAACCCTGGTCTCCTTACTGTGAGGCAGCAGCGCTACCACTGCGCCACCGTGCTGCCTTTTATGAAACATATGCAGAATAAATACTGAGTTATCTTTACTTGTCGTCAAATGTGCAAGTCCTTCTTAATTCCGAGTCAACTTCAATATAAGAGAAGGAGATGTGCCCTGTGTATGCATAATTAGCCATTTGGAGAATGAAAACAAACCTTGGAGGAGGCTGATGACACACAAACACAGGAGAGTCTATGAAATAATAATAATAACGAAAGATTTATTACTGTTTACAAGACATTTCTATCTTTTTTAATAGAAGAAAATATGCAAAACATCAGCACAGACAGTTTGGAGAGCCTTCAGGGCAACTGCAAAAAACAGAATGAGCCAGCAGCTTCATTCATGACACACCACCTTGAATTTTATGTCTTTAAAAGACCTACATATTTTTTCTGACTTTTGACTACAATTTTGGCATTTCCGCTTTGTTTTAAGGAAATCTATGATTGCGCGTCACTGAATGTGTTCTTTCTTCTTTGATCTCACAGAAGCATGGTAGTGCACAGCTCAGGTCACTTTTTTGGCCACAATAATCGGTCCATTATAGTTGGCAGATGGTTCGCTAGCACTCAGGGATACTTTAAAGATGATTGCACCATTATAATCCAATTAAATCTAGTTCAGTTAGTCCTTCCCCATGCATTTCACTGAGTTGAGTGATATTCCCGAACACTTCCATGATTTCTCTGAAAAAGGAGTGAAGTGAACATGTGGAGTTTGCTCGTCACTATTCAGGAACATAACGTAAGGGAGCTTCTTAGCATACAGATCTACAAAAGCCTTCTAGTCAGCTTGCTTTTGTTTGTACAGTCAGTCAGTCATTTTTCAACCCGCTATATCCTAACACAGGTCACGGGGTTTGCTGAGCCAATCCCAGCCAGCACAGGGCGCAAGGCAGGAACAAACCCCGGGCAGGGCACCAGCCCACCACAGGCCACACTCACACAGACACCCACACACCAAGCACACACTAGGGACAATTTAAGATTGCCAATGCACCTAACCTGCATGTCTTTGGACTGTGGGAGGAAACTGGAGCACCCGGAGGAAACCCACATCATGGGGAGAACATGCAAACTCCATGTAGGGAGGACCCGAGAAGTGAACCCAGGTCTCCTTATTGCGAGGCAGCAACGCTACCACTGCGCCTTTGTGCTGCCCTCGCCACACCTGGGAAAGTGGAGGAAGGTCCTTCCAGGGACGCCTGGAGTGCTTCCAGGTGGAAGGGTAGCACTTCCGCCACACCAGGAAGTGCTGCCTGAAAAGCGTCATCAGGCACCTGGAGCACATCCAGGTGGAAATAAAAGGGGCCGCCTCACTCCAATCAGAGAGCTAGAGTCAGGAGTGGGAGCAGAATGAAGCTCCCGTGAGGAGAGGAAAGGCGGCCCACGGAGACTGAAAGAGAGGCCCGTGTGGAGGGTGATTGGTGCTGGGAGCACTGTGTGTTGGGCGGATTTTATTTATTTGAAAATAAATGTGTGTTTTGTTAAAGTGCTGGTGTTAGTCTGATGGTGTTCAGACCTGCGCTCACAACAGATGGTTTTATTTTTGTATCTTGCCTTGATATCTGCCATAAAGAAAGCATTTGAGAGATGTAATTAGGGCTGCAACAAGTAATCACCATAACTGGTAATAATCGATTATTAAAAATATTGGCAATGATCACTATCATCGCTTAGTTGATTATGTCATTATGCTGAGTACGCTGTGCCGGAATTGAGTCTCTATTTCATTCATTTATGAATGCATTTGAAAAAAGGCAGATGGTAAGCATGTGCCAGAAAGGATTTCGTGTCCTAAGAGTTTAGGAGCACTTTACCCTGAAAGCAGAAAAATAGATGTGAGTTGCAGAAAAAAATTAATTATGTGAGTTGCAAAATGTGTAGGTCTGATACCGTATGGCACAAGAGCACAATGGAGATGCACAAACATAGGAATCATACCTTTACTTGCTCCTTGGAGAAGGAAAACAACCATCATCCCAGTAAATTGAATGTTACTTCAGTGTTATGTGATACAGATATATGAACGCAATGTTTGCTAGGCTAGGCATAATGATACAACTTTCAGTTTGGAGTAAGGAATAATTCAAATCACAGTCATAAAACACTAGCACATGTGACAGAATTTCATGTTAGTCGACTAAAAATGTATCATTAGCCACTAGCTAGTCAACTTTTAGATTTTCACATACCATATTTGGGTGTTTTTTTTTTTTGACTTGGTCACTGTACTAAATTATGGTGCTGCATTACATGTTTGCAAACGCATGTAACATTAGCATGTGTGTGTTTGCACTAAATGTTGCGAAGAAACATAAGACCCTGTGCAAGTTTAAAACTTTTTTTTTCCAGCTTCATATGCGACTGAAATCAGAAACTCTGTGAGAGTGCGGTGGTGAATCTCACAGCACATCAATCGTGGCTGAAAGGCGTATCGCACTTTCTGAGTCAAAAGATAGGAGCGGGGTGGAAAAGCGAAAGTTCTACACTAGTTGACTATTGGACTTCATCTGGCTTTTATACAATCTGGAGGAAGAAGCAATAATGTGCAAGTACTGCTGCAACAAACCTACTTTAGTCTGTAAATTTCAAACATGAAAATCTAACAGCGCACTTCCAACAGCAAATGACATGCAGTAGGCTGCGACATTGTGTTGGCTGTAAACAAATGTGCCAAAAGTTTTCTAGATGAAAAAAAGACAAGTGATGATGCAAAAACATATCTTTCAGTGAAAATAAACTCGGCATAATACTTTGCAAAGAAAGAACCGAGTTTTAACACAAATGAAACCACTTGTTTTGCTGCAAAAGGAAAACAGTCTGGACATTTCATGAACAGATGACAAACATTTTGGTTGTGCTGAACTAATTTCAACCAATACTGCAGACTTACAAAAAAAAGGAAAAAGAAAATTAATAAAGTCATGAGGGTGCAAAAGATTCTTCTGTGGTGGAATATTGTGTTGGTCAGATATTTACATGATGCTTTGCCAGTAAACTTTTTCACAGAAACTGAAAAAAAACATAACTTAAATTACATATTTTATTTTGAAGTCTCGGTTTAATGCGATTCTGAATACATAAACAAAACTGCAAGTTTAGTTAATTTATTGAAAACTATTGTGTTTTTAAAGAAACTGTATGTGTGTGTTCATTGCACAACCAGAGCCATAAGTGCTACTAAGTTTTTTATTTTTATTTATTTCTATTTAGTTTGAATGTATTATTATGTAAATGTTGTATGAAACCCCATATTTTGTTTAAATATCTATAAGTAGTATATTTAAAAAAATACATTTCTGAAAATTTTACACAGACCTTTTTATTTGGTCAAAGGGTCAGTTTAATGCACTTCAAGTATTTAATTGGAAATGATTTTTTTTTTATAATCCAACTAATCGATTAATTGATAAAATAATCACCAGATTAATCAATTATCAAAATCATCTTTAGTTGCAGCCTTAGATGTACTACTTGCTTCATATCCAATATGAACTTGGATCCATAGGTGCTGATAGATCCCTTGGACTTCATGATAGTCACCATTTTTAATTATCCCACATTCTACCACTGCAAATTTGAAAGGACTGGGAAATGTCGTAATTAATATATATTATTGCTGAGGGGAAGAAATAAAGGATCTTAATCATGTTAATACATTCCACTAAAAACATCATCAAACAGTCCTGCCAAAGAAAAATTAATAAATCAATCAATCAAAAGGCAGCTGGAGATGTTAAAGGTGGTGCTTAGTTACATGAAAAAGGTGGCAGATGTGTCTGCCCCATGAAAGGCCTGAATCTAATCTGTTTTACCAGTGGGTAGTAACTTGTAGATGACAGATTATAGGCCATGAACATGACATTTTGCAAACAATTTGGCACTGGAATTCATCAAAGAAATTGGGAGTTATTTTGAGCAATCAGAAGGTTGTTTGCTCTGTTTTAATAAAAAAAGTACAGTCATTAACATATCAATAGAGGGGTTTGTGTAACATTAGAAAAAGTGAGCAAAATCTAATTTCAAAAAGCAGACACTCTACAAAACATCCCCCATGGCCTGGTGATTTTCTTTTACTTATAAAGATCAATGCCTGTTTAATTTCTATAACTGAGGAAGTCTTTTTCAGCACACCTAGACAGGACTAGACATCCTAGACAAGAATTAATATTGAGGTTGGAAGAGATTATAGATTCCTGACAGAATCAACCACACAAGGGTTTGCACTCAAAAGACAAGAGACATGATTCTAGATCTGGCATTTTCTGTCATTCTGAAGGAGAAAATACAAAGGCAAATGAAATTGTGACATCAGACATAGCACCTGTTATAGCTGGGCAGAAAAATTCAGGGACATCGACCGAGTCAGTACAGATGTGACTTTGTCTAGTTTCAAAGCAAGGTTCTGGCAAAATTAAGAGTTCGGAATTAAAGTGTAACTCTATTGACTTCCAGAGGCCCAAGAGAGTAACTTAAAGCATGTGGGTGGATTGGGTGATGATGGCTGATGGGAATGATAAATTTATTCAATGTAACCCAAGAATTATTTCAAAGTCTTTAAAATGTAAATCTGAATGAAGGTTCATGAGGAGTTGAAGAGTAAGCAGAACACAGAAAAATATTTTACCTATCTCTGTAAGCAAATAATAATAATCTAATAGTATCATTCAAAACTGATTGGAATATTTTAAGTTGCAAATTACGTAGCCGTAAAATCACACACCATATGAATGAGAGCTTTCAGAAAAAGAAGCAGTTAGCCATAACAATCACTGCCAAATTGAAACACTTCTTTAGCCAATAACTTAAATCCCTGAAGGAAAATTATATCTATTTTATTCAGCCAGAAAAAACAGCTTTTTAAAATGTTTTAACATTTGAACAAAGGGCCTAAATGCTCCGGGATAAAACCATTAAGTTAACCATGAGGGTAATGAAAGAGATTTTTAGTTATGTGAAAAAGCTTAAGAGGAACTGGATGCCAAACATTGAGGACCAAGATGAATTTACTGTCATCAAAACACTGCAGACTTAGGATTTGCCAGGCCTTCTTAAGTAGTGTATGACAATCAGCATAGTTAAGAAACATCTTTATCAGAGGTCTCATGCACAAATAACTCCCATTTGGAAAGTATATCATATGAAATTCTTAAATTACAGGAGATAAATTGTACAGGGATGGAAATATTGCTTTTCAGATCTTACTTCTCTGTGCTTTATTTTAATACCTATATTATGAACATTGGCTCTTTAAAAACCTGTGTGGGGTTTGTACATTCTTCCTCTTGTCCATATAGATTTTTACTAGGGTATTTATCATCTTCTCACAAAGTAAAGGTATGATTCTATATATAATGGCTTGCATAACTAATAGGTAACTCATCCTAAAACTGGCTTACAGGGACCTATAGCTTACAATTATTTTACTTTAGATATTTGATTCCACTCCTATACTTGTTATATGGCTCTACAAGATCAATGCTTTCTCCAGTTTTTAAAGGATGACTGCAGTAATGACATACATTTTTAGTTTGCTGCCATTTGTCCCTAAATGTTCTTGCTAAATAACTAATTTATACTAACAACAAGCATCTACCTTACTTACTTCTTTCATAATTTTAAACATTCTGTCAGTGATCTCTATTTGTCATATCTGTAATAATTTTGAAAATTTAAAAAGTGTTATGGTTACTATAAGATACCTGCTTTTCGTCAATCCATTTGGTATGGTGTTCAGGAGAGGACGCCATCTTATGCTTGGGAAAAGTCTGAGGTGAATTCAAAGACTCTTCTTCATTTGCATTCTGCTGGAGTAAAATAAAACATAAAACATCACACTTATATAAAAAGGTCATGATAACCAGGCATAGGTTTTGTCTGTTTGGCAGATGATTAGTTAAATAGACATGCCATTACAGCTAAATCTTCCTTGTTAGCATCTCTAACAGCTTTATTGCAACTTTGTGTGTGATGTGACATAACTAATAAACATCAGCAAGAAAAATGCAAGGAAAAATGAAATGCTTCTTTCGAAAATTGACCAAAATTGATTTGACATTTTTGTGCAGTGTTGATCTTATCTTCATTCAACTGCAGATGATTGATGCTGTTCTTCCTTTAGATCATTAAGGCAAAACTTTTTGAAATTCATAGATGCTTTGACTTGCATGTATGCATTTAACTCAAGATAATAAAATTCAAGCAAAACTATATGACAACAGATTTGTATTATTTTATATTTTAGCTATTTTTAAGAACTTACATTTTAATAAAGTGGTGTTTTTAGGAAATGTCAATGCTATGAGCAAGTTATGACTACTATCAATAAGCAGATACAATGGACTTCAACCAGAAAAAATGTTTCTTTAGAACAAGTTAATAAAATTCAAAAACACTTTTTTGCATTTTCATAATAAAAATTACTGAGTTTTATGGAGTGTATTTTGTCATTTATTTACATTTACATAATATGTCACACAACTATTTTATTTTAATGGTAGGACTCGCATATTCCACCTTCCAGTCCTTAACATTCTCACTTTCCCATAAAAAGTACTAATCAGAAACAGTTAAAGCTACAAATGAAACTTGTGCAACAAAACACCTTTCCAATTTATTTTCACAAAGCAACAAATCAATATGTGTTATTCTCAACATATTGTGGATTTCTCTCTCTCTCTGATATTGACACATCTGTTTTGAAAATCAAGCACATTTACTAACTGATAAAACTCAAAATAATGTACATTCTGATTTTCATCATATAACTCTCCTTGAACTAAATTTTACAAAGCCTTCTAATGTCTTTTAAAGTCTTTAGCCCCATTTACTATATAGCCTTGTAATATGTGACATTTGTAAGACATAAAAGTAAAAAAGCCTTACCTGATGCACAATTCAGTTGTAAAAGCCACACAGAACACTTTTGCCTGCTGCTTATATAGCTATGGTGAAAACTAACCAGCCTTCAAATGCAAATATTTAAATTAGCATTTTTCTGGGTGGAGACTATAATAATAACTTATAAGTATAGGCATTGGATCATGTGGGGAAAAAAGAGTTGTCTAGAAGAATGGAGTTCCTTATATAGGAGCACAAAAAATGGTAATGCAAATTCTTCAAAAGGAGAAGTATTATATAAAGACAACAGTCCTGAATGAAGAAGAGTGATGAAGAATTTGAAAGTACAGTCAGTCCAGAAGTGGACATTTTTTGAATTCTTTTACCTGATAATTAGGCTTTTTAAAGAAACCAAAAAGTCAAAAGATTAGCTGGTTTACAAACAAATGACTTTAAGTTGAGTTGTTTAAATAACAAAAATAAAATAAAATTATAGTAGAAAGACAATGAAAAATACCCAGATCTATTCAGTCTTTAAATACATTGGCACATTATCACAAATAGACATGAACAAATAAAAAACACTAGACATAAGAGTACTAAATGCATTTGTACAAATTTAATCAACTTCCGTTATGGTAAAACAATGAATGAATATACAGTGCATCCAGAAAGTATTCACAGTGCATCACTTTTTCCACATTTTGTTATGTTACAGCCTTATTCCAAAATGGATTAAATTCATTTTTTTCCTCAGAATTCTACACACAACACCCCATAATGACAACGTGAAAAAAGTTTACTTGAGGTTTTTGCAAATTTATTAAAAATAAAAAAACTGAGAAATCACATGTACGTAAGTATTCACAGCCTTTGCTCAATACTTTGTCAATGCACCTTTGGCAGCAATTACAGCCTCAAGTCTTTTTGAATATGATGCCACAAGCTTGGCACACCTATCCTTGGCCAGTTTCGCCCATTCCTCTTTGCAGCACCTCTCAAGCTCCATAAGGTTGGATGGGAATCGTCGGTGCACAGCCATTTTAAGATCTGTCCAGAGATGTTCAATCAGATTCAAGTCTGGGCTCTGGCTGGGCCATTCAAGGACATTCACAGAGTTGTCCTGAAGCCAATCCTTTGATATCTTGGCTCTGTGCTTAGAGTCGTTGTCCTGCTGAAAGATGAACCGTTGCCCCAGTCTGAGGTCAAGAGCGCTCTGGAGCAGGTTTTCATCCAGGAAGTCTCTGTACATTGCTGCAGTCATCTTTCCCTTTATCCTGACTAGTTTCCCAGTTCTTGCCCGTGAAAAACATCCCCACAGCATAATGCTGCCACCACCATGCTTCACTGTAGGGATGGTATTGGCCTGGTGATGAGCGGTGCCTGGTTTCCTCCAAACGTGACGCCTGACATTCACACCAAAGAGTTCAATCTTTGTCTCATCAGACCATAGAATTTTGTTTCTCATGGTCTGAGAGTCCTTCAGGTGCCTTTTGGCAAACTCCAGGCGGGCTGCCATGTGCCTTTTACTAAGGAGTGGCTTGAATTTAATCCATTTTGGAATAAGGCTGTAACATAACAAAATGTGGAAGAAGTGATGTGCTGTGAATACTTTACGGATTCACCGTATACCATCTTTCACGAACCTTATTGAACCAGCTTTGTAATGCTCAAGCTATCTATAGAAATATGTTTGAAAGCTGCATATTTCCAGATAACCTGAAATTTTGGCCTTTTTTGCAAATGTTTTATTCAATTACCAATTTTTGCTATTTACTTCAAAGACATAAGAGGAAGCAAAAGATCAAATGAAACAATGGTCAGTTTTTATATTTTCACTTTTTACATTTACAATTCACATATGATCTTCATTTTTTATATCAAGTTGTCCAGATAAACTGATGTTTAGTATTGCAGCGGTTAACTGAAAATGTAACGTAAAAGTTAATATTCATATTCATAGTGAGTGTCAAGGGTCCCAGTGGCTAAAACTACTATCTATCTATCTATCTAATTTCATATTTTCAGGATGAAATATAATTTGTGCTGCCATTTTCTGAACAAAGTTTAGAAAAGTAGTGAGCTGATGTCTATGGCTGGAAACATCTTGCAAAAGACAGTTTCCAATGCTGAATATAAAGTCAGTTGACTGCAGAACATAAACATATGGCCACACTAACTCATCAAAAGCAAATTAACCTAACACAGACAATTTTGAGGAAAATTAAATCTGGAATCTGGAAGAACATGTAACCTCCACATAAACAATGACAAGGTAAATATTTGATTCCAGTTTCCTAGAGCTCATGAATATCATATATTTTAAATCAAAAGGACAGATGCCAGGATTATTTTGAGTTTATGAACAAAACAATGTATTATGTATGCACTAATCTTCTGTTTTATTTTATTCTTTTATCTCCATTTTGTATTCTACTAATGAATATTTATTCATTACTATTGAAGAAGCACCAAAAATTCATCTTGTGAAACACAAAAAAGCCACAAAGACTTGAAAGCAATTGGGGGTAAGTAGGCAATATTGTAATGACCAAGTTGGCTATTAATACACAACTGACTGACACAGTATTATATTTATTAAACCTTGGTTGGACCTTAATTACCTTAAACTGATATGCAAAACAAATTGATGATTTAGATTTTTTCCTTCAAAACAAGTTGTGCTGCAGTTCAAACACATGGAGCGCTTTTCTGGCTATGTCAAAAATATTGAATATTATATTGAATATAACCAAGAACAAAATGTGATTATGGCAAGAACAGAACCACCAAACACATCACCGCTTCAAGCTGGCACACTAATGAAAATTAATTGATGAAAACACTGGCCTAAACATGCTGGTTGACTAACATCATGAAGCATCACCTAAAAAAGTTAAACAATTTAGGAAAGTAAGAATAATTTGGTATAATTACACTACACCTCACAAATTAAAATAATTAAAATAACTTGAGAAGATCTGTTAGGAAAAATTAAATAAAATGCCCAAATCCAGATGTTCAAAGCCTGTACTGGTTTATGCAAGAAGACTTGAAACTGTAATTGCTGGCAAATTGGGCTTCTGCAAAATATAGAATTAGGGGTACGAATACTTATATGAATGAGACATTTAAGATTGTGATTTTTTGAAAACATGTTTTAATGTTGTCTAGAATAAAAAAGAATATTTTTTTACCTTGCAGCAAAAACATACATATATGATGTGTCGCACAATCTGCCTTTTTAGTGCAAAGGCAGAGAAAATGCCATGTAAATATTTGGCAGATCCCTACATTAACTGCAAAGGATACACAAAAACACACAGATCTTCAAAGCAGCATAAAATTACTTTGTGCTACACTACAACATATGGAAAATAACTCACTGAAGGAATAATAAAAAAATACCTTTTCATGAGGGGTAATTAAGGTTTTAATTACCTGGGATTAGTTACAGAGGAGATTGTATTCCTTTCATTTTGGCCGCACTGCCTTAGGAGTGAGATTTATTTTTTATTACCTTTTTTTTTATTATGGCTCACTACATGAAGTATAGGCCCATCTGTCTGTTACTAAACTGAATACCTTTTCTGCACTATAAAATAATTTAAATTAAATGTATTCTAAAACACAAGTTATGGTGAAGAATAAATCAAACTGAATACACGATGGTGCAGAAACCTTTCCTGTAAGCAGATATGTATGATTCAGTGATCTGCTGAATCTAAATCTGGAATTTAGAGCATATCAAAAATAAGAAGTTTAGCACTCCACTATCCTACCATGGCAATGAATAACATTTATTTCAGTGTTGGTCTCTCAAGCCGCAAGGCTATCTGCAAACATTTTAAGTGCAGTAACCAGTAAATATGCTTGTGAAGCATTTTTATCAAGAAAGCAAGCGGGAATTTCCTACCAACAGAGGTATAGTGATGTGGGTCTCACATATCTCTAGACTGTGGCAGGCAGATCACATCTTCTCATGTAAATGAAAATACAAGAAATTGTGATTATTATTGTTAGCTGAGGAAATATAAGTGGTGCTTTCAGTGGATGCAAGAATGCCAAGGATGCCCCAAACAAAGGACTGCACTTTCATTGTTTCCAGATACAATACCTATATTCCAGCATTTTGTAAGACATGCAAAAAGAGGTACAAGAAAGAATCTGGGGAGTTCATCTCCACAGACCACTACATACAGAGAAAACATCATGGATTTTGTAATTCTTAAAATATTATTTGCAAGACTCTCAAGAAGTTTCCTGGTAGCAAATATAAAATATTTTTCAAATCATGAGGTTGTTTAAACAATCAAGTTGAAGTACAGTACATATTTATGATGTAGGACTGCATCATTTGTACATCATAAACATAATATTTTTTTCAACATACTGTACACATCACACTATAACTGACAATGCTCGAAATAGACATTAGATTCACATTAGACAGGGCCATTAATACATGTAATAATGATATAAAATGCAATATTATTTCTAGATGCCCGCTCTAGGCACAGCATATTATTGAACACATTTCTTTTAAATTGCTTTAGAAGGCACACATTATATGATAACTGCCATACTAGAAAAGTAGAGCAGAGGCCTGGACGCTATTAACCAAATATTAGGCAATAAAAGAAAAGAAAACAATACATTACTCAAATAATGCATGTATGTGAAAAACATGGTTCCTAAAGAAGTCACCAATTTAGCATTAAGGTGAGAGAGACGTATCAAAATAATATAGGACTCCTCTGAATTACTTTTTATGTTATAATATTCATATTGAGTGATAATGCCAATGAACATGTTTTGAGAACAAGAGGACTATGGAACAAGCTACCAAATGCTGGCATCAGAAATAATTTCCCCAGGAAGCACCATAAATATGAATGTATTCAATGTTTATGCTCTGAACTTCAAGAGCTATTGTAATAGAATAAAAGGTTATGCGAAATTCAATTTAGAAAGATTTATTTGAAACATCCATGAACCTATAAATGTCATGCCCCCAAGGGTTCAGGTTTTGCAAAAAGCCATTCAACAAAGTAGTAAATATACTTTTGTGGTGTAACAATGTGTCCTTTGTATCTGGTCAAAATATAGCTTATTAACAAAAATGGCTATTTAGTCTGTTTTGGAAGATCACTTATGCCTGTCAAGTACTTCTTTCCACATTTAGAGCTCTATCAAGCTGTCACTAAACAAAAAGTAAAAGGTAAGTAGGTTATGTATTTAAAATTAATGTTGGTATTGCCAGTTGCAAAAAAATAAATACATAAAGTTTTAAGTACTAACTACTATCTGATTATGATTTTCTAAATGATTATTATTATTAATAATAACAGTATTATCTAGTTTTAAAATCAGGTATGCCAGTGATTCTCAAATTGTGGTACACAAAATACCTTAGAGTGTTTTGTCAGTGTTTTTCAAATGGTTTGTTATGAACTTGACATGTGCATGGGGTTAAAATATACTTTTGGCTAGAAGCCCAGAAATATTCACCACACTGACAATATGAGAACTTAAGGTACTTAGATTCTTTGTTTAAAATGAATTAAAAAAAAAAAAAGGTGTGTGTGTTAATTCATATAGGCTTCTTATGTCTGTAAGAAAATACTTGAGTGCGCTTTTGATATTGTAAACATTCTTAGCTGCACATTAGGCAGAGCTACCTAATGATTGAAAATAAATGTTTCTCAAAAACGGAGTATTTTGTCATGGTTGAAATGAATAGACAGCAAGATTACTAATGCCAGCTCCAACACATCAGAAACATTGCTTATGAATGAGGAGGGTAAGGCACTGGTTACCACCACCAGCTCTAGTGCTGAGTATCAGTAGGCAGCAGAAAACAGCCACAAGTTCAGAATTAACTTACATCTGTATAGATGAAATGCCATGGTCACACACACAAATAAAAGCATGAAACTAGCACATCTAAGAGGGCATTTGGCAACAACATGTGTTGCTGAAGGACAAAGTTATTGATACTTTTGTAAGAACACTCAAAGAATTTAAAAAGCAAATTTCCAGTTTCTAAAGCACAGGAAATATCCTACCATGCTAACCTGTGGGTTGGTATGGAACTTAAATCCCACACTATTGGTAAAGACCTTTTGTTCACCATTAGCAAAAGAGCTTACATACAATATACATGGATATAATTACTTGGGACCCCTTTAAAATAACACAATCACTGGCAGAATAAATTAAATGGCAGATGTTATAGATGTTATACTTATAGTGATATATCAAACTAAAATGAACAGATGTGTTTCATTTCAGGTAAATGAGACTTTGACAATCTGCCAAATTTGCTTGTTTATGTAAGGTATGAGTTTGACAGCTTGCCCCATGAGTATTTTCTGTTCTGCAAACTACTACTAACAAGAACTGCAGGAGAGAATGTTTCTGAGATTCATAATTTATTTTTCAGAAAGAATTGCAATAACTGGAAAAAATACATTGGAGTTTGTACAGATGATGCACTGGCAATGAGAAGCTGACATAGATAACCAAAGGTCTGATATGTGCTGAACAAAAAAAACCTTTGTGAGACTTTTATGGCTACACTGAAATGATTGCCATATTTGAAATTCATGATCTACAGTCTGTGTGTATGTATGCATGTTTGTGATGAAGAGTAAAACTTCAAGTACATTGATTCTTTTTTTTGGTGTTTCCAGTTGTGAAATTTGACACAAAAAAACAATGAGGGTCAGGTTCCATGGGTGTGGGTGTGTACAGTAGATTAGCCATGCAGTACCAGAATGTTTAATAAGGATATTGGCAAATCACCCCTGCAAGTGAATAAGCGATTAGTTTGGCTGGGTCATAATAAAGGCATCTGCACCCGCAAAACAGCCTGGGTAAGTAACAAAGGATCTAGATAGAACTAAAATTCAAAAGACACAAAGAGAAAGAAAAAGAGCAATGGGAGAAAAAATAAAGAAAGAGAGCTTATATGAGCAAAGAGGAGAATTGGGAATGTGAGCAGGTGCTATGGATGTGAGACAAGGTAATTGAGAAGAGGTCATGCAGAAAGTGAAAGGAATGGGACTCCGGGGGCAGGTTGCTCCTGCTGAGCATCCAGAGAGCATGAGTAGTCAAAGGTCTTCCAGAGTTGTCCCACTGTATCCTAATGGTAATGCAGGGATGACAGAGCCAGGCTTTGGGTGTTCCAATGGCTGGGACCAGAGCCATTTTAAAGGATGATCGAGCTTGCTAGTGTCTCAGCCCACTGAGGAAATCCGATGGGCGAGTGGGAAGCGAGAGAGAGGCACTGAAGGTTGCAGAAGACCGTGTCCCGATTTTAATTCCAAGTTTTCATTTTTATTTTAATTCCTTTTATGTATTATTTACTGATTCATTTTTTTTTACTGGATTATTTTTTTTATTAAAGAATGCACTGCACTTTAATTATTTGGAGACTGTTATAATAAATTTGCACTAAGCACTTCTGAAGCACCAGCCTTGCTTGTTTATGTGTTCTCTTTGCCCTAGCCATCCTTAGTTCAATTACTGTCAATGATCTGGGTTCAAGATAGTTATGCCAGCTATGGGCAACTGGCATCAAATTATTTTTCAATATTTTTCAGGAAAGATCCATTTACATTGATATACCTGAAGTAGAGCATGTTGTACAAAGTTTTGAAATTTCAAAGTCTATCATTACAAAGCATTAAAAATTTTTAACCCTGTCCATTTTAACACAGAGAAACATATGTGACTACAATTACATATTAGTATATTGTTCCAAATAACAACAACAAAATGGTGTCAAACTATAATATTAAAAATGATAACATTTTTAAATAAGGTTTCCAAACAAAAACAGATGTCAGAAACAGATTCTCTGGGTCAGAAAAGACCAGGGGCCTCATGCATAACGGCGTGCGTAGAATTGTACTTACGCACAAAAAAATCCAGATTCATAAATCTGTGTGATTGCCAACTTCCACGTTCTTCCGCTACATAAATCCCGGTCAGCGTGGAAATTAACGCACGTGCACGCGCCTGCTGCCCCACCCCAACTCCTCCCAGAATTACACCTCTTTGAATATGCAAATCAATATAAATAGCCCTTAAGCTCAAAACTAGGCAATGGCAAAGGTACGAGGAAAAATAGAAGAATTTCAGCGAATACCAAGTGGAGGCAAAGAAAAACATACTATTTGTTGGTTTAAACAGTGGTATAAACAACAAAAGAAAGTTGATCGAGTGACATAGCATGTCGGAGAAACTCAAAAGCTCAAGTTCACAAAGTCGCACAGTGCCGAAATAAAAAAAGAAGTTGTCAGATATCAAAGTCGCCGTGGAAAGGCGAGTCATAGCCCACCATCTGAGTGTCATATGAAAGCTTATTAGGATACAGAGAAAAAAAATAGGGACACAGTAGGAAAAAGGCACGAAATTTCAACTTTAATCTCTAAATTTACACTTTAATTCCGGAGTTTATTCTGTCATTAAAGTAGAACATCATAAACTTCATCTTAAAATCATTTAATTTACTAGTTTCTCAGATCCCATCGTAACTAAAGTAGCACGTTAAATGCTTTGTTTTGTATTTGATCTTCTATGTGCTCTATGTGTGTGAATCACTACGTGCTTCCGTTCTTTCTCTTCCTCCGACAGGACACAGAATCCATTACATTCGTGATATTGCTGCTCTCTGAATAATTAAAATACTGAGAAGTATACATGATATCATTTTCATGATGATAGGGGTTAAAGCATGTTATTAAACATGGGAACACGGTGACGCAGTGATTGTTCATGTCTTATGCAAGATGCTTGCTGCGCCATGCGCAACCTTCGATGAAATGCTTTATTGCAGCAGTACTGTCTTTTTCAAACGTACTAACCCCCAATTCCTGTCCTTACTTTTCTTTCTCCAAATACCCAATTGCCACACAATCATCTCTGTAATAGACGTTAAGCCATCTGTAAGCTAACAACTCTTCAAAACTTTTAAGGAACATTGAAATATCTTCGTAATCTTTAATTATTCTATCCATCTATCCTTCCAGTGTCGCGCCAGCCACAGCAAGAATACAGCGCGCGGCAGGAACAAACCGTGAACGAAGCTCAAATTACTCGCTAGCACTGCAGCACCGTGTAGTTAAAGTTTTATCTATATAATATAATAAATATATTTTGCTGCATTTCATCTTAAAAATGATATTGTCATTATATGTAAATACGCGTTTTATAAAGTGGCTCAGGTTGTGCAATATTATAACTGTATCATAAGTACAATTACCTCACTGTAAACTTGCAAGTACAAACAGTTCTACAAGGAGCACTTGATGGACTGATTGAATGCGTGTATAGTTCTTGGGATGAAACTGTGAACTGCAAGGTCCAAACAGGAAAGGCTCTGAAGCGTTTGTCAGATGAGACCAGTTCAAATAGCGAATGGCTGAGGCAGCGTGTGCTTGATGCTGTATACCGATAATTCTCTTTCCGATCAGCTGCTGTACTCCTCTGATTTACACTCAGATACAATGAAATAAATAGTTCGAGTGGTGCAGTGAGAGTAATATGGAAAAAGATGGTCTGCTGTGGCAACCCCTAATGGGAGCAGCTGAAAGAAGAAGAAGAAGGTGCAGTGAGAGTAACAATGCTAAAGCAGCTATTGTATTTAGAATAGTTTGACCATTCTGTGGACCATTATATTGTTACAGGTTAATTACAATCAGATGCATTAAACTAATAAACAATATGCGGTTAATTTCAGTGTATTTATAAAGCTGCATCAGGGATGTGGATCTGAAAAAGAAAGGGAAACCACACAGGAACAGTAGCACTGCTTTGACGCTGGGTGCCGCCAGTCTGCAAAACCAAGCGCAGAACTTGCGTATGACAGGGTATGAGCTACCGTGGAAATGTACGTGGCTTTACGCCAAGTTTAGGTTTTATACATTGCGATTTGAACATGGAAACGTTCTTACCGTTTATACATGAGGCCCCAGGAAGGTCGTATTGTGGTGTACTGGGTCCACAGCTCAGATTGAAAAGACCAGTTTTCTTTTTAAATAGATAATCAACGGGGGTTTGGTTGTGTGGCTGGAATGGTTCCTGGGTGCTTTTGATTGCAGGCAATCCTCGCTTAAGTGCACAGGTGAGGAGTCGTCCGCATCCGTAATTGATGCCGGGAGCTGCTAATCGCCACACCTGATCCCCTTCCCCATTATATATAATAGGAGTGTAAGTGTGGAAGAGTGAGGAAATAGAAAAAGAAAAAAGGAAAAAAAAGTGATTGGAGGTTAAAGGAGAAGAAGGCAGCTGGAAGCGAGAGAGCCGGTGTGTGTGCGAGAGAGAGAGAGAGACAGCGAGCACAGACTCACAGATGTTTGCAGGCAGATGGGAAAGGCGAGCCCTAGCGGGGTGTTTGGCCGACACCCGGGGCCAATGGTAGTGGTCGCTCCTGCTGAACGAGGGGAGAAGGTTGGCTCATTGCAGCGAAGGCAGCAGGAGTCGGAGATTTGGAGTGGAACCTCAGCGTGAGTGTCCTGGCTGTTGTGGGAAGCCAAGTCCCGTTCTGGTGGATGGCTGCACAAAGTCAGGGATCGGGAGGCCACCAGACCAGCCAAGTGAAGAAGGTCAGCTGCAGGTAGGGTGACTCTTCTGGTGGAGACTGGATGGCAGAAGCAAGGGAGTCTCCAGTAGAAGGCGGCACAGGTCTTTGTTTTAAAAGACTGCTTCCAGCCATTGTTTTTAACCTCATTTTTAAGGATTTATTTATGGGATTTTAACCTCCACCCTTTCACTGGTTTTATTGGATTATTTATTTGAAGCACTGCACTATTTAGTTGGACATTGTTTTTGGTTTGTTTTTAATAAAAGCACTTTTGCACTTTTTTGCACCATTCCCTTGCTTCATTGTATCTCACTGTCCAGCTCATCGGTGACATGGGAAAAACAGAAGAATTTCAGCGAATACCAAGTGGAGACAAAGAAAAACTTACTATTTGTTGGTTTAAACAGCGGTATAAACAACAAAAGGAAGCTGATCGAGTGACATAGCGTGTCGGAGAAACTCAAAAGCTCAAGTTCAGGCCGGCGTCTCAGTCAGGCACCTCAATGAAGTCACGAAAGAGAGGCTGAAAGAGAGAAGGGCAGGAGCATGTGGGGGCCAGTGCAACGGTAAGGAAGCAGGGAATGCAGCCCCAAGAAAAAGAGTATGTGGTCAGCGTTCAAGAGGACCTGAAGGTTGCTCGTGCTCCCTGGCTGCTCACAATACACTTGAGGAGGACCCGTGGAAGGCAGTGGGAGTCGAAGGGGTGGAGCCTTGGCAGCGCCCCGTGGATTGCCATAAGATGGGTGGCTGGGACATGAGCAGGTCTGAAGGTTGTCTGCGACTGTTGATTAACATCTCACCAGACTGCAAGATCCTATTAGGATAAGCCAGAGATACACCAGTTTTAAAGGGAAGCTCTGGAGACTGTGAATGATTTTAACTCCATTTTAATTGATTCATTTATGGCTTTTTTTTAACCTCCACTATCATTTGGACTTTTTATTGGATTATTTATTGATTGAATTTCAATACACTGTACTTTAATTTGGACATTATGTTTTTCTGGATTTTTAAAAAAGTACTGCTTCACTTATGGCCTAACCCTTGTTTTGTGTGAAAGTCCTCATTGGCTGGGCTCATCCCTTGGTTACATCATTGGCGGTAGCATGTTCAAGAGACTACTGAAAGGACCTGGCAGTGTAAGGGCAACCTGCACCATCACAGGACACCACACAGATGTGCAAAAACTCCAGATGCTCAAGACTTTTATAAAACCATAAAGATGATTGTGCACACAAAGTGAACACAAGGGCTGATGCAGCGGAACTGAGGGTTAGCTGGACTTAAGTATGCATGCTGTTTGTGTGCATATTTTGCCAGACAGTGCTGCATGCAGGAATTTTAAATGTTCTTATGTGAGAATATTTTGATGTTTTTAAATAATTTTGTACTGCCGTGAGTCAAAACTGTGGATGCCAGGTCTGTGGAAAAGGCGACCCAACTGCATAAACCATTTCATTGATCTACACAGTATTCTGCATTTTCTCAAGAGTTACTTAAGTACTTTTAAAAAAATGAAAGTTTTGTTTTGACCATAAAAAGACATTAGCACTGGAGCCTATCCTGGATGATACGGCAGAAACAAAGCATTGACAAGACACTCTTAGTCACATTTCCGTACAAAAAAGGGACCAATTCAAAATCAGAAATTAACATACAGTATGTCACATGCTTTAGACATGGGAGGAAAACTAGAACACCCACAGAATCCCCACACAGATAATCTACAAGGAAAATGTGCACTATTGTCTTAAATTTAGTTTGTCACGAACATGTGCCTGCATCTGTGAACTTGATAAATGGGGTTAGGAAAATAGAAACCTTTTAATTAATATAAACATTTGTGTTCAAAACATATACATGGCACGAATTAAATGGATATCTGTAATTGATGACTCATTATGAGTATGGAAACCTCCACACAGGCAGTAATGAATGGTCTTTTTATTTTTTGCTTGAAGAGAGATGAACATTTCACACTATAGACACAAATCACTTGCATTGTCTGCTTAAGTGGATTACTGGACAGACAATAGGAATTAGCGTTGTAGATGCCAGCTGTCATCCCTGAAGGCTTCTTTAGGATTTTATTATTCCTTTAGTTAAGCATATAAGACTGACCTTTATAAACACAAGATATCCTTTGGATCCACTGCCAATTTTCAATCTGCTTTCAGAAAAACCACCACTTTTTAATGTTTCATTCCACAAGGGAATAATATATTGTTCTGATTGCAAGATATTTTACAATTATGAAATATTTTATGATTTAGTTTAGATATAAGGCCTCACTGTTTTGGTATTTAAAGCTGAGAAAAAAATACAGGCAAGCTGAATGGAACACATCTAGTGACTGCATGATTGAATATAACAAGACCCTCTGGGTTAACTACACTGGCTTCCAATTATGCACTGAATTATATTATAAACACCACATCATATCCAACATTATGTCTTGTGCTGCATACTCTCTGAGAAACCCAAAAAATATATGCTGGCCTTCTCACTATCACAAGGTTCCACTTGTCTGATCTATTTGATGTGCAAGGTTCCACTACTCTGTTCTATTTGATCTTAGTTTGAAAAGGACTGTGATAATACTATCGATGAGAGGCTTTGCAGCTTCACCACCTGAAGCCACAGGTCCGCCACGCCCTCGACCCTCTGCAATTTGCATACCAGGAGAAGGTGGGAGCGGAGGATGCCATCATCTATATGCTACACCGATCCCTCTCCCACTTGGACAGAGGCAGTGGTGCTGTTAGAATTATGTTTTTGGACTTCTCTAGTGCCTTCAACACTACAGTATACAACCTCTGCTCCTTAGGGACAAGCTGACAGAGATGGGAGTAGATTCACACCTGGTGGCATGGATTGTGGACTATCTTACAGACAGACCTCAGTATGTGCTTCTCGGGAACTGCAGGTCTGACATTGTGGTCAGCAACACAGGAGCACCGCAAGGGACTGTACTTTCTCCGGTCCTGTTCAGCCTATATACATCAGACTTCCAATACGACTCGGCGTCCTGCCATGTGCAAAAGTTCGCTGATGACACTACTGTTGTGGGCTGCATCAGGAGTGGGCAGGAGGAGGAGTATAGGAAGCTAATCAAAGACTGTGTTAAATGGTGTGACTCAAACCACTTACACCTGAACACCAGCAAGACCAAGGAACTGGTAGTGGATTTTAGGAGGCCCAGGCCCCTCATGGACCCTGTGATCATCAGAGGAGACTGTGTGCAGAGGGTGCAAACCTATAAATACTTGGGAGTGCTGCTGGATGATAAATTGGACTGGACTGCCTATACTGATGCTCTGTGTAAGAAAGGTCAGAGCCAACTATACCTTAGAAGGTTGGCGTCCTTCAACATCTGCAATAAGATGCTGCAGATGTTCTACAAGACGGTTGTGGCGAGTGCCCTTTTCTACACGGTGGTGTGCTGGGGAGGCAGCATAAAGATGAAGGATGCCTCACACCTGGACAAAATTGTTAGGAAGGCAGGCTCTATTGTAGGAATGAAGATGGACAATTTAACATCTGTGGCTCCGGTCAATCTTGGAGAATCCACTGCATCCACTGAACAGTGTCATTTCCAGGCAGAGGAGTAGCTTCAGTGACAGAATGCTGTCACTGTCCTGCTCCACCGACAGACTGAGGAGATCATTCCTCCCCCACACTATGCGACTCTTCAATTCCACCCAGGAGGTAAATGCTAACATTATTCAAAGTTATTGTCTGTTTTTACATGCATTTTTTATTACTCTTTAATTGTTTTTTGTATCAGTATACTGCTGCTGGATTATGTGAATTTCCCCTTGGGATTAATAAAGTATCTATCTATCTATCTTTGTAAAATATCCAATGGTTTGAAATAAATATTATATAAACATAAAGTTTAGGTTATGTACTAAACGAATCCAGTTCTTGTCATAATATCCTTTGTAGTATATAGTATATATGTATATGTCTATACTGTACTGTTTTTTACTATGTACATTAGGTTCTTCTTCTGCTACTCTTTTTCTTTCTTTCTTTCTTTCTTTTATTGTCTAATTGACTATATACTTCCCTACACACACATACCCCACAGAAAAGTGGCATAAGAATTTCACTATGCTCTCTCAGTGTATGTGACAATCAAGATCTAATCTAATCTATTAAGACGTCAAATGAAACAGACTGTAACTATACACTTACTCATTTTTTTAAGAATTACCTAGTTTTTTGTAATGGATATAATGGATTAATTTTACTGAAGCATCCAAACTGTCTACAAAAGAGACTAAGTACCCTAATAGGAGGTAAAAAGACTGGCCTGTTGAAACAAAGAAAAATGTTTCCCATAGTTATTCTAAGATTTAATTTTTAGATTTGATATACTCTGTTAATCCCTGAGGGAAAACAGTTTCTTCACATAACCTTTAGGGGGTTCAAAATGCCAGGTTAGCTATTGTACAATAGACAATTTTCTGGTTAAGGGCTCCAGGGCCCAGAGTAAGATACCTTCTGGCAGTACTTGGAATTGAACCAGGAATCCAGATACCAGCATACATCCTTATCTGCAAAGACACCACTCCATCTTCAATATAAATATTTTTGGTGCAAAGTCAACACATCCTGCGGTAGGCTAGCCTTGCACCCTGAGTTGGCTGGGATTGGCTCCAGCAGACCCCCGTGACCCTGTAGTTAGGATATAGCGGGTTGGATAATGGATGGTGGATGGAGTCAACACATCTCTTGACCCAAAAGGAAACACTGCTTATTGTCAAACATTGTTGTAAAAGCATCATGCTGAATGACTTCCCTCTGAATGATGCAATTTTACTTGCACACTGTAGATAACAATATCTTATTAAAATTAAAAAAGGTTTAACCTAGTGTGTCTTGATTTCAGGCTTTATATTAGCAAAAACTGAAATTTTATTTAGTATTCCATTAAGCCAGAAAAGCAGAGAATATCATCCAAATAAACCCAAAATTCTAACCAAACATTACAGTTAAAATATAGGCAAAAATCTTAAGTCCCTAAAGTGCTGATGCTGTGAACAGCAGGCCACCCACATTAAATATGGGGAGTCAACACAACAGCAACAGTTCAAAAACATATAAAGTGGTGGTACCTGCAACCCAAAATGATAAACAGAATGGTGATGTGTTAATACCACAAAAATAACAATAGAAATTAACAGCATAATTATAGAATAACTCTTAAAGCGACCTTAATAATGTGCCCAACTAGATTCTACCCTTACCAGAACTTTTAAACAGTAACACATAATACATTAACCAACTTTAAAAAAATGTAAAAAAACATTCATCCAACAAGTTGCATAAAGGACAAAGAAAATTAAAAACACGGTAATAAATACAAGAAAAATAAGCAACTACAGTACATAGGCAGCAAAATTGTTTTTTGTAGACAGGATACTCCAAATCTGTTTTAAAAAAGTTGCTAAACTGAAACGTTTATATGCTTATAGCAAACATGCAAATTAACTAACCAACATTTTTTTTTACAATTTTAAAAGCTTGAATTAAATGGTGGATTTGAAGGGCATAGTTCAAATAACCTAAATGGAGTGAATAAAAACAGAAGGTGGGAGAAAAATGCTTATAGAACCAACAGTGTGCCATTGCATATGCAGAACATGGTCTTTTACTAGACTGGAAACTGGAGTTCTCAGTAACAGACTTGAAAAGTTCTTGTTCGAGACAGAGTGGGCCAAAGGCTAATTTTATTTGTTATATAGAACATGCTATCTCTCTATATATATAAAATCCAACGTCTGTCTGTCTGTTTGTCCACTTTCACAAGAGAACTACTTAACTAGTCACACCTGAAAAGATAGCTAAAAAATCTTCTAGTACAGTTATATCGTGGAAGACCTAAAGAGTGTCTGATCTTAAGAGAACATGCCGGAGAGCTGAGCGTAAATGGAGAAAAACTAAACTGACTGTCAATTATGAAACATTGAAGGTTAAAATAACAGAATACAACAACATAGTCTGTCTTGAGAGGCGCTGTTATTTCTCTAGAATTATAAATAATGCTAGTAATCCCAGAGTCTTATTCTCTACGATTGATCGTCTGCCAAATCCAGGTAACTCAATGGAATGCCTCCAAAATACTTCCAGTGGAACTTGTGAGGCTTTTGCTGTTTGTTTTAATCCAAAAATGAATGTTATTAGAAATAATATAGTACATCTCCCCAATCCTGAGCCACTTAAACCCCGGTACTCCATTTTAAACAAATTAAATTATTTCACCAGGATAGATTTACATGATTTATATAAAATAATTTCTCAACTGAGACCCTCCACCTGCATCCTCGACCCAATGCCAACAATTTTTTTCAAATAAGTATTGTTTATGCTAATTGATAGTATTTTTGACATTGTAAACTCGTCATTAGATACGGGGGTCTTCCCAGACTGTCCTAAGACTGCTGTAGTTAAACCCCTGATCAAGAAAAATAATCTTGAGTCCTCTGCTTTAGAAAATTTTAGACCTACTTCTAACCTGCCGTTCTTAAGTAAAATTCTAGAGAAGGCAGTCATTAATGAAGGCAGCTTAATGACCACCTCAAAAAACATGCTATTCTTGATAAGTTTCTGTCGGGTTTCAGAACAAATCACAGTACAGAAACTGCATTCGTTAAAGTAGTAAATGACTTGCGGGTAAATGCAGAAAGAGGCCGTTTATCTGTTCTCATCCTCTTAGATCTGAGTGCCGCATTCGATACTATTGATCACAATATTCTTAGAAATCGCCTTAGTCAATGAGTGGGCCTCTCTGGCAGTGTCTTAAATTGGTCTGAATCCTACCTGGCAGGTAGAAAATTCTTTGTAAGTTGTGGTAATTACACTTCAAAGACACATGATATTCTATATGGTGTTCCAGAAGGCTCTATCCTGGGTCCGCCGCTCTTTTTGATTTACATGCTTCCATTAGGTCAGATTATCTAAGGGCATAACGTGAGCTACCATAGCCATGCTGATGACACACAACTGTACTTATCAATAGCGCCTGACAACCCCGACTCTCTTGATTCACTGACACAATGTCTTATTTGTGTTTCTGAATGCATGAGTAGTAATTTTCTCAAACTAAATAAAGAGAAAACAGAAATTTTAGTGATTGGAAATAATGGATATAATGAGGTTAATAGACATAAACTTGATGCATTAGGATTAAAAGTCAAAATTTAGGTAAGGAATTTAGGGGTAACTATTGACTCTGACCTGAATTTTAAATCACATATTATTCAGATTACTAGGACAACATTTTTCCACTTAAGAAATACAGCAAAAGTTAGACCCCTTATAACATTGCAAGATGCTGAGAAATTAATCCATGCTTTTGTTTTCAGTCGACTAGATTACTGTAATGCTCTCCTCTCAGGACTACCCAAAAAAGACATAAATCAACTGCAACTAGTGTAGAATGCAGCTGCTAGAATCTTAACTAGGAAAAGAAAATCCAAGCACATCTCTCCAGTTTTGATATCACTACATTGGTTACCTGTGTCATTTGGAATTTACTTTAAAATCCTGATTATAGTTTAGAAAGCCTTAAATAATCTTGCTCCATCTTATATTTCGGAATATCTTACACCTTACACTCCAAATCGTAACCTTAGATCTTCAAATGAGTGTCTGCTTAGAATTCCAAAGGCTAAACTTAAAAGAAGTGGTGAGGCGGCCTTCTGCTGTTATGCACCTAAAATCTGGAATAGCTTGCCAATAGGAATTTGCCAGGCTAATACAGTAGAGCACTTTAAAACACTGCTGAAAACACATTACTTTAACATGGCTTTCTCATAGCTTCATCTTAGTTTAATCCTGATGCTCTGTATATTCAATTAATTATCATGATTATTTATGGTGGCTTCAAAATCCGTACTAACCCCTACTTTCTCTTCTGTTTTTTTTCTGGTTTTCTGGGGTGGTGAACTGCCACCTGATCAAAGCACTGTGATGTCCCTACATTGATGGATTAAAGGCCAGAAGTCCACATGACCGTCATCATCAAGTTCTTCCATAAGAACCCTGAATACCATGAGGACTGATTAAGGTTATTTATGTTAGGTAGAATGCCTAGAGGGGGCTGGACGGTCTCGTTGCATGGAACCCTTACAGATTTTATTTTTTTCTCCAGCCATCTGGAGTTTTTTATTTGTTTTTTCTGTTCTCCCTGGCCATCGGACCTTACTTTTTTTCTATGATAATTAGTGTTCCCTTATTCTAATTTTTATTTATTTTGTCTTTTTTCTCTTTCTTCATCATGTAAAGCACTTTGAGCTGCATAATTTGTATAAAAATGTGCTATATAAATAAATGTTGTTGTTGTAACATATTTAGATCGGGTTTTTTCCTATAATTTGCTTGATTATTCTGGTTGATTTTGTGACTTCTCGCATTGCGCTAAGTATCATAGTTTGATTGCAGGAGTGATTTATTCGTGCTAATCCGAGACAGAGGCTGTGGGCCGAGGGTACTGGAAATCGTGACTTCAGGAGTAGGGAGCTAGGCGGGACTCTCCTCACTCATGCGCCAGCCTCCGGTCAAGTCAGTGTACCTCTCGCCATGTTTTAGAGTTGAACTTTGCCACCACTTAGGTAGCAAAACCTGTTTGTTTATTGATTTTTAAAGTTGCACTACTATGCAGGCGCAGCCGCAGGGGACAGCTAGTTTTTTATAAATACATGTTTGGCTTCATATGCAGTATTTAATGTGAATCATGAATATCAACACTCTGTTGATATGAATGTAAAAAAAGTCAACTACATAATAATTGTTAAAATGCACAATAACAAATATGAATCAGGTCATCAGATTTGTCCTTAGTAATCAAACAAAAAGTAGCCATTTCTAGTATTGAAAAATGATTTCAGACCTCATAGAAACTGACCTAAAAGTCCAGTAGCACTTTTGTTTCAATTACTAACCAGAGGCTAAATTAGTACAAGAAGTGTTTATGTAATGTTTGTATGGTGTATTATTTAAGCAACAAAACCATGCATTTATACATATATTCATCTAACATTTCAGATAAAGCGTTTTTATAAGTCATAAGGCAATATATCCAATATTTAGCAAAATGTTCAATGCACAGTTCACTGAATTATACAATAAAACTTACATTTTCTTCTATTGGTGTCACTACTAGAGAAGAGGCCTGCCGTGGTGAAAGTGAATTTTCAGTTACGGAAGGCAAATCCTCTGTCTTTATCTCTTTAGTAATTTCTTTTTGATTCTAAACAAAATTATAAAAAATACATTATTGTTAATTAAGTAAATGAGAATTATTTTAAGCTGTTATCTGTTCAGGATGAAGAAACCAATTTTATCACTATATAAAATTTTGTTTTTGTCTTATTATTATTTTATGGAGAATGGAGATAACAACATTCCTAATAAAACTGGGATTAACATTAAACAGCAGCAAACAATATAAAAATATCTACAGGGTGGGCCATTTATATGGATACACCTTAATAAAATGGGAATG
>JANRMT010028174.1:42983638-43074727 GCA_026402145.1 Polypterus bichir lapradei | reverse complement strand
CCATTCCAATTTCTCATGTGGCCCCTTTGGAAAAATAATTGCCCACACCTGGTCTAGGCTGTCTGTGTCATACTTGTACAGTATAATCTTTGTGTTTATTAATACATTGCATTATTCTGTTCCTTAAGGCGAGTGTGTTTCAGTTACCCTGATATAAATCTAAAGGCTAGAGACCCAACTCTTACAACAGAGAAAGGCAAAGTAAATGAAGTAGGAGTGTTGACAAATTATTGGATTAATTACTGGTATTACTGAAGGCAAAACCAATAATTAATTGACCAAGTTTTTTTTTTTTTCAAATCCCACATTATTATGGCATCCTCCTAGGTGGGCGTCTTATTTATTATTAATCATCAAAATCCTACACTTTACTGGTACTATAATACTAGTACTAGTATTGCACATATATACATTCTCAAACCCGCATAAGGGTAATGGAGGGCAGGAGAATATCACAGCAACACTGGGAGAGTGAGGCAATCTATTGCTCGAATTGGCATAAACAAACCCATATTCACTTACCACTTAATGTGACAAGTACATATTTTGGAATGAGGGATGAAATCCAGATTAACCTGAAGAAACTAAACACAGAAAATGACTGAATGCAAGATCTGAACACTAGATGATGGATCCAGCACCTCTCATAATGAAAATTATTAAAGACATAATCAATACTATACCTCAATACACTTCAAAAATACTAACACATGTACAGTATACATGTTTATTAACATTGATATTAATGCAAACTCATCCATCTATCTATCTACAGTATCTACATACAGTATACAGACATATATGATATGTCTCTTATGATAAGAGTGAATTAAATGTACATATGAAAATGGCTCATAGTGCTACAACACCACATTAACAAATCTCGAAAAGAATAGCTAAAGTCATGTCTAGAAATGCTTTGATCAATATATCCATTTTTAAGTTAGCAGAGATACAGATTCATGTGTGCTTTGAGAGTGAACGACGTCGCCGATTAGATGCAAGTTATAATTATTTAAATTGTAGATAGTGATGTTAATCACTTTTTAATACTATGTTTTACACTGTCACAATAAAGGAGTAGACACTTTTTATTCTTTCTCTGATTGTTTATCTACAGATATCCTTTTGAGCATCCATCCAATTACAAAGTGTTGTCATTTGCTAAGAGCAAAATATAATTTATTTAGTGTTTAGATGCTTTAAAGGACGTCTCTCTTGAAATATGACATGTATTGTGTTAATAGACATGCATTTATTGCAATACAAAGTGCTTAAATTGGGCTGGTACCCCAGCTGAATACCGGTAGTGTTATCTAGCATATCGACATGCATCATGCAACAAAGCCCCCCTTTCCCACACACATTGGGCAAATGTTAAAGTATCGACAAACTTGAAATTCCATGGGGAACCTCTCCATGTTTGAAACCACACTCTTTAATACAATGTTGAAAGTATTAAGGCACTCGAAAATATAAGCAACCACTTTTCAAACAAATGTTAAAGCATCGCCATGGTAAAAACTTCATGGGGACCCAGCCATGCTCTTTAACTGAATCAGCCCCTTCGATTGAATGTAAAAGTATTTATACTCTTATAATTACTAGGGGACACCTCCCATCCCGCTGCTTTTCAACTGAATTAAATCAGACTTAAATGGAGAGTACCATTTACTTAATGGATATCCAATTCAGACACTGGTAATATGGACAAAGCAGCAAACTGATTACACAAATGCTAAATTTGTATCAGTCATTTGATTTTTGAAGGTAAACTAATATTTATTAGTATATCCCCTAACATGTGATGAGCATAAGCACATACAGTATATCATATACATTAGTGGCACATTGGCAAATAAAATGCAGTCTCTCAGTTACAATTAATTGAATACAAGTAATATCAGTCTAGTAAATTTCTAATTCAGGATTTGAACAAAGCTAAGGGAATAACAAAGTCTGATCACTCATATAGGATGCTTTAAACACAACACAAGAATGGATGCTTTTACAAGAATTCTTGAGTAATTGATTAATTTAAAACTGACAAGTATGATTTTACATAGGAAGTGCTGATGTTGGGACAAATGTAAAAGGGTCTGATCTGCAAATTTAAAGCTGCAGAAGTCTAATGGTTGAAAGATGAATCAGCTTGACTCATCCTCTATAAATTACTCTTTAGCAAGTTTTTTACTAGCTAATAATGCAAATATAAATCTTACAATTGCAAATGTCAGAAACCTAACAAGGATTTTCAGACAAACCCAATTTTAAAATCATGTTGTTACAAACAAGTTTTAAAGAGTTTGTTTAAATGAAAATATCCTAAATTATTTTGGAATTTACAAATTTAACAGTACAGATATAATAATCCTGCCAGGCTCCACAATAGCTTCTACCCTTTGGCTGTCTGGACTCTGAAGTCTGTGCTGGCCACCTCCACTCAGATTTGCTGCTAGCAGTTTAGTTATATGAAGTGCATTCATTGTATTTGTTAGTACAGCTTTTTTGTTGTTGCTGTTGCTTTTATCATGTATTTATTTATTACTGCCTATTTCAAGTTATTACTATCAATTCATACAATGTGCTCCTAGGGAATGCTGTTTCACACCACTATATGCTGCAATACTGTTTATGAATAGTATGACAATAAAGCCAATTGAAGTGACTTGACTTGATATTTCAATTTTTATTTTTGGTATTGATTTTCAGTTTCAGGTGAGAAAATGTCAGGGAATAAAATTAGGATGTACATATAATAAGATAAATCAGATTGTATGTGATATGATTCTTTATAAAACCTATGCTGAACTCCCCCAGAGATTATAACCCCCCTACCCACACTGGTTGTTACAACGGAAGAATTCCCATGTCTGTCACACATTAAATTCAAATCTTGCATTGTAATATGATATTTATGAATGCCAATACTAGTTTTCTTAAATGATAGCTGGCAACTACGTGATGGATATACCAGTCAGTCAGTCAGTCATTATCCAACCCGCTATATCCTAACACTGGGTCTCTGGGGTCTGCTGGAGCCAATCCCAGCCAGCACAGGGCGCAAGGCTGGAACAAACCCCGGTCAGGGCGCCAGCCCACCGCAGATGGATATACCACTCTTTTGAAATTGCTCTTACTATTAGTATTTATATATTTTTTATTCTTTTACAGAAAAATGCACAACATTGTCTAATTAAATACAGGACCTATTTAAACTAAAAAGGCAGAGAAAGAGATTTCCATTTTTGCCATGGTATCCTATCAATTTTCACTGGTATTGGTATTGGTATTAAATACACAAATTCTGGTATCACAACATCCCTAATTAAAAGTTATTCTGACATGTTCCGAAATTCTGTAGCTGACTCAAAAAGTGAGCAAGAAAAACTATCAACATAACTTTAAAGTGGTATTCTAACAATTGTAAGTTGAAAATCTCATTAAAAGCAATAATTTAATAAACAGATACATAAAAATATATAAATTTCAAATAAAAACATAATTTCAATGGTTGTGAGTAAACAAAGATGGAACACTCAATAAAAAGCCAAAATTTCTTATCAATTTTTATTTCATTAGAATCAAAATATATTACATACTAACAGGCTTGCAATAACTTACCATCAAAGCTACCATGAACCCCTGCAAACTGCAAAAGTCTGCTGTATGTCTGTAACGATGGCCTAAAGACAAACACACCAGTGTTGAAGCAGTCAGGCCATCCAGGGTCTGGTGCTGCAGAAAACTCCTCTCTGTCAAAGAGCTCATCCACATTACATAGCACCTGGAAGAAAAGAGGAATAGTAATTTTGATTGCAGGGTATACTGTAGTCAAGTGATATGTTTATAATGTCCCAGTCCAAAATTGTAACATATTTATCAGTATTTTTCACCAAATACCAATTTTTATATTTTTGACAGTTTTAGAAGGTTTTCAAAATGTTCGGATTGCTTTAGATCTGTCACTCATACTACTGCTGAAACTGCTGGACACAATGCCCACATCAGCAACACAATATTGTCAGGTATCCTCTGTTCACAGCTCTTATTGGACCTGACCTTAATGTAGGACAGCACCATGCAACACATACAGTAGCTGTTATAGTCACAACTGTTTGTCTGTCAAAGCTAAGGAATGAATACTGGTGTGCATGTGCTCCCATTGCCTCTCTTCCCATCTGACCTGATCCCTATACAGCACTTTTGAAATACCCTGAATCACATCTGAAGAGCCAGCCTCCTGTATGTAAAATCCATATGTACTGTATTTGTCTTTTGTGGGAAGTCTATATGCTTTCTTTGTATGAACGTTTATCTATATACAGGTACTCTGGTGTTCCTTCCATTTATGAAAGGTATGTATGATGCATTAACCGGTGACTCTAAATTGACCTTTTGTTAGTGTGTGTGAGTGGACCATTCAATGGACTGGCACTTTGTTCAAGGCTGTTATTTCCATTCTGCATAATGTTCCCAAATATTTACATTTGATTAATTTAACCAGTATGAGCAAGTATGAGTGCATGTAATATAGATTCCATACATGTGCATTTAATCATGTAGGTTCAGTCTCCTGCAACCACATTAAATATGGATAATGGAGAACAACAGAGAACAAAACTACACTTCACATCAAAGTGAACAATGTAAAAACGGTCAGTGTTCAAGCATGGGATTTGAAGCCACATGATCTATAAAATGGTACTCACACCTACTTTGTCACCGTGCTCCCCAGTTTGAATATATAAATGTATTTTTTTACATACAAATACAATTACTAATGTATCACAAACATTTTAAAATAGTTTTAGCAAAAAGTGTGGGCTTTTTACTTTTTACTGTCATAACAATATTAACATTATATCACATAAGATTATTGAAGAATCCTTATATGAAAGAGCTGGCTAATATACTCTAATATGCTATGGTTTTGCATGCATCAGTTTCTAAAAGTGAAAACCCATTCCACAAGGGACACCCACCAGCTGCCTCAAAACATAGCAAACCTATTAATAACTGCTGTCCTTTAAGACATTTAAGAAACTCAACCCCAAGCTAACTAACTGCAGCAACAGCTGAAAAAGTGGCAAATAGATGGCATTTAACAAATTATATTCACTCACAAGGGTGTCAGCATCCAGGAAAACGCACTTGGAGTACTGAATGAGAGTCCAACACTGCAGTTTGGTGAAGGTTATTCCTAGGTCTGGTCGTTTCATCAATGCCAAATGTGCTGTGTCACCGCTGTCTAATCCACTCACCTCAATGACCTCATCAAAAACACTGTCCAGAACAGTCCTGGGATTAATTAGGGAAGAAAAGAGAGCAGACATTTTATAAGGCACTTTTGACAGCAAAACAAACATTCTACTGATACAAAAGGCTGCAAGCAAAATTAAAATATCTATTTATTGCTGAGTACTCAGACATCTGACATAAACACATGGCTTCTATGCATCAGCAGTTACATAGGTCAAATAATATAAGAAGCTCTAATATTATATTCTAGCTCTTTTTTTCAAAACAGTATACTGTACCTTAAAAAAAAAAATTCTCTGGAAAACCCTGTACCATGGTCTCATTAATGTTATCCTCTGAAGTAACAAATTTAAAAGCAACAGAAGAACTAAGTGAATAATCACATAATGACAATTTTGCATAGCATTTGCAGACTTAAGCCATGAGGAAGGACAGATGTGCATGATGTTTAGGGGAAAGTAATCAAATTCCTGCTTCAACAAAAAAGGATAGATTGTAAGTTTTAGAAGAAATAACACATTAATATTTCAGTATTTTAACGATGACATCATGGTTGTTTTAAGTAAATCACCCATTATTCTGTTTAATATAAAACATATATAAACCATACAGTGTTTCTATTATAAAAACATTTTCTACAATTAAAACACTATGCCTAATTTCAAGACTTGAAAATGCTTAGCATTGCGATCAGCCGGTGTGGAGTGTACCCACATATGTATGGACTTTCTTTGGGCACTTCAGATCTCTCCTACAGCCAAATGAAGTGCAAGTACAGTTAACTGCCCTAGTATGAATGGGTGCTTGCAAAGTAAAGCCTGTAATGGACTATAATCCCTTCCATATTTTCTAACTATCTGCAACCCTTATATGAGGAGGGTGGCCTCAAACAAAAATTAATAAATTTACATGATTTTAGTGAGTATGGGGTTGTCGTGACATGCTTCCTTGACTGCTAGTTGTGCATATTAACATCCCCTGTATCTTAGTCAGACTGGTCTGCGGCTTACTCCCACCAAATCAAACAGGTTTGATCTTGTCTTAAGTTACATGGCAGGCTTATGTATATGCAAGTGCTGTCAACCAATGGGTGCTCACCTGAAGTAAATGCATATAATAAGAATGGCAGGAAAGAAGAAAAGTGGGTGTTTTGCCTTGCAGAAATTGAAAACAACTAACTTTGTATGTGTGGTGCGTTATGTTTATTGGACCATAACAGAGTGAAAAAAGGAAAAAGAAAGGGCTGAGACTGCAGCTGAACTCACCATACCTGGAAAGAATTTCTACAGCCACCATCACTCTAGGCCAGAACGATAATTGACTGTCAAAGTGTGGCGAGCTGATGATACTTTTGAAATCTTAAATTGTGTTGAAAGGGCATCACAGAATCTCATAGTTTGTCACTGTCTGAATTTTCCTGTCATGTAATCTGAGATCCTTAAGGGAACACGACCTAGCACCTGCAGTTGTTAAGTCTGGCATGCTTTCCAACTAGAAATAGTGCAATGTGCCACCAACTTAAGCCAAAATACTAATTAACTAATCAAGGATGTTTATTACTTGCAGAAAAGTAACAGTAAGAAATATTTATTTAATACTTCATAATTATTACTGTTTGCACAACAGAGAAAAAAGATATCCAAATGTTGAGTTCACATATCCTGTGTTTTTTTTTTGTTCTTTACACAATAGACAGTGTTTAAGACTTATCAGCAAAATCATAAGAGAATAAGGAAGTTTCCTGTTTTTCACAGTTGAAAAAACTTAGCAATTAGTTAAAAGGAAGAGTTACATTATTACGAGGAATTTGTATTTAACTTCTACATTAGGCAGAGTACTCTACAATGTAAGTCACCTACCCAGAGATCATTGTAATTGTGTACATTGAGATTTTACAGAAATTTGGATAAAGGCATAACATCTCATTTATTTTTTGTTTGCTTTTCAAACTGTTACAATAAACAATTGTAACAGTAACAATAAAATGTAAACAATTAGACAAGAATATCTGCATTGGGGATCTAACAAGTAATTAATCACTTATCTAATATTGACCATCTTGTCTTCAATATTAGAATTTGAAAACAATCCTCCTATCAAGTTGGAATCATAACACAATTGAAATCAGGATTAATAAGGTTATTTTCCTTGCAGTGAGATGTATTTTCTATTAGGTGATCTCTTTCTAGAAAACAAAGAAATCCTTTATTATAATAAAGTTAATAACCTTCAAATTTGACCTCTTTTTAAGGAGAATATTTACAACTCTAAATAACAATGATTTTCAAAAAGCAAAGTTTTCTAATGATTTGATGTTAAAAACATTAAATGCATTTAAATATATTCTAAAACATGTGAACACATATATTGTAAAACCATAAATACATACTGTTTTTAAGAATATCTATTAAGTTTTCTAAAAAAAAAAATTTGAAGGCTTGCATTTATATGAACATTTATTTATTTATTTTGCATTTTCCGAAGCATCCAGCAAAATCTGTCATGTAAGTATTAAAAGACATAAAAAACACTTTTAATGCTACCTAGCATCTTAATGATGACTGGTGTGTTATGAATGTGAAGTGATGCCAGCCAGTAGTGAGGGTCCATCAGGATTGAAAAAAGAAACAGCTGGATATCCTCCGAGAAAATGACATTGTCATAAGTTGGGCAGCAGATGCCCTTTGTATTCAGTAGACCAGTATAGCAAAGCAGGAATTACTAGGGTGTTGTATACCTTCAATGTATGCTATATGCACTGAAAAGGGTTTAGAGAGAGGCACCAGCATATGTACTGTAAGAAAAAAGCAGTATGAGTGGAAGTACACAATGTTCTCTCAGGACACTAGGGGTCAGGTTGAATTATACTTGCAAGGGTTACCTGACCCTCTTTTAAAATATATGATGAGGCCAAACTGGGAACGAAATACATAGTAACATAAGGTCCCAGAAGATGGCATAAGAAGGGAATATATGGGAACCCTCTGTTCCTCTATGAGATTAGGCAGCTGAAGAACTACCATGCAGATTTCAGTTTTAATGGTAACTAAAGGTTCAGGGTGGAGTAATATCCAGGATTGGCTAAATAGAAGCTCATGATCATCAGATGGGATTTAAAGCCACTTTGTTTTCAGAGAATGGAAGTATAAAATCTGAAGGAGATCTTGGGGTGAATCCAACTAGCAATAGGAAGAAAAGCTAAGATCAAAACATGTTATTTGAGAGGAAACAGCAAGAAAGAGGGAGTTGGGGTATTGGGAGCTTAGTGCATAGGTGCAAAAATGATGTAAGGTCAAAATGGTAGAGCTTTATATGTATGGTTCAGAACCTGTGTAGGTAGGCACTGACTAGCACTGTACCTAAGATTAGTTTACATTTCTTCATTTATATTTTGTGTTCTACCTATGGTTATCTCTCTCCTGTAGTTTTTTGTAGTACTTAATATGATGCCATTGTGCATTTTTGCCTTCTGGAGTTTTCCTGAGGGCAGATGGCTGCCATGTGAGTTTCCTTATATGATATTAGTACAATGATTAACTAATAAAATGCTATAGCTAAAAGACTATCAAAAGACTTCTCATAAAAAGAATGTTTAATATTTAATGATGCAGACCCTTTAACAATATTGTATGTGAGTATATGTTTTACTGTTTCTTTTCCTACATAGCAGAATTTAAATACGTTTTACATTCATGCTAACTGTTACAATGACTAGAGAAGTGTGCACCTTTTGTTTTTTTCTTTTGACACTTTGCTGTATTCCATTAATTAAACAACTGCAAATGTTACCTTAAATAAACAGGATAAACAAAACATAACCTTCTTAAATATTCTTAATCTAACTGGGAGTGCAAGGCAAGAAACAACAATAGACAAAGGCACCAGTCCAACACAGGACCCACTCATGAAGACACCCACATTCTCACTAATATAATAACCACTTACCTAGTCCCTTCACTGCAAACATTCAACATGCTGTTTATAGCATACAGACATACTGAAGGTATTCAGTAGTTCCCAAATACAGTGTGACACAGAAAAACGGGAACTTTTGAAATGCGCAGTGGCAGCCATGTACAATTGGCAGTACTGCAGAACAGGGACCTTGAGCTGTAAACAATCTCTCCATTTAGTAATTTAGTAATCAATTGCAAGGCAATCAATGGCAGCTGTGCGAAAATTGTTCAGTAACCATGTCATCTCAAGATTCGGTGACATTCCCTGGCCCTGAAGATCACCGGATTTGTCCGTTTGTGATTTTTTCTTGTGGGGCTACCTTAAGAGTCGGGTCTACACGACTCAGTCAAGGACACTGAATGAATTGAAACAAAGAATTCAAGACGAAATTCGTGGTATCCCAGCTGAGATGTTGCAACGATCAATGGGGAACCTTAACAGCAGATTAGAAGAATGCATATGTACAGGAGGACGCCATCTACAGGACGTAATTTTCAGACATTGATAATTTGGATTACTGTTTCTTAAAAGGCAAGTTGTAGTGGTTCAATTGCTGTCAATAATTTTTTTTTGTTGGATTTCTTCTATTTTTATTGGGTTTTTCAAAAGTTTCCATTTTTCTGTGTCACCCTGTATTAGAATACACTAAATATGTGATCTAAGACACTTTGGTTTTATAATGTGTAATGGATGGTGTAACAAGACAAGACTTCAGACATGGGAAAGGTTTGGGGCAGGCACCCGTATAATATGTTCCTGGCTGCAAAAGTAAAGAATTGTAAGACCAGAGTAGTTTACAAGACTGAGTCCAAAACAGAACTGAATTCCAGAGGAAGGGAGTGAGGCTTTATAGGAGGTCTGGGGGAAGTGATGTCATCCTCGGGGCCGGGACCGGAAGTGACGTGTCCCGAGTTGAGGCAGTGGCTACTGGTGGGATTTCCCAGGAAAGGACTGCAGGGGACTTAGAAAGAGAGTTAGTGCACCCCACCGTCCCCTGGGCAGATGTGTTACCATTATTCTTTAAGCCCTTCAGCTGCCTCCTATTCACACGTGTGTGACAATGGGAAGGATGGTCTGGATTCCTGAATGGGATGGATGTACTCTTGCCTAGCCAAAAGGCCCATATAGTGGAAGGAAAGGGAGAGACTATCAGGAATATGTAATCCTCTAAAGCACTAGATGGCAGACTCTTTTGGTTGTAGCATCCTTGCATGTACCTATGGGGCACCCTGGGTTTTGTAGTCCCATTGGACAGCCCTGTGGTGTGCTGTAGGTACCATCAGAAAGTCTTGACAAGAACAGGCATTGTCACTTTGAGGGGCTTCCGCCTTACCTGGAAATGCTACCTCCTTGCAATGCTGCAGCACTGTAAGTATTCCCATGTTTTGTACAAAGGGAGTGGTATGGAGGCATCCCTACCTCTGTCCCACCATCTTGAGATGTCCCAGGATAAAAGGGGCAAAACATCAGGGAAGGGTGGCTCCTAATTAATGATTCTGCAGCCTCCCCACTGGCACCGACAGAGGTGCGTCAGGCAGTAATGCCTAGCGGGTGACAAATACCTGTGCTTCCATCTTAAGATCAGATGGCGTTTTATAAGATGTGAATGTCAGTATACTTTTAATCTCCATATGGCAAGAAAGTATCATTAAGCCTCCGCAGAAGAATTATCAGGCTTATAATATCCAAGAGTTAATTGATATGAGGAATGAGGAAAAGCAAAAGGAACTGTAAAATAATCAGTGAAATGCACAAAGTAAATTATATTTGTTATTCACAGTTATTTTATTATAGTTTATTCCATGAGAAAACAAATCACAAATCAAACTAATAAGAATATATTTAGTTCCATTTTTATTTGGTAAACATGAAGCTCTCATTTTCCTGGAACAGATGTTCAATATAATATTGCAAACTTTAATTTTCTGTGTGTTTACCAAATTTAATAAACATTACTTTTTCAATTTCTTGTCTTTAACAGTATAGATGTTGTATTATGTTTAAATAACCTACATTTCATAAGCAGATTTCCAGAACATTTTCATTCCAATGTGCAACATCTGCCTTTTGTGCTTATGAAGGTTAAACAATGATGCACTGTATGGAGCTGTAAAGAACATTTCATTTATTCTTCCTTTTTTTAAATCTATTTATTCTAAAAGAGAGCACTGGGGTATGACACTCATCCTAAAAATATCACATGTAAGGCAACAGTATTAATGCATTTAAATGAACACCTCTAGCACAAATGGACAAACCTGATCATCTCATTGCCACCTACAAGTCTGTTGTCGACAGCAGCAGCTCTCTACCTCTCTACCTGAAGTTCTTATGTGTTTTTGGGGTTTGGTTATTATTGTATTTATATTTTCCTTAAGCTTCTGTAATTAAACATTTCACTAAAATTCATGTTGTGTATATAACTGTATGTGACAAATATATTTTTTTTAATTTTAGATATCCTACACATAAACGAAAACAAAGTACCAGACTCCATAGAGAACATAACCCTAACAATGCAGCTGTAAAGTTGCAGTGCAATAGTCATATTAACACTTTCTCTATGATTTTTACATTATTACATATTTTATTTATCAAAAAAATCTGATTACACAAATGTCATTGACATATGCTAAGTTTGCAATATTCCTACACTCGACAACACAAACAAAATTATAACAAAAAACAAACACAAACAACACTTATGAATTTGTTGTGAAAAGTTAGAAGTACATTTCAAATCATGTCTTTTATATGACAGAAGCATACTCATAAATAGATAAGTAGCTGCAGGAGCACACATAATCTGTAACATTAACTGAAAACTGGACACATTACATTAACATTTAAGTGATGATTTAACTCATCTTTATATTATTTCAGTTGACAATTAAAGAGAAGACCTCAAAGGCAGGAGATGTGCTGATGAATGACTGACTAGTGCGCCTTACCTGATGCTGCTGGATACTTGTGGTGTTATTAAAATAACCAGCTGCCTGGATGTCCTTTGATGCCGAAGAGAATGACCAAGAACCAAGGCTCCCAACCCATACACATCACTGGTAGCCAGAGTCACAAACGCCTGGTCTGTTACTGTAAATACAAGCAACAAAAATTGACTAACCAAGAATAGTATATCATGCAAAGGTAAACTCTAAAATGTGAATGAAGTGTGTGATGATGAAGTCATATTAAGAATGTGAGGAATATGACTAACAAGCCCACTGAGCTTGTTTGGCACGATCGGGAGTCTCCAACTCTGGTCATGGAGGGCTACAGTGGCTACAGGTTTTCATTTTAACCCCTTTCTTAATTGTTTACCAGTTTTTCTGCTAATTAACATTTTTTTTGCCTTCATTTTAAATGACTTGCTACTTAAGACTCAAATCTTTTTTTTTTCCTTAATTAGCAGCCAAACAGTAATGAGATATAAAATGAGCCAACACATTACCAGCAAGCTGTGTCCATCATACAATATCTGAAAATAAAGACAGATGAAGGTCTAGGTTACACTCCATGAGTAGAGTTGGAGAACTCTGGATTAGATAATACTTGAGTTGTCCCAACATCTCATTCCAGGAATAATTTGAAAAGTTGTGAATATTTTCTCTTCAACATTACTCAGCAATTTATTCCAGATACCCACAACACTTTAACAAGTATTGGTATTATATGAAGAAGTCGGGAGTGGCAGAAAAGTACGTCAGAGTTGTACAGGATATGTACGAGGGAAGTGTAACATTGGTGAGGTCTGTGGTAGGAGTGACAGATGCATTGAAGTTGGAGGTGGGATTACATCAAGGATCAGCTCTGAGCCCTTTCTTATTTGCAATGGTGACAGACAGGTTGACAGACGAGATTAGACAGGAGTCCCCGTGGACTATGATGTTTGCTGATGACACTGTCATCTGTAGCGATAGTAGGGAGCAGTTTGAGAAGACCCTGGAGAGGTGCAGATATGCTTTGTAGAGGAGAGTAATGAAGGTCAGTAGGACCACCACGACAGAATACATGTGTGTAAATGAGAGGGAGGTCAGTGGAATGATGAGGATGCAGGGAGTAGAGTTGGCGAAAGTGGATGAGTTTAAATACTTGGGATCAACAGTACAGAGTAATGGGGATTGTGGAAGAGAAGTGAAAAAGAAAGTGCAGGCAGGGTGGAATGGGTAGAGAAGAGTGTCAGGAGTAATTTGTGACAGACGGGTATCAGCAAGAGTGAAAGGGAAGGTCTACAGGACAGTAGTGAGACCAGCTATGTTATATGGGTTGGAGACGGTGGCACTGACAAGAAAGCAGGAGACAAAGCTGGAGGTAGCAGAGTTAAAGATGCTAAGGTTTGCACTGGGTGTGACGAGGATGGATAGGACTAGAAATGAGTACATTAGAGGGTCAGCTCAAGTTGGACGGTTAGGAAACAAAGTCAGAGACGTGAGATTGTGTTGGTTTGGTCATGTGCAGAGAAGAGATGCTGAGTATATTGGGAGAAGGATGTTAAGGATAGAGCTACCAGGGAAGAGAAAAAGGGGAAGGCCTAAGAGAAGGTTTATGGATGTGGTGAGAGAGGACATGCAGGTGAAGGATGTGACAGAACATGATACAAAGGACAGAAAGATATGGAAGAAGATGATCCGCTGTGGCAACCACTAACAGGAGCAGCCGAAAGGAGAAGAAGAAGAAGACCCACAACACTTTAACAAGTGTTGTCTGGTTTTTCTTAAACACACCTCTCTTTAATTCCACTGGCAGCCTTAAGTGTGTGATTCATTATTTAATGGAAATAATGCTGTTAAATTTGGAAGATCAGGTTTAGAACCATGCAGAAAACTCTATAGGTCGGATAAAAAGCAAACTTCATTAGCCTGTCTAAATAGCAAAGGCCCTTTAGATCCACAATGCACTTGGTTACTCTTTTCTGCAGAAAGTTATAAAATGCAGCCAAAAGCATGGTGAAATGGAATACAAGGCCTTCAATAAGAGTCAAAACGCTGGCCAGGACTCTCTCGTAGACTGCCCAAATTACGCTACAGCCTATGGAGTCATCTCTTTTTTTTATTAGCTTATTCTAAAATATTATTGATTAGATCCTGCCAGATTTTGAAAAAGTTCTGCACATATCCTCTATTAAGCAGTCATCTCTGACTATTACTTGCAGGCTTTGAGCTGCTTGGGCCCAAAATGAGGAACAGGTTTTAGAAGTTCAAATAACTTATTAATGGTCCAAAAATGAACAAAAATGCCCTACAAGAGTAACCATATAGCTCTTGCCTGTTGGGAAAATATGAAGTATCATTATAAAGGAAGAATTTATAGACAAAAAAAAAAACAGAAAAAGGGGCAAAATAGAAGGCAAAAAGGATCTACCTAAAAGGTAGTCAAAAGTAAATAGGTTCCAAATTCAGAAATCTTATTACAGAAGCGAAACATCCATAAGAGAAGATGATCAAAAAGAAGACAATACTCTCAATTTGAAAACTCCAACAAAGTCAGTGATCCACTACTGGGACTCACTCTCTGACCTCAATATAAAGGCAGCAGGAAGACCCAGAAGTGGTGACATCAGAGTGGCCCCACTTCCTGGAGTTCAACCCACAAAATAGAAAGGAATGGCAGAGAATTTAAAGATATAGTACACAAATAACAAGTAATAATCAAACCTGATAGAAATTACAAAAAGATATGACAAATAATAATTCAAAAACAAGAATAACACAGAAAATATGTGTATGTTATATGAATATATGAATGTAGTGAGAGGTCAAGCAAAATGACACCTTTTATTGGCTAACTAGAAAGATTACAATATGCCTTCTTCAGGCAAGATGTAATACAGAAACTGGAGTTCCCTGTGTTTATATACTGTAGACACCATGACAGATACAACATTGGAAGACTACAAACTCTTCAGGCTAAGATTCATTAAGCAAGAGAGGAGAACAATCTATAGGCAAGATCTGTGGTTGGACTTGGATGGATCTTATCCACAGATCTTGCCTATACATTGTTCTCCTAATCAGAAGAATCAGATGTTCAAACTTCAGAATCAGATGTTCAGATGTATATGGAAGTGCACTTTATAAAACGAAACTGTACTGAACCTACTACAGTATATGCCCTATGTCTGTTTGTGTTTCACCTGCCTGTTTGCCCACTCATTAATGTGCATTACCTGCTGTACATTCAAATAAGCATGTTCAGATAATGTGAATACATTATACTGCACTCTGTTTCATGTGTACAATTCTAATTTCTCTTTCTGTAAGTATACATAGTTCTCCTGGCTTTTATATCTAAAGTATGATTTATAAAAAAATTCTTTAAATTGATCCATCTATTTTACATATGCATGGCCAGACCATTCATCCATCAATTCCTATTATACTGTATATAGATAGAACAGATAGCTAAATAGACAGATGGTGCAATAGTAAAGGCTTTGGACCACAAACCTTAATGTTGTGGGTTCAAATCCCGCTACTGACACTGTGTGGCCATGACCAGGTCACTTGACCTTCCTGAGCTCCAGTAGGAAAACCAAAAGAAATTTAACCAATTGTATCATAAATGTTATAAGTTGCCTTGGATAAAGGCATCAGCCAAATACTGTACGTAAATGTAAATAGACAGATTGAATCATTATTAACCTTGAAGAAAATTGCAGGGTTACAGTTACAGGCAAAACAGGCACAAATGTAGATAAAACAAGAATTATCTATTTTATAAAATTATATATATATCTACAGTATATTATAGTAAATTAACAAAGATTAGCTATCTACTAAGTGTAAAGTATTTTAAATTGTTCATACTTATCAGTTACAATTTCACAGTGCAGGATCTCAGATACTGGCACAGTATATTAAACACAGGCTCATTGTCTATTAAGATGTCTGCTACACCAGCTCAGTACCACTCAGCACACAGGGAACAAGAGCACCTCTGCCAAGGGCTGCCTTATTATAAATGCCTGATGGCTAAGGGTAGCAATGACCTCACATGAAGCTCCTTGAAGCAACGCAGTTGTCTCAGTCTATTACTGACACTGCTTTTCTGTTTAGCCATAGCCTCATACAGGGAGTGAAAGTCAATGTCCAGGATAGTGAGGAATCTCCTGAGTGTCCTCTGTTCTAGCACTTTCCTCCAGTGAGTCCAGCCTGGCTCCCATGATTGAACCTGCCTTTTTTAGTCAGTTTGTTCTGTCTGTTGTGCATCAACTGTGCTAAGGCCATTTCCCTAGCACACTACCGGATAGAAAGATACACTGGCCACTACAGACTGATAGAAATGTGACTGTGCATGAGATTTACTCAAAATAAATGTGTGCAGATACGCTGAATATATTGCACAGTGTGTCTTCATTAAAATTATCACTGCTATATCTGTAAATGGGTATATTTTTTATTAAAAAAAGATGCTGAGTCTATCCAATCCATCTGTGCTTGTGATCTGTTAATATGTCTGTCTCTATCATGCCTATATAGCACATACTATGCATATAGTATAGGACAATTTGTTTAAAAAATATTATTAGATTATATTATCTTTCATATTGCCATATTATTATTATTATTACAGTTCTTAAAAAGACACACAAAAAAGAAACACACAAGTATCTGTGTATGGCATTTTTTTCCGCAAGGTGTTTTATTGTACTTTAGCCTTCCAAACTGTAGTGCACTGTACAAAATATAATTCATAAAAGTACATGTATATATGTACTGTAAATGCCCCTCTGTGCTATCTATGTGATCTATCCCTGTCTCTGATCTACCTACGTGATCGAACTACTTAACCCCTTAGAACTAAATAAATAAAGGTGAACCCGGCCACTTCAGTGGCGCAACAGTTACCAAGCGATAAATAAACAGATGCCTACCTGGCATAATACACGCTAGGCAGATTCGGGCCTTCTTTGCAACGGTAAAAGATCCAGATGACGGTGCATTTAATCCTGCTCGAATACTGCCAGTCTCTCTCTCTCTCTCTCTCTCCCTCTGTCGAGCCGCAGAAGATGCCGGCTCTCTTCACGTCAGGCCCCTACAGTGAGATTACCAGTATCTCAGAGGAGAGTTTCCTTTAATGTTATCACCCCGTTAGATCGAAACGAATATGTATAAACGCTGCTAACGTATTATTATTTTCATCTAATGCCACTTATTGAGGACTGTATCGGACGGATTCCCAGGTGGGGTGATGGAGGTAGGACGGTGGACGGAGGAGGAGGAGGAGGAGGTGTTGAGTGGATAAACGCAAGGTTAATCCAGCGGTGAGCGAGTCTGCCGCACGACTGATAATCGCTCGCTCGCTCCGTTGGCGCCACCGCAATCAGGCCAGGGTAGTCGCACTGGACACGCGCTCGGACGCGTCCTTGGGAGCTGCGCGCGTTCTTTACTTGTTTTGACGTCGCCGGCCGTGGGAGGGCAGGTAAACACTGTCATCGGCGGAGACTGACCACGCAGAACATGCACGACTCCATTCCTCGCAGTGTCCAGCGTGACACCTGCCGGAGACTGAGAGGTACGACTCGAGTACTGTACAGCACGAGCCAATTGCTAATTAACTTGATAGCGCAAGGCATTGTTGTGACAGTGATTTAAAACTCGGTCGGTCGCTACTGGAATTGCAATGTCCTCGTTTAACCCGGCAATGAGGATGTGCACCGACACGTATTTGGGAAACACCTCTGGCGGATCTTGCCACCACTCCAGAGTTGTTTGCGGTTCTATCATTACTTATTATTTGACTGAACAAAACGACTTACAACATTTGGTTACATTCTTCAGTTGTAGCACGTACACATAGTTATACATTGTCAGCGGGAGGACTTGTGCCCGCAACGTCAGGGTTTGATGTCCAAAGTCATAACCACTGCACCACACTACAAGTTTAAACAGGGGAGAATATACGAACTACACAACTATTGCCTGGCCCGAGATTTCAGCCTACGATTCTGAAACCCAGAGGTAGTAACATCAACCCTATTGCCACCTAAGATTATACTCAGTGTTACTGTAATTAATCACCCAACCCGATATACGAACTTGTTGGGTTTAACGGATATGAGATTGTCCTTGCGGCTGCAGATTTTAAAAGGTCCAGGGTTTGGAGCTGGTTCGGGTCCAAGCCAACCCACAGTAGTTGCTGCCCAACCGTCAACCACAACAACATTTAGTGTACTGTATTTCTGTGGCACACTTTCATACAAAGGATGTAGCTCAAAATTCTGTACATGTCAAAGAAAACATTAAATTTAGATTAGAATAAAAATAAATAGTAAGCAAAAGATAAATAAATAATGCACACTTACATAAAGTAGGTGCATAATTGAGAGAAATATAGAATTGTAAATATAATATAATATTGGGTGGCGCAGTGGTAGCAATGCTGCCTCGCAGTAAGGACACCTGGGTTCGCTTCCCGGGTCCTCCCTGCGGGGAGTTTGCATGTTTTAACCCGTCTGCGTGGGTTTCCTCCCAGAGTCCAAAGACATGCAGGTTAGGTGCACTGGCGATCCTTAATTGTCCCTAGTGTATGCTTGATGTGTGTGTGTTCCCTGTGGTGGGCTGGCGTCCTGCCCAGGATTTGTTTCAGCCTCCTGCCCTGTGTTGGCTGGGATTGGCTCCAGCAGACCCCCATGACCCTGTGTTAGGATATAGTCGGTTGGAAAATGACTGACTGATAATATAATATAGAATTTTTTTTTTTTTTTTTTTTATATATATTTTTTTTTTTATTAATTTTATTTTATTACAATCCAGACAAAGCAATCAAGTTTTTACAAAGAGAAAAATTAAGAACAGATCGATATATCGATAATATAGAATTTTTTTAAGTTTTAAAATGTCAGTCCAATGATAAGGTCAAATGGTCAGAGTGGACAGAAAAACTGAAAAAACTGGAGAAAAAAAATCGGTAGGGGATCCAGGCCAAAAGACTTACCAACCCCAGCCCACTTTTTTTTCTTTCTTTTTTTGGCTTGGCTTTCCTCTGTGCTGCTGATTCCTCCCACAGTCCAAAGACGTGCAGGTTAGGTGGACTGATGTTGATAAACCAGCCTGTTAGTGTGTGTGTGTATTTGTGTGAGAGAGTGAGTGTATGTTCACCCTGCAATGAGTTGGCTCCCTGTCCAGGTGTTGTTCCTACATTGCACCTGACAATTGCTGGGATGGGTTCCAGCTGTCCCACAACCCTGGCTTGAATAAGTAGGTAAGAAAGATGAATGGATGGTTGGACATGGACTAGTCTGTATCATATATATATATATATATATATATATATATATATATAAAAAATTAATTAATATATATATATATAATTTTTAACCTTACAAATTTAAAGAGGTCCACTTCAAAATCATAAATAAATTTTACCCAACTAATAAATTAAGTATAATATTAATAGACTCGCAAAGTTCAGTTTCTGCACAGAAGATTCATGTCTCTTACACTGTTTTATTTCTACACTAAATACTTACAAACTATTCTACATAATAATGTTAATTGGAATATAAATACAGTACAAAGGACATGTACTCTAAATGCAATCAGTGCTTATTTCTCTTCTGTAAACTGCTACTATATAAAGTGGTCAAGGACCTCATGTTGTCATTTGATCACAGTCTGATCCTGTCTTTCATCAGCTTTATTGCTTGTTTTAGTAGTCTGACACACCAACATTTAAAATAGCCACAGCAGTTTACCAAACATTCAGCTAAACTCATTGGGGCTGACTTAGATGATTTGGTAACTGTGTGTCTGAGGGCAATATTGACAAAACTGAACATGCAGAACTTAACTTCAGTAAATTATGGAGGACAGTCACTTTGAAGGCCCTCAAAAATTGTTCCAGAAATTCCTTTCTTATCAGTGCTATATGTCTTTTTAATAAGGAATATCGGAGATAATTAAACATTTTCATGAGTGTAGAGTTTACATATGTATCATGTAACTATTTTAGGTACAAATTTCCTACCAAACTGCTAGAAGATAGCAAAGAATCTATTTTTCAAATGATGTAAATATTCAGAATGTCTGTGTAAGTTATAATCTGTATTGTCTCTATTTGTTTCATTATTTAAAGAAATATATACAGTGGTGTGAAAAACTATTTGCCCCCTTCCTGATTTCTTATTCTTTTGCATGTTTGTCACACAAAATGTTTCTGATCATCAAACACATTTAACCATTAGTCAAATATAACACAAGTAAACACAAAATGCAGTTTTTAAATGATGGTTTTTATTATTTAGGGAGAAAAAAAATCCAAACCTACATGGCCCTGTGTGAAAAAGTAATTGCCCCTTGAACCTAATAACTGGTTGGGCCACCCTTAGCAGAAATAACTGCAATCAAGCGTTTGCGATAACTTGCAATGAGTCTTTTGCAGTGCTCTGGAGGAATTTTGGCCCACTCATCTTTGCAGAATTGTTGTAATTCAGCTTTATTTGAGGGTTTTCTAGCATGAACCGCCTTTTTAAGGTCATGCCATAGCATTTCAATTGGATTGAGGTCAGGACTTTGACTAGGCCACTCCAAAGTCTTCATTTTGCTTTTCTTCAGCCATTCAGAGGTGGATTTGCTGGTGTGTTTTGGGTCATTGTCCTGTTGCAGCACCCAAGATCGCTTCAGCTTGAGTTGACGAACAGATGGCCTGACATTCTCCTTCAGGATTTTTTGGTAGACAGTAGAATTCATGGTTCCATCTATCACAGCAAGCCTTCCAGGTCCTGAAGCAGCAAAACAACCCCAGACCATCACACTACCACCACCATATTTTACTGTTGGTATGATGTTCTTTTTCTGAAATGCTGTGTTCCTTTTACGCCAGATGTAACGGGACATTTGCCTTCCTAAAAGTTCAACTTTTGTCTCATCAGTCCACAAGGTATTTTCTCAAAAGTCTTGGCAATCATTGAGATGTTTCTTAGCAAAATTGAGACGAGCCCTAATGTTCTTTTTGCTTAACAGTGGTTTGTGTCTTGGAAATCTGCCATGCAGGCCGTTTTTGCCCAGTCTCTTTCTTATGGTGGAGTCGTGAACACTGACCTTAATTGAGGCAAGTGAGGCCTGCAGTTCTTTAGACGTTGTCCTGGGGTCTTTTGTGACCTCTCGGATGAGTCGTCTCTGCGCTCTTGGGGTAATTTTGGTCGGCCGGACACTCCTGGGAAGGTTTACCACTGTTCCATGTTTTTGCCATTTGTGGATAATGGCTCTCACTGTGGTTCGCTGGAGTCCCAAAGCTTTAGAAATGGCTTTATAACCTTTACCAGACTGATAGATCTCAATTACTTCTGTTCTCATTTGTTCCTGAATTTCTTTAGATCTTGGCATGATGTCTAGCTTTTGAGGTGCTTTTGGTCTACTTCTCTTTGTCAGGCAGCTCCTATTTAAGTGATTTCTTGATTGAAACAGGTGTGGCAGTAATCAGGCCTGGGGGTGGCTACGGAAATTGAACTTAGGTGTGATACACCACAGTTAGGTTATTTTTTAACAAGGGGTCAATTACTTTTTCACACAGGGCCATGTAGGTTTGGATTTTTTTTCTCCCTAAATAATAAAAACCATCATTTAAAAACTGCATTTTGTGTTTACTTGTGTTATATTTGACTAATGGTTACATGTGTTTGATGATCAGAAACATTTTGTGTGACAAACATGCAAAAGAATAAGAAATCAGGAAGGGGGCAAATAGTTTTTCACACCACTGCATTTCTACCTGTTATTGGATGCAAATGAGAAGGCATATTCCACATTTTCTTGTGTAAACAGCATATCTAAAACACACCTTGAAATGTAGTCCTTGAATCTATTCTAATTTTCATGATATTCTACAATGACCAAAAAGCTATCCAGTTTTGTCTAAATGTAGTTATTTCTGATTAAAAATCTGAAGGAAATGTGATAAAAAATATGCTTTTCTTATTTGTAAGATTTCATATACATATGTCAAAATTTCTGAATGTTAGACATTGTATTGCACATTTTTGTAAGGACATTAAAATATTAGAAATAGCATTAAAAACAGGAAAACACACAGGCAATAAAAATGAGAAAGATTCTCGGCTCTTTTTTGACAGTTTTTAATGTTAATCTTTGAATCCCTGCTTTACATAAAGGTTTAGCTATTTGGGCTTTTGTAGGTGAAGTATTATTTTTTTAATGTTTGTATATTACACTCATGGAAAAATTGTATTACTAATGTATTTTAATTTTGATGCAACAAAAATTGTGATATCAAAGATGGATGGATGTCAAATTTCAAAGCACTAATAGCAAACTTCCAAAAGTTGATGATACATTTTCAAATGTTGATGTTAATTTTCAGTTGCCAAATTGTAACCCCCTGTGAAATGATCAGACTCGACACACTTAAAAAGGTTTGAGGCAGCCACCCGTATAATATCGCTGGCTGCCAAGGGTTTGAAAATCAACACTGATGAGCATTTGATGGAGTCTAAAGAAGAACTGAATCACTGTTGTAAAGATGGTGGCTTTAAACGCCAAGACTGGAAGTGATGTAAGCAACCAGAAATGATGTGCTTCTGGGCGATGGAACCGGAAGTGACGTTATCAGGGATGAATCAGACAGGTTTTCCTGTGTTTGATTTGGCGCACGAGTGTGACACCCCATATCAATTGTTCAGTATGTAAGATAGCATTTGAAAACCACAATTTCATATTTCTAAATGTGTATATAAAATATTGAAACAATGATATAAAAATCCTTTTTCCAGTGTACACAAAAATACTTTATCAACAATGAACTGAAATACTACAGTAATATTGTATTGTCAAATTTTGCTTTCAGACTTAATTAAGATCCCACCAATTAACTTCTCTGTAGGAATAACTTCAAGGTTATTCTTTGGTGCAGTATGTCCTTTACAGTGCCACACACCTTTAGTTGACCACAACTAGTGATCTGTATATACAGCTGCATTAAACTTTGTCTCACTCAGACCAGTAAGAGGGTCCTTATGTTAGTAAAGTTGAGGTTTAAACCTGAAAAAGCACATTCTCAAACAGTGTAATGTTTGGGTTAATAGCAGCGAGCATTTTCACAACCTCCAGTGTACCAAAGAGGGAGACATTATTTTCTTTTAGAAGCCCAGAGTACATATCACTTAATGGTGGGCATCGTATTTTTTTATGAGATAGATCTCTGTGACTGCATAACGCAAGATCTGTTTGTAATGGAGCACAGTGGAGTTTGTAACGCCTTTCAAAAGGTTAATGGCCATCTCCTAAGGTCGAACACTTGAACATTTGTGACAGGAGCATTGCTGGAACATTTAAATCATCACCTGTGATCAACAAGCTGCTGAATATTTTAGGTCACTTTCTCAATAGTAGCAAGCCCTGTCATTTGAAGAATTAACCTGCTGCATCAGGTACAGTATCATCACAAAGGTCAAAAACATGTCTATTTAGTTGGTAAAATAGTTTAAATGTTATACAGTTAGGTCCATAAATATTTGGACAGAGAGAACTTTTTTCTAATTTTGGTTCTGTACATTACCACAATGAATTTTAAATGAAACAACTCAGATGCAGTTGAAGTGCAGACTTTCAGCTTTAATTCAGTGGGGTGAAAAAAAACGATTGCATAAAAATGTGAGGCAACTAAAGCATTTTTTTAACACAATCTCTTCATTTCAGGGGCTCAAAAGTAATTGGACAATTGACTCAAAGGCTATTTCATGGGCAGGTGTGGGCAAGTCTGTCGTTATGTCATTATCAATTAAGCACATTAAAGGCCTGGAGTTGATTTGAGGTGTGGTGCTTGCATGTGGAAGATTTTGCTGTGAACAGACAACATGTGGTCAAAGGAGCTCTCCATGCAGGTGAAAGAAGCCGTCCTTAAGCTGTGAAAACAGAAAAAAACCATCCGAGAAACTGCTACAATATTACGAGTGGCAAAATCTACAGTTTGGTACATCCCGAGAAAGAAAGCAAGCACTGGTGAACTCAGCAACGCAAAAAGACCTGGACGTCCACGGAAGACAACAGTGGTGGATGATCACAGAATCATTTCCATGGTGAAGAGAAACCCCTTCACAATAGCCAACCAAGTGAACAACACTCTCCAGGGCGTAGGAGTATCGATATCCAAGTCTACCATAAAGAGAAGACTGCATGAAAGTAAATACAGAGGGTGCACTGCAAGGTGCAAGCCACTCATAAGCCTCAAGGATAGAAAGGCTAGATTGGACTTTGCTAAAGAACATCTAAAAAAGCCAGCACAGTTCTGGAAAAACACTCTTTGGACAGATGAAACCAAGATCAACCTCTACCAGAATGATGGCAAGAAAAAAGTATGGAGAAGGCGTGGAACAGCTCATTAGCCAAAGCATACCACATCATCTGTAAAACACGGTGGAGGCAGTGTGATGGCCTGGGCGTGCATGGCTGCCAGTGACACTGGGACACTAGTGTTTATTGATGATGTGACACAGGACAGAAGCAGCCGAATGAATTCTGAGGTGTTCAGAGACATACTGTCTGCTCAAATCCAGCTAAATGCAGTCAAATTGATTGGGCGGTGTTTCATGATACAGATGGACAATGACCCAAAACATACAGCCAAAGCAACCCAGGAGTTTATTAAAGCAAAGAAGTGGAAAATTCTTGAATGGCCAAGTCAGTCACCTGATCTTAACCCAATTGAGCATGCATTTCACTTGTTGAAGACTAAACTTCAGACAGAAAGGCCCACAAACAAACAGCAACTGAAAGTCGCTGCAGTAAAGGCCTGGCAGAGCATTAAAAAGGAGGAAACCCAGCATCTGGTGATGGCCATGAGTTCAAGACTTCAGGCTGTCATTGCCAGCAAAGGGCTTTCAACCAAGTATTAGAAATGAACATTTTATTTCCAGTTATTTAATTTGTCCAATTACTTTTGAGCCCCTGAAATGAAGGGATTGTGTTAAAAAATGCTTTAGTTGCCTCACATTTTTATGCAATCTTTTTGTTCAACCCACTGAATTAAAGCTGAAAGTCTGCACTTCAGCTGCATCTGAGTTGTTTCATTTAAAATTCATTGTGGTAATGTACAGAACCAAAATTAGAAAAAAGTTGTCTCTGTCCAAATATTTATGGACCTAACTGTATACATGGAGTGTCTTAATGTGCACAATATGCAAATGTTAAATATCATCACAAAGGTCAAAAACATGTCTATTTAGTTGGTAAAATAGTTTAAATGTTATATATGTTGTAGTAGTTTACCTGTCCACTGGTTGTTGTTTAGGCACTGCTGGTACTGCGAACCAATCAAATGACCAGAATTCCTTCAGTGTATTCATACATGTTGTACATTCTGAAAGCTGTTTTACAGGGTTGCTGGAGGGCAGTGCTTGTCTTGGCAACACTCGCCACAAGTCAGAAGGCAGTCATGGAAAAGGACTGGAGGTTTGATATGAACTTCTGCTCTGTAAGCGGAACACCCTATTGTCAAAAGTGTGGCTCACCACAAAAGGCTGGTCGACCCTTCTTGTTCAAATATAATGGAGTCCCAGACCACAAAAGCAGAATACAGTCCAAAATGGAGTTGGGCATACAGTAAGTGCTACATTGAGTCTACTCTCTCTGAAGGACACTTGAGGTGCGCAAGCAGGAGAGACCGTAAATAAAAGCAAATTATTCGTCTGGTTGGTGAAGAGTTTACTAATCAGTAGTTACCTGCAAATATATTTAATGCTAGCCAAAAAGAAGCAATGTATGAAACCTCAAAAGACTGTAACTGCAGTATACAGGCCTTCAACAGAAGGTGTGACCAAAGCCAAGAGAGAGAAAAAAGTATCTGGACAAAGAAATGTAACGTGTGCTCATCATCCATCGCCTTTCACAAGTGACAGTAAAAACAACCTTGTCGGCCGTAAAGAGTGACAGGAACCGAACATACTTTAGTATCAGTATTTTATACTTTTGGTTTTAAAGATTATTATCACTTACAACCATGTGGATAGCGTAAAGCCACCAAAAGTATCTGCATGTGTGTTTCTGGTTGTTTACGTTACTTGAATTGAAAGTAATGACTTGTATGACATGAAAATCGTTACCTTTTAAAAGATTTGCCTGTTAAATTTAATAGGTAAACTAAACTCACAGGATTTCCTTTAATTATTTGACAGCAGCTACCTTCACACAAAGGCTTCAAACCGTGTGTGACATAAGAACACACAGGCAGACAAGAGCAAGTGTGAACAAAGTGTGAAGAAAACGCTATCAGAGCGCTAGGAACTTATAACCTTCAACCAGCTAAAACACCAGGAATTTTACAAAAGCATTTAAAAGCTGGTACCAAATGGTTTCCTTTAAGTAATGTTTTAGAAAAGATGTGGTATATGTTTAAGAACTTGCTGTGCCCTTTAAAGAAAAAAGAGAGAAAGAAAAGCAAACTAACACAGATTTGTGTGGTTTATTTATTGTCCCACGCCGGTATCTACCAGCATATCTTCTGTTATCCTTACTTGTTGAGTAAACTATTTTACATTTTTTTTATTACAGCAAATATGGTTGGGTTTCCTGTTGGAAAATAGTCTCTCACCTACAAACATACAAACAAGAGAAATTAAGGTTGATTTATGTGGTCCTGCTATCAATTTATGGACTTTATTCCTGATTTTACAAAAATATCTCTTCACATGTGGCACGGTGGCGCAGTGGTAGCGCTGCTGCCTCGCAGTTAAGAGGCCTGGGTTCGCTTCCCGGGTCTTCCCTGCATGGAGTTTGCATGTGTGCTTGGAGTCTGTGTGTGTGCCCTGCGGTGAGCTGGTGCCCTGCCCAGGGTTTGTTTCCTGCCTTGTGCCCTGTGTTGGCTGTGACCCTGTAGTTAGGATAGAGCGGGTTGGATAATGGATGGATGGATCTCTTCACATGGGCAGCACAGTGGTGGAGCTGCTGCTGTCTTGCAAAAACAAGGCCTACTGTAGGTCCAAAGCAAATGTGCACCCTCTGTGGAGTCTGCATGTTCTCTCTGCGTCTACATGGGTCTCCTTCATGTACCCCAAAATAAAAACTCATGCAGGTTAGCAGAAATGGCGTTGTTAAAATGACTTTAAGTGAGAGTGCATGTTCACCTGGAGATGGCCCTGTCTTGGGTAAAATGAATGGATCTCTTTATATACTGCTCATAAAAATTGGAGTGTGATGATTAAGTGTTCCCTTAACACCAAGTCAATGAAGCTTCAAGGAAATCAGTCTGTCCAGTTCAGAAGCATAAGCAATTGTGAATCAACTTCACCCGCTTTGGTGCAAATGAAAGTGACAACAGGGCACTGGAGAGGCAAAAGCAAGACAACCCCCAAAAAGGCCACAGACAATTGCTCTGTCCTTATCACTCCTGACTGATTCTTCTCCAGTTTTGTGTTTGGCTAGTGTCCTTGTCACTACTGGTAGCAAGAGGCAGTACCTGCAGCCGATTCAGGTTGTGCAGGTACTCCAGCTCCTCCAGGATGGGACATGAAGGTTTGCTGCATCTCCATACACAGTCCCAAGAGCATTAAAGAGACAGGCCGTTACAGGACGAGAGCTGGACAGGGCCAGAGAAGGTCATCAGCCCATCCACAGGGCCGTATCTTCTCCTTTGTTGTGAGGAGGAAGAGGAGAAGCACTGCCAGAGCCCTACAAAGTGACCTCCAGCTGGCTACTGGTGTGAACTCTTATGTCTAATCAATCTGTTTAGTTGGCATTTTTTCCTCTTATTCAGCATTCACAAGTGCTCTAGTATGATATGTGCATTTCGAAGAAATCCAGAAAAGTTTCTTATTTGTCATAGTTTTAAACACTTAAAACTTTCTTTTGCCATTTTTACTTCAATTCTTACTTTTGTAGAGTTTACTCCATTAATCGTATCCAAATCCTGACGATTAGTGGTGAGCAAAACGGGCACAGGTGATAATGTCACAGAATGTTAAAGCAGAGTCTCTACTTCAATGTTACATTCATTTGTGTGCTAATTAGTAATAAAAGGCTTAACTCAGTGTCATTTGCACCCATGTCTGCACTACTCATCTGTCATTTTCAGCGTTTACCTACAAATAAAGGAGTCAATTCCACAGGAAGAGTTAACATTTAAAGATATGTAAAAAAAAAGTGCACATTTCTGAATTTTGTTTCCATATAAATATACTAATACATATTTCTGAATGCCAAGAAAGACTATTTAAAGAATTACATAATTTAGCATTCTGAACCATTGATTTGTGCAACAGCCACAGTGGTACCTCAAAAACTGGACTTGGCACTTCCGGGTGTAAAGTGAAGTGAAACAAAAGAGAACACGAGTTACTGAGCTGGCTGCTGCTGACAGCAGTTTACCTAAAAAGTGCAAAATGAACAACTTCTGTCTTCAAGGTACATTACTATCACATTCACTTGTACCAAAAGGAGATGTTTTCATATTTGTGTATTTTTCCCCCTCATCCAGAAATGTTTACATCATTTTGATCCATATTGCATACCATGTCCTCTATTTTTATCTGCCTGTCCGCCGGGACATCAAGTCTTTAGCGTAAAGCATTTCTGAGTAAAGAAAAGACTTTTTACATAATTTATGATTTAGCAGTACAGCCAGCATAAGACGACTCCTAGTAGAAATTGTGGCTTATCTCATGTGGTGCAGTGTTTGGACTGTCATGGTGGTCGGCTATTAAAAAAGGGGCCAGCAATAAAAAGGGTTCAGTTCCAAAGTAAATCAACATGAGACCTCATACTATGAATAATATCAAAAATAAAAAATAGTTAACCTTTAATGTCTTTCAGAACTGCAGCCATCTATCGGTCCTTTTTGATAACCATTCAGTCCATTTCATGATTACAGTTATGAAACCAGCTCATGCAACACAAATATTAATTCTTGTAAACTTCTATTATAGTAGATATTGTGGGGCACAGCAGTGAATACTGCTTCCTCATAGTTTCAGAGTCCTGGGTTCGAATGCCAATCCAAACCGCACCTGGATAGACTTTCTATGTTATTCCACTTTTTCTATGGATTTTCCTTCAGGTCCTCCACTTTAATTCCCACATCCCAAATATGTGTATGTGAGGTTAACTTACACATCTGCATCAGCCATGTACTGTATGTGTGAGTAAATGGGTTTTGCCTCATCTTGGGTTGGTTCCTGTCTTGTTTCCAGCTGCACTCATGACCCTGGACTGGATTAAGCAGGTTCTACAATGAATGCCTAATAAGTAGAATGAAAGGGTCTGCACTACTCTAATCTCTGCCCCATCATTTAAGCCCCTGTGGCCCAGAGACAGTTCATATTCGTGTTTGTCCGATCATACTTTTGTTCTTTGCCATTCATAAATAAACATCATATGATCCCAGTAGGTGACACCTATTGAGAGGTCTTGTGACGAGGGGTACAAGTTCTAAACTGATGTGCACAGATTTTTGTTGTCCATCCTGCAGTTTCACAGAGCACCATGTCAGTATAGGCTTTATACAGGTTCCAGCATTTCTTCCCGTTTATAAAAGAAAAAAAAAATACTTTTTCAAAAATGAAAAATTTTCTTTGCCTTGGAGCTTCATCGGCTGAATGTCTTCTCTCACTTATCCAAGGTGTATTTTTAAGTTTACTAATTCTTGAAAATGGTCGAACTGGTTATCATCAGGTTATTGACATTTCAAGTGTTCTTCATGCAATAAGCTGTATTAGAGAAGCTTCAAGTAGTGCATGAGATGCTGTAGTAAGATGAACTGCTGGATCCATCAAAAAAGAAAAAAAAAAAAAAGACCATAAAGAGCAAAAAAGTACACCCACAACTTGATTATGCCAGACTGGAGTGTGCAAAGAGAAACACAGAACATTCAGTGGGAAAAATACAGTATTTGTGTGCTTAGGACAGTACGTGTCAATATTTTAATCTATACGTTGAACCCAAACCCTTTATTTATAATGAAATGGGAACAGCAATCAAAATAGAGTTAAATTGGTTTATTTTTTTTTTTAATTTACAAGAGATTAGCTCCAAGTAGGGGATTCATGTGCAAAACATCTTAGTAAAATCACGTTCAGAAAGGGGTTTAAGGAGGGAAAAGAAAAAAATGTAACAGATCTTGCGGATAAACCAAAAGTCATCAATATTTACAGTTGATGAAATGGCCTCAAATAAAACTAATCATCGCAAAAATACAAAAGATGTAAAGTAGTAAAACACAGATAAAAATTACTGAATAGAAACTGCCTTGATTTTACTTAGAAATAGCGACATTTCTTTGTATTACAATGATCAAATACATACTATTTACGCTTAGAAATGGACTGCATCCAAATTATTTCATAACTATTAAAAAAACAACATCAAACTAACAAATGGAGATGCAATTAAATTCAGTTTCTGTTCTCCCATAAAGAAGAGCAAACAAAAAAAAATTAAAGGAGAGATTGAGGAGAAACTTAAACTGAAGGAGACGTACAGAATTCCTGAAGACGGTAAAGTAGAAAAAACTTGTAGTACTGGACCTGATGATTCTCCATAACAACTTCAGGGTTTTACAAATGGAAAAGAAAATGCTCTGAATAATTAATACAACATAACTGGTACAACCAACTGCATTATAGTGTGCAATTAAAGATATACAGACAAATTCTATATACTTCAGCTTAATTTAAAACAAAGGAAGAGAGTTACACTCACTACAGAACATTCAATATTTTAGTATTTTTTAAATACTCTGTATGAGGGCTAAAGTTTAAAAGTCAACATAAATAAAAAAAAAATGTTTTTGTTATCAAAGAACAAACAATTTTACTGTGGTATTATTTTCCTCTCTCCTATCTAAAAAAAAAATAAAAAAAAAATGTTGCCTTCTTATGGTCAGTCAGAGTAAAGCAGAGAGAAATGATATACACTACTAAAGTTTCCTTCTGCTGTCAAAATAGATTTAAGTTTTGGGTTGACATTACAAAGGACATCCAACATTGTCATTACTGTAATTATTTTGGAGTTTTACTTTATTGAAAAATGTCAGAAAACTATGCACCTTGAGCATGGCAAAGGTGCTATACAAATAAAATGTATTATGTTCCTAAAATGTATTGCATAAAGTGAAGCAATGTCAGCATAAGTTAGTGTCAGTCTGAACAGTCACTGCTCAGTGAGATGACATCTATTCACACCACCCTCAATATGTGCAAAAACTTCAAATCAAAGTCTTACTAATACGTTTTACTTATCTTACTAATAAAACTTGGATGAGGCATTGGGAGTGAAGTCAGCTTTAGATTTATCGGTTCCTTGGCGGGAATTGTACCTGCAGTACCAGTATCAGATGGCGTAAAGGACATTAGTATTAAATACTATTCTACACTTTTTTGTGAGGAGTAAACTGATTGATTTCTTACTAAATGTGCAAATGTATAAATCAGTGTGAAACAAAGTCTTGTGCTGACCAAAAGGAAGATGACTAGAGGGGGTTCAACAGAATGATAAATGTAGTAGAAGGGTACAGCATGATGGCAGGCTTAGAAGAAGTGTCAAGTAGGCAGCTCTAGACACTTGGGGCAAATAAGGAAGATGCCACAAACAGCTGAAGGGCTGTTCTGCAAGCAAACACTGTAATGGTTATAAATTGTAACCACTGACCAAATTTAAAAAAAGAAAAAATGAATTAAATAAAAAGTTAAGATGTGAAAATGTGCTCTGTATTCAGTATCTTAGAGCACAGTCCCATCTTCGGAACTCCATATTCCTACCCAGAGCAATACTTATGTAGACAATGAGAAGAACAGCAATAACATATCCTAGATACTACATTTCAAGACACACAAACATTGCAGGTAAAATAATAATTTGTGAATCTAGAACAAGCTTTCATTAACATTATTTTGTTTGGAATAGTAGTGGCACAAGTTACATGTGTGATCATTCAGTTAGCATGAGACATAGGACATACAGTAACATCAGTACAGAACGGACATTTCAGTATGATTACAAAAAAAAAAACATACTAAGTCAGAGCATCCAACTAAGACCGACAATGTAGGCAATTATAAAATTTTAAATGCTGAAAAATAGAAACATTGTTCCAGATGATCTACACGGTTGTTTTTCTTTTTTTTTTCCCATCTTTTAGGTTGGTGTGCAAGCAGAAAAGTTGTCATTCTTCTCCAAGTTACTCCTGGGAATTAAGCTGTATTGTGCTGAAGCAGGCTGCTGAAGACTGCAGGATAAAAACAAGAAAAAATAAAAAATCAGTTTTCTTACAAACACAAGGTAAGGTGTTGTGTATGGAGACTTATTCTGACAGAGAGCTTGTGACCATTTGTTTGCATGTCTGTGTTAAACCTGATTAAAATCAGCATTTCTCAAATCTAGTGCTGAGAAATGTAATTATAAAAACTACAGATATACATTTAAAAAAAATGAAACTTTCCTATCCAATCTAATTAAATCTCCTTCAAAACCGGACTGTCACCAATCAGTGCAATGCATTTTAAATAGGTCTTTAAGGGAGTAACAGCACCTATAAAAAACATTCACCCTCTTGAACATGAAATCACAGTGGATTACATTTGGCTTCTTTTTCACACAGATCAACAGAAAAAAAGATTCATTTATGTCAAAGTTAAAACAGACCTCTGGCAAAGTGTTCTAAATTAATTACAAATACAAAACTTAAAATAACTGATGTCTTAAGTATTCACCCCATTCAAGTCAATATTTAGTAGATGACAGCCTACTCAGGTCTGTACAAGGCACTGCATTTGATTTACCGGATGAGAAACAGACTGACAAAGGCCTTCATGGAGATTTTAAACCACTGCTCTGAGTAGTTGTATTTTGTCACTGCCTTTACATTTGTCATTTTCTTTTGAAGTAAACCGAGTACCAGTTCAGCACACACAGAAAAGTGGGTTCTTCAAACTAGGCAGACTGCACAAACTAGGGTGGATTGTGGCTCTGGACAAAGATGGATTGGATTGCTTGCGTAAAAGTTAGCAAACAAGCACGAGATAAAGCCTCTCATGAGGGAAATGTCACTGCATTACTTTTGCTGAATATGACATCCTGGAATTTTCTAACCAAGGCCTATGAAATTTGATATGCTGGCTCCTTGTGGCCTTGCATTGCATTAATTACTTGAATACTGGAGCTGTCAACATTTCTGGCCTTTACCAGTTCCTGTAACCAAAAAATTAAAAATATGGCAATGAAGGTAAAGCACAACTTGGTTATTTGACAGTGTTCCACTAATATTTGGATATTTTGATCTGGCTGACTATTACCGTCATGGCACAGTGAGGTATGTGCTACTGCTGCTACACAAACCCAGTGGGCTCAAAACCTATGTTTGGTGACTGTCTGTTCAGATTTTACTAGCACATCCAAAATATGTGCATGTTGGGAGGACTGCCAGCTCTAAATAGGACTTTTGTAAGTGTGTATGTGTGTGATGAGTGCACCTTGTGACGAATTGGTACCCCATCCAGAAGTGATTCTTAAACACTGCTGCCTGAATAGGCCATGGGCTTGTGTAACCTTGAGTGGTTTTGAAAATGATCTTTTTAGGAGATACTGCCTGTTCACTCCTCTAATCAGAATACAAACCGTACATTTTTTACATACAGTTTATCTACTGTGCATACAGGTCAAATCCCATTTTCAAAATTTTCAGAATAATAAATATTTTTTGTTACACCAGACAAACATTGATACAACATCATATTTAACAGAATTTGTTTTAAAGAAATGTAAATTCCAGTATAACAAATTTTTTTTTTCAACAAAAACTGGCCACCAAAAATAATGCAATGCAAAAAATAATGCCACGCCTATACTTTCATCAAGCCTAGGAAACACTGGAACAGACTCTCTCTTTCTTGTTAGACCAAGATAAAATGATAGCCCGTTTCAAAATTTCCAGTCTTGGCAAAAGAGTAGGCGGAACATCATACACAGTAGAATTCAGTGCTCCACTAAGCGTCCGCATGGGCAGTTGTGTCACGGGCATATACTGTACTGTTCCGAGTTTCATCCATCCATTTTCCAACCCGCTGAATCCGAACACAGGGTCACGGGGGTCTGCTGGAGCCAATCCCAGCCAACACAGGGCACAAGGCAGGAACCAATCCTGGGCAGGGTGCCAACCAACCGCAGGACACACACAAACACACCCACACACCAAGCACACACTAGGGACAATTTAGAATCGCCAATCCACCTAACCTGCATGTCTTTGGACTGTGGGAGGAAACCAGAGCGGCTGAGTTTCATAGTGTTTCTCAAAGTTTTCTTTGCACGAACAAAAAATATGAGAAACAGCATCACTTTACACTGGGGAAAAAAATTACATCTAACAACTCATTTTGAAATAAAATATTTTTGCAGTTTAAGCAGTGCTTTTTATATATAGCCATGGCCGAAATTATCGCCACCCCTGGAATTTTCCCAGAAAATGCACCATTTCTCTCAGAAAATTGTAGTAATTACTAATGTTTTGGTATACACATGTTTATTTCCTTTATGTGCATTGGAATAACGCAAAAAAGAGAAAAAAAAAATCAAAATCTGACATCATGTCACACAGAACTCCAAAAATAGGCCGGACAAAATTATTGGCACCTTTTCAAAATTGTGGGTAAATCATTTTATTTCAAGCATATGATGCTCGTTTGAACTCACCTGTGGCAAGAAACAGGAGCTGGCAATATAGCAATCACACCTGAAGCCAGTTAAAATGGAGACAAGTTGACTCAACCTTTCTGTTGTGTGTCCGAGTGTGCCACACTAAGCATGGAGAACAGAAAGAAGAGCAGAGAATTGTCTGAGGACTTGAGAACAAAAATTGTGGAAAAATATCAACAATCTCTGGGCTACAAGTCCATCTCCAGAGATCTTCATGTTCCTTTGTCCACTGTGCGCAACATAATCAAGAAGTTCACAACACATGGCACTGTAGCTAATCTCCCTGGACGTGGACGGAAGAGAAAAACTGATAAAAGACCACAACGAAGGATAGTCCAAATAGTGGATAAACAGCCATAATCAACTTCAAAACATAGTCAAGCTGTTCTGCAGACTCAGGGTGCAACAGTGTCAGCTCAAACTATCCGTCGACATCTGAACGAAATGAAACGCTAATGAAGGAGAGCCAGGAGGACCCCACTGCTGACACAGAAACATAAAAAAGCCATACTGGAGTTTGCCAAAATGTACTTGAAGCCAAAATCCTTCTGGGCGAACGTCTTGTGGACAGATGAGACCAAAGTAGAGCTTTTTGGTAAAGCTCATCATTCTACTGTTTACAGAAAACAGAATGAGGCCTATGAAGAAAAAAAAAAAAAAAACACAGTACCTACAGTCAAACATGGTGGAGGTTCTAAGATGTTTTGGGGATGTTTTGCTGCCTCTGGCACTGGATGCCTTGACTGTGTGCAAGGTATCATGAAATATGAAGACTACCAAAAGATATTGGGGCGCAATGTAGGGCCCAGTGTCAGAAAGCTGGGTCTGCGTCAGAGGTCATGGGTGTTCCAGCAGGACAATGACCCCAAACATACCTCTAAAATCACCCAGAAATAGTTGAAGACAAAGCGCTGGAGAGTTCTGAAGTGGCCAGCAATGAGTCCGGATCTAAATCCGATTGAACACTTATGGAGAGATCTCAAAATTACTGTTGGAAGGCGGCGCCTTTCAAATCTGAGAGAACTTGAACAGTTTGCAAAAGAAGAGTGGTCGGAAATTCCAGTTGAGAGGTCTAACAAGCTTGTTGATGGTTATAGAAAGCGCTTGATTTCAGTTATTTTTTCCAAAGGGTGTGTGCAACCAAATATTAAGTTGAGGGTGCCAATAATTTTGTCCAGTCCAGTTTTTCAGTTTTGTGTGAAATGATGTACGATTTGGCTTTTTTTCTCTGTTTTTTTGTGTTGTTCCAATACACATAAAGGAAATAAACATGTGTATACCAAAACATTTGTAATTGCAACAATTTTCTGAGAGAAATGGTGCATTTTCTGGGAAAATTCCAGGGGTGCCGATAATTTCGGCCATGCATGTATGTATGTGTGTGTATATATCTATCAATCACACATACAGGTATTGTCAAGCTTAGGGTCACTGAGTTGCATGATAGACCAGAAGTTGAGTCCAGGTTTCCAAGGTGAATATAGCTACTTTGTATAGAGAACACAGGTACTGTCTCAAGAGTTTATTCAAAATAGGAGTTGCTACTTTAGTTCTCAAGCACACAAGATAGGACCCATGACAGGGGGCAATCGTCCTGCTTTAGCTCCCAACTTCAGATTAGATGAACACCAGCAACTTGGAATCACCTCTCTGGCAGACCAGGAGAGTACAAGAAAGAGCAGGTCAAAGCCAGGTGTTAAATGTTCTAAACATTGTGCGACGAGCACATTACGCTGTAAGCCTGATCCTGCACATGACAACCAACTGCTTCGCTCTTTGCTGTTTACCAGATGCAGAAGTGCAGCTACTGAGTTGTCCTTGTGCCACTGCTGTGAGAGATGGCAAATCACTGGTACCCCTGTTCAAAACAGTATACGTATTTTCCCCATATTCATTGTAAAGAAATTTCCGTTAAAAAGAAATATTTTTGTTGTCCCATGAATTTCGTTACAACGGGATTCCAGCTGTATATCTATATATATCTATATCTATCTCTCTATTTTATATATATATATATATTTATATTATATATATAAAAATTAATTTTCATTTTCATTGCAGCAAAAAAGGTGTAAGATGTTAACCCTTTTTTGATTCCTGAAAAGGACATGTTTGTTTTATTCTAAAAATTACATCACTTCTCAGTTTTTGGGATTTTTTTTTTTTTTTCTACTGCCAACCTTTGAAACATTTCAGGTTATTCACTGGTCTTTAACTGCTTAGATATTAAACAAAAAAAAAAAAAAACACTAAGAGGTGTTCTAAAACCTTTGAATGGTAACTAATACCTGGGATGTTGCCGGAACATATGGGGGAGTGTGCATCTTAAAATGGATTCTTGCCTCATTTAAAAGCCTAGATCTTGTCCAGCACTGTCAGGATAAGTTTGTGTCTCTGTCTCCCATGACCCTGAAAACTGCATGAAGTGGGGTATAGCAAGTGGTGTGATGAAAGGAGATTTACTTACAAACTGCAAGGTAAGCCACTGGGAAACTACCATTCTGTAGCAATTTTAAGCCCACTTAATCCTTAACAGGCTCGTAAGAGGCCAATGAGACACTGGTACTTTTTACTGTACTTGAACATAGTTAATACTTGGGTAAACACCTGGTTGGCATTAAAGGATAAGTTTGAGGTTTTTCATATCAATGGTATATATTATTTTGGCCATGAAATTGTGTTCTAAAGTGAAACTTCTTTTGTTAATTTTACATTTTATTTAACTAAACTTAATTGAACTATTGGGAGGTAAGAAATATCCAGCTTATTATTGGATTTTGAAAATTGAGGTGAAGAGACCTTTGTACAAACTTGAAAACAAAAATGCTAAAACTTAATAAATCCACTTTTCATGAAAAGACTATTATTGAGTATTGATCAGTGTTTTGACATTGCATATAAATTGCAAAACAGCATATCCATGTTATGTAAGAAAGTAGTGTGCTTCACTTCGCTGACTGCCTACCTTCACGGTAACCTTTCAGCTCCAGTGGTGTGACCATGAAAAGTTCTATCAAGGCAGTGTTTTTGTTATTATAATAATAATAATAATAATAATTCTTTGCATTTATATAGCGCTTTTCTCACTACTCAAAGCACTCAGCAATTGCAGGTTAAGTACCTTGCTCAAGGGCCCAACAGAGCAGAGTCTATATTGGCATTTATGGGATTCGAACCGGCAACCTTTCGATTGCCAGTGCAGATCCCTAGCCTCAGAGCCACCACTTGCTGTTACTAAATGAGGATGCTCAGATGTGAATTGCTGTCTCAGTTCTGCAGACAACTAGACAATAATCATTGAAAAAAGTGCCACACTTAAGATCACTTAGTGTTCTCACTATATTTGATAATTAAAAGTTGATTTAAATTTGCAACAAATCACAAATCAGAATTACCTTAACATATTATGGGCATGCGTAAATGTTTACCAGCAGGAAAAAGCAAAACTGACTAAGTTTACTCGCTCAAAAATGCTCTCCTCAGTTCTTTTATTACCATATTCTCAGCAAGAACTACTCTCGGCATGCGCTAGAATATTCAGTTATTTGGTTTGTGGCAGTTCAGTCAGTTTCATCATGGTTTGGATCTATCAATAATGTGCCTTTTTACTTTCCCAGGACTTTATTTATTGTATATGCACATTGCACACCACAAAAAGGGCATAATGTTGAACAGTAAGTCAAGAATTGACCTGCAAATGGCTGTGGCTCTTTCAAAAAAAATCTAAGGATTTGGCAAAAAAAAAAAAAAAAGCTCTGCAGTGTAAACAGTTCAGTTCAGATTAACTGTGATATGTAAACAGTAACTCTTATGTGCATCCTTCACCAAAACACACTATATTGCCAAGTGGCATGAACCTCACTCTGTAGGCTATGTTAAATAAGAACACAGAATGTAATAGGTGAAGAATGGGATCCATTTAGAAGAAAAAAAAAAAATCATATGATTTGAGTCACCATCTGTTGTGAAACCATGGTGTATGGATTAGTAGAAAAATTTTGACTTCAAAAATGTATGGCTCCCTGCTGCACTACACTCTGCAAATGAACAGGAGAGGCTTTTGTCACTCCATTTAGTCTGTAGCATATTTATATTCAAAGACCCGAGGTTTATTGAAGATGGGTGAGGGTTAATCCTCAACCCTTAAAGTGGGATTCTCCTTGGAGTGCTAATAACTGACTGAGCATGAGTTGTTTGAAAACTACTATTTGGGCTTTTCTGTACTGGCATACCATGCAAACCTAGTCTACTGTATATACGATTCAGACTATGTGGCAGAATTGCCTATTTAAAAAAAATGATTTGAGTACACTCACATGGCATAAGAAAATAATAGGATGAGTACACATGTGCCATCAGATCCAGCACATTTTGAATCACAGCAGATGTGTAGTCAAATCACATTATTTTATAGCATGCTGACAACTCTGCTGCTGTATCTGACACTCAACATAGTTTTGTGAACAGCATCGATGCAAGTAATGGTACAATATAACTGTAGAAGAAAAAGAACTATAAGTAGGATAATATACAGCCTGAAACTATGGAAATTTGGTGAATTGGGTGTGCACCTGTGGAAAAAGTCAGAACTTTTGCAAACAATGCAAGCATAAAAGCAAAGAGCAAATGTAAAATAGTACCAAGAATCTCTAATTAAAAATATTGAAAATTTACCTTCGTTTTCACAAGCACATTTCAGAAATGAAGAATGCACATTTTCATTGCACATGTTTTAATGATTTTAACGTTTGGAAGAAAAAAAAAAAATGCAAAAAGGTAGGTGTTTGAAAATAATGTTTCACTTCAAAACACAATTCCATGCGAAAAATTAATATACAACATTCTTGTTTCCTTTCTCATAAGTCCAAACCAGTATCTCCTTCGCAAAACTTTCTTCAAAACATTACCAATCATGTCTAATTGGCTAACAGATCTTTTCCCATCCACTTCATTTTACAATCTTACCCCTTCTTGAACTTTCTGCATTCTGGATCAACAACTCTTCTGCCTCTACTATCCCAAACTTGCTTCATGCTGTTCAGTTAGTGAAGAGCTGGTTGGGGTTGCTCCATGAAGCAGTTTCTCATGTAAACCTTTAATAATTTTTTGACCCAAATGCCCTATTTGGGCCAGTTTATTTTTTTCCCTCTTTCTCATATTGTGTTTCTGTTTAAGTAGCCGTCTCAGGAGAGGAAAAGGTGGTGTTTTGTTTCTGTGTTTCATAGCTCACGAATCAGTTATTGTTGGTTTCCTTTTACTGTATTCTTTTTCAATTTTATTAACAAAAATTTGACCACAAAAAATATAACATTCTTGTGAAGAAATAATTTAAACTTCAAAAAATATTAATTCTAAAGAGTTTAAGTCACGGCCAACAGAAGACTCAAAGAATCCAACTTGGTTTGCCAACTGTTTCCCACAATACCACAGAATGATAAAAACAAATAGAAGCCTTATTTGGACAAAGTAGATTAATTCAAAACCATTTACCACATTTTCAAGTGATACATAAAAACAGGACAATTATAAAACCTGATGATATGGAAACATGTAAAAAAAAAAAACACTATTAAAGAACTTTTTATAGGTGTGGACCAAACATATGAACATAAAATGAATGACTGAGTTTAGACTTGTTAATTAAAAGTGGAAGGGATATAAAATACTAAGGACTTAAAAAAGAATAAAAAAACAAAAAACAAAGAAGCACCACAAAAGCAAATGATCATTGTAAGCTTCTGTCATTAAAACTACAGTAATGAGATTTTCCAGAAAATGAAGTATGTTCATTACCAGCACTACCTACCCAAGTCTGATCAGTGTTTTCATAGGGAAAACTCTGAGTGAGCAACAGACTACAATAAGAACATGGCTTGGCACACGAGTCGATTCAACTGTGAATGAAGGTTAAAAGAAAACAATACAAGGAAACAGTCAAATTATTTACCCTGGAGAGCTGAATTAGTTCCTCTCTGGCCTTTATTAGCACTTTCAACATCACCTAGTTGAAAAAAACAACAAACAGATGTCAAAACCAATTCATAACACATTTTTAAAACTCATAAGCCTTAAATGCTTCAGAAAAGTCTAACAATTTAATTTGTAAATGCAGCAGGTTTTGATGGCTACTCTGTTGCACTATACTCACCACCTTGTTTGAAGCAGAGCTTCTTCTTCTGGTAAGCGAAATAGCTAGAGGCTGCTCCCACTACAGCCATTGCCACTGCACCCACTATCCCAGCCACCTTGCCACCTTCTGCAGAGCAAAACACGACACAGCAAACAAATAATAACTGATGAAAAAATTACTTACATGTTTTACTGCACACAATGTATGAGAAATAAAAGAATATTTACAAATAAAACACAAATATTAAGAAGTAATACAAAAGAATTGCAGAGAAAATACATAATATATACACAGATATTTGAAAGAATGTTCTAGCTTTACATAGAAAAATGTTTGAAGACGTTTGATGTTTGTATCTTTCATAAATGTTACTTGTGGAGATAAGACATCAGTGTAATCCTCTGCTAAAATTGTGTTATCTATACTAAGAAAAGGCAAAGCCCTCACTGACTGACTGACTCACTCACTCACTGACTCATCACTAATTCTCCAACATCCCGTGTAGGTAGAAGGCTGAAATTTGGCAGGCTTATTCCTTACAGCTCACTTACAAAAGTTAAAAAGGTTTCATTTCGAAATTCTACGCGTAATGGTCATAACTGGAAGCTGTTTTTCTCCATTTACTGTAATGGAGATGAGCTCGAAAGCCGTGGGGGCGGAGTTTCGTGTGACATCATCACGCCTCCCACGTAATCACGCAGTACATAGAAAACCAGGAAGAGCTCCAAAAAGCGCTGAAGAAAACATGCATTATATAATTGAGAAGGCAGCGAAACAATAAGAAGCGAGTGAGTGACATATACCACCATATTCATGAGTGCTGCTACTACGGAAACAAAGCACGGTGTAAACCTAAACTTTAAATTAAGTTCATAGACAGGCTGCTGCTGGCGTTTGTAATTTAGTGCCTGCCCATATAAGGCCGTCCGTCAGTGGCAATCCAATAGAAACACTGCCGCTAAATATTCACGGGTGAAGGACTGTGCTTATGCAGAGGAAGATGAGATGGTCAGGGTGGTGTTTGGCACAAACTCAGCGAAACTGTGAGAGAAAGTTTTAAGTGCCGGGACTTAGGTAACATTAAATACAGCCGTGGACATAGCACGACATGGCACCAGCACAGCTGGGAAACTTCGATGCATGTACACCGAGCGGCTTACGTGAACTGACGCAGTGCACAGACAAAAATCAAACAGTTCCAAAGAGCGCTGAACAAAAACCGAATTACACAATTGAAAAGGCAGCAAAAAAATATGAAGCGTTTGATACATACAAGCATATTCATAAGTGCAGCTACTGCAGAAACAAAGCACACGGTGGAAAAAGTGAATGTCCGGCTAAAGGAAGACAGTGTAAAAAAAAAAAAAAAAAACCCGTGCATGCAGTGTGTCAGGTCTCAGATAAAGAAGACGACGAGCTGTTTATTGATGCAGTAAGAAACGAATCGATGAATGAAACCTGTTATCTTTACAATGATTGACAAACACGGAATGTAACTTGAACACAACACATCCTACAAATACGAACCTGATTGAAAGAAATAATGATAATCAAATCCTTGATGACAGCAACACTCAATAACACTCACAAAACAATTACTGTATATTGACAGTCATGTTACGTTATTTTTAAAATGTTCCCTTTTCTTTTTCATAGCTTCTTTAACACACTACTTCTCTGCTGCGATACGCAGGTATATGTATATATATACCCCGATCTACATACTTGAATAGTGGATACTTTATTCGCCATCAATGATTGTTTTGGTAAAGCCATACTCAGTGTATTCATTAGATGAACGGTAAAAAAGTAAGAGCGAGGGGAGGGTGACTTATTGAGGCATGCAGGCAAAACCACAATAGCATGCGGGCTCGATGTACTGTAGTGCGCGTCAACGCGATTTGAATTGTGCGATCACATTCGAAAAAATATATCTTTTCAAGTTCTATTTAGTCCATATGTGTCAAACTCAAGGGCCGCGAGCCACATCCGGCCCGGCGTGTAATTATATCCGGCCCGCGAGATCATTTTATATACTGTATTATTGTTATTAATGGCCCGGGTATATGAAGCGCTGGTAACACAATAAACTACAGATCCCATAATGCAGCGCTTCAGCTGCCTTGCCGAACACTTACCGCATTAATCAAGTCTAGCTTATGATGCTGCAAGTTATTGCGAAGCTAGCCCACACGACGCTGAAGAGAAAAGTTGATTCTGAAAATAGAGCCTTTAAAAACCGATGGGAGGCCGAGTATATGTTTACTGACATTGCAGGTAAACCCGTGTGTCTCATTTCTGGAGCTAATGTGGCTGTAATTACAGAATTTAATCTAAGACGGCACTATGAGACAAAACATCAGGATAACCTGAAAGACCTGAATGCAATGCAGAAGATACAGAAAGCAGAAGAATTAAAGAAGAATCTGACACTTCAGCAGACATTTTTACCCGTGCACAATCACAAAGTGATTTCAAGTGAAGCTGCTTTTATGGGAGACACAAATGCACCAGTGCAACTTGCCCCACTTTCCCTGTTGCCAAGTAATGTTGGACCAAGTCGGCACAACGGTGTTCCCAAATACGCACTTTGCTGATAAACTGAGCGCACTGCGCACTGAGTTCGCACGGCGCTTTGGTGAGTTTGAAGAACAAAAAAAGAATTTTGAGTTGTTTCGCAACCCATTTGCCGTCGATGTGGAAACTGCACTCGTGCAGATTCAGATGGAGGTGATTGAGCTGCAGTGTAATGGCACACTGAAGGCAAAGTACGATACTGCAGGGCCCGCACAGTTTATTCACTCCATTCCCGCAGAAATGCTCCAGCTCCATCTACATGCGGCTTGAACCTTGTGCATGTTTGGTAGCACATATCTGTGTGAGAAGCTCTTCTCAGTGATGAAGACTAACAAAACAGCACACAGGAGTCGCCTCACTGATGAGCACCTGCAGTCCATCCTAAGAATCTCCACAACACAGAACCTCACACCAAACATAAACAAACTTGTTGCCAAAAAAGATACCAGGCGTCCAGCTCTAAAATGACATATGAGCAAAGACAACTGAATGATTTGATTTGTTATTGCTGAAAAGAACACATTTTATTTATATTTCCAGGTTTTGTTATGCAGCATGTTCATATTTGAATTTGTATAATTTTGACAGGATATATTTTTATGGAGAGCAAAATCTTTTGGGATATTTAAAATCTAAGTTTATTTTTTATATAAAATTACATAAGAGTAAAGAAATTTGAATGTTTGTTCTTTTAACGTTTACTTTATTTCTAACTTGTATAATTTAGACAGGATATATTTTTATGGAGAGCAAAATATTATAAGTTGTTTAAGGTTTGAGTTGATTTATTCAGGAATAATATTCCCGTCTGTTTTTACCATTCCTACCAAAGATATTTCTGTCGACTAAATAAAAATTCCTTCTATTTAAAATTCAAATAGAACTTGAACAGATACGATAGTTCATAATATCCACGCAGACTTGCACGTAAGAGCGGGAGTCATCCGTTTTAACAAACAGCGTATTGCACTGATATGAAATAGCCTGCCCATTTAATTATTTAGGAATGGATAAATAAATAAAGATTTTGTACAAACAATGTTTTTCTTCCTTGATGGATTCTGCCACCCCCAGCAACAGCTGCTCGCACCCCAAAGAGTGTGTGTATATATGTAGATATGTATGTATATGTGTGTATATATATATGTATATGTGTATATATATATATATATATATATATATATATATATATATATATATATAATGTGTGTGTGTGTGTATATTGTCGAGGATGCCAGAAGGCCACAACCCAGGACGCCTTGGAGGACCGGAAGTGGGCGTGTGCCCATCTGGGATCACGTGGGGGCCGCCTTCCTGGTTGCTTTGGGAGCCACGGGTTCAGGGCGTGGAAGCCCCATCCTGTAGGGGCCCGTGGTCACCGCCAGGAGGCGACCCAATGCCTTGGGGACCCTGGACCTCAGCACTTCCGCCACACCTGGAAGTGCTGGGGGGGAAGAGAAGCAGGGACACCCGGAGAGCTTCCGGGAGAACAGCCGGCACTTCTGCCACACTGGGGCGTGTCAGCGGGAGATTGCCGGGGAGCACCTGGAGCTCATCTGGGTGCGGATAAAAGGGGGCCGCCTCCCTTCATTCAGGGCGAGAGTCGGGAGCGGAGAGGACTGAGCTGGAGAAGGCAAGGAGGCGGCCTGAAGAAGTAAGGCATTGTGTGGCCAGGACTTTGGGGGTTTTGTGGTGCACTTGTGTGACTTATAACTGTAAATAAACGTGTGTTTGGGTGAAATGAACGTGTCCGCCTGTCTGTGTCCGGGTCGACTACCACAATATTATTATATATATATATATATATATATATAAATATAAATATATATATATATATATATATATATAAATATATATATAAATATATATATGACAGCAACACTCATCACTCACAACAGTGACAAAACAATTACATTGACAATCATGTTACGTTATTTTCAAAATGTTTCATTTTCTTTTTCATTACTTCTTTAACACACTACTTTTCCGCTGCGAAGCGCGGGTATTTTGCTAGTCCATTATATATGTAGGACAAGGGCTCACATCACAATTTAACTTGAGAAACTAACAACTGAACTTGTTTACTTGTTACAAACAAAATCAAAAGCCTGTAAATAAAATGTCAAAATTCTGCTCTCCTTACTCACTATGTGAAACATGAAGAAACACCAATCTGATTCCTGACTGAAGGCCTCCGCTATAGCATTCATAATGTTTCTCCATGTTCATGTGGGTCTACACTGGTGTTCCCTATTTATTTCTAAAGTCTAATGACACAGGGATAGGTCTGGTGTAAGTGTGCCCAACTGGCTGGTGAGGGACTATGCCCAGCTGTACACCAGCAGTACGTACTAGGCAGGGCAACAGTGTGTCCACCTTACTAAATATGCAGGTTTTAAATAAAAAAAAAAAAACAAAAAACGGAGATTTGGATTTTAGTAAACTGAGGGACACAGGGACAATGTTGATCAGTAAGAAGTACACTACATATGCAGAATAAATCACTTGATTTCAAGATCTGGTTTTAAGTTTTCAAAGTGTAACAATTTAGACATGCCCTGATGCTTCAACCAGAACCCAATGCACAACAGTCTCCGATTAATAATTTATATTAATTTAGAATTGTAATGCATTCCTGAAGACACCGTAATGTAACAGACAAGGAACAAGACTTCAAACAACAGGCTTGCTAGTTCAGGTTTCCTTTCTGGCTGCCTGCGTGCCATTAGTCCAAAAGTGGTTGTCAGTGGCAATCACTTGCACTATGCATTTGTAAAATAGTCTTCAATATGGAAAAAACACTACAAAAAATTGAAGGTTGATATTTTTTGCTACTTATTCCCTCTACTAGAAAAAACAATCACATACCTGCCAAGAATTTCAATATAACAATTAATTTTATTCTTGACTACCACAAACAGACAGGAATTCACAGTAGTCTCTCACCAGAAGCAATGCTACATCTACAACAGTGGCCTTTGTCATTTCAGGCCATCAAAAATCATATCTAGATTTTTTGACACCTGTAATACAGCCATTGAACATACCCGACATACAGTACCTGATCCTTCATCTTCCAAAAATGTCTGAATGCCAATTTTAAATTTAATCCATCAAGTAGTTACCTTAAGAAGAAGGGGTTTGAAAACACATGGACAACAACATTTGGAACTTATTGGAATTAATATAAATTTAACGTGGTCAGATTGCTCATGTAAAGAACAGAAAGATAACTCCATGACCTTTACAAATGAACAAGTTTTGTATCAAGAAAATCAGGACGACATATTTTGTAAAGATGATCAAAAGCAGGATGTGAACTTATCTGCTCTCAACTTCAGTACATACTGCATATGCATTTATACTGTACAAGTATCATGGGGAAAGGGGGAAAAAAAAAAAGAACAGCAGCATGACCTTGGATCAATGAAGACAGGCACCAGTGTCTTTAAAGAAAAAAAATATTTTATTTAACATTTCAGAGCGATGTTTTACATTTCATGAATAATTTTTAAGAGTCAGAAATGAGAAACCAAACCGCAGGCATCATATCAATTTAATTTTACAGTTAAAAAAATTATTCAAACAAACTTTGATTTTGGGAGCTACAAGACAGAAACATTGTAAAGCAACATGAAGCCAAGAGAGAAACAGCACAAACAGCAAACAGAGTGGGGCCACATCCACAGAAAATTAAACCGTCTGATTTAAAATGTTGGATGAGAATAACAATCACAGAGATGGAGTTTACATTCAGCTATATACAGTTACAAAATATTTAAGGAAAACACACTGGCTTGCTGTGGTGAGTCAAACTAAAGTTTCATTGTCCGTAAGTATGGAAGCACTGATAGCATGAGGTCAGTCCGATTACACAGTTGCCATTATCAATAACATATAATGAGAACATACCAGACAGCATATTTAGCACAAATTATTACTTTAAAATAAGGTAAGTGAAGTGCGGCATGAGAGGCAATAACCATACTCTTACTGTCAAAAAGACAGCTGTTGCTAATATGCAGGGCTACACATACATTTGTAAGATCTGTTTTCTCCCAAAATTTACTAGATGATATTTTAACTGGAAAATGTTAAATTGGGCACAGCACTGAAGAAACACTGTTGAATATTATTTATCTTAGAAAACTACATCCTAAAACTGTCTTTTACACAGGTCAGTATTCCAAAGCATTTGTAAATTATTTAGCTGCAGGAATCAGTGACACTGTAATGGGATTCCGAACTATAATGAATTGTGAATTTCCCCTTGGGATTAATAAAGTATCTATCTAAATGGTTTTAAAACGCATATCACACATCAGATCCATGACATTACAAAACACCAGTCCAAGACTGGATACACTGTAACAGTTTCAAAAGACAACTGGTGATATTCCAGTACAGCCAATAATTCCTGTCCTACTGGGACTGGGATGTGTGCTTGTGGTGTTGTACTGTATAAGTTAAGGGTACATAGCAAAAACTGATTGCATTTGGAATTAATACATTTTCTGTGTGACAAGAGTCTTCATTGTAGAACTCTAAACAAACTAGCTAACAAAACTTAAAGTATTCAACACACTCATTTTAGCAGTGAAACAGAAGAAAAGCAGGATTCCAGTCCAGTGTTTCTTTCACCAAGTCACAAGGACCTCTGGCTATCTTGTGTGTCAATTTTGGTTGTGAGGGTTCTGTATCATCAATGGTTCTTCCTCACTGTCAACTACTTTATATGAAAACTTTTAACCACCATCTGCACAAATCTTTATCTTTTTTTCTATGTCCATTACTATTTGTCTTGTTCCATTCAAGAACAGAACAAGGTGGACCTGCTCCAATGAAATGTTAAAGATACATTTAAATGAAAACCTGTGACACCTTTTAGCTGATCTGACCACAGTCTGATTCATCGTATTCCCACCTACATCCTGTACTGGGTTGTAATGTCTCCTTTTAATGCTAAACAAACAGAGAGGTACTTGTACATTATTCCAGAAGAATAACTTGAAACCCAGAACAGAAGATCACAGACTGCAAAATCATTACAGTGGAAAGAAAAAAAAAAGTTCATTTTCAAGGGACTCTAACAAATCAAAAAAATAACAAAAAAGTTCACCTGTTATAATCACAACTGTAGACTAATTCAGATTTGTTGCTGTTAGTCTGATATTTTCAGAATCTTTTCATATATTTAATAATTATATATATATTTAATAATTATAATTAATTAATAATAATTAACATATAAAGTTAATGTTACAGGTATGCCTGCATCATTGTTTTACTCTGCAGTTAATTTGCTGGTGAAGGTCATTGCTCTGAACTTGGTGTGGTAGGCAATACCCAATATTCCAGATGTAATCAGCACTGCTGAAGTGTGCATGACCTCACTAGTCACAGAGGTTTGATCAAAGCAAACATGAGGCCTGTAAACACAAGAGTGCCAGATATGAAAAGTACTGCCAAACATACACTCAACTTTTAACCCACTTTATAGGTGGCAAGTGAAATGTCTAGAAAAGAATGGGAAGCCACAGTATGGCATTTAAATGTAAAGCCAGGGCTTGCACTTGAGTTACAGACAAATCCTTAAACATTTGATATATTTTTCAATTTTTGGCTCATTAATAGTGCTCATCTGAGTAACTGTCCATAATAAAACATTCAGAAATGGTAAACAGCTGACAGAATGATCATGGTCAAACAATCACCCATCAAACATACAAAATACAATATATAAAATAGGTGAATTCACATTTCTATCATTGTATGGTACTACAGACAGTCAATTTGATTGTTTTTTTTCTTGTTAACCAAGAAAAACAACAAATATACTGCTAACAGATTTGAAAATAAAAATGCAAACTGTACAATTAACATGTCAAAGTGACTCAGACTTGGTATTTACAGACTTTGACATTACAGTATGAATGTTTTGCATCTTATGTAAAGAATGTAGAATACAAATCATTAAAAAAAATTAAAACATCACATAATTTATTAATTACATAATAAGTCCTGATGTCTTTATTCTTGGATGTATAACCTGTCTATAAGAGAGGAGCACTTTATAGAATGGATGGTAAAATATAGTAGACAACCTGAATCCACTGCAGTTTACTTATCAGAGCACCAAAATGAACAGAACTTGAACATAACTTCAGAAGTTCGGTCTCTTTTTTCTCTTCACTCTATACCTACAACTATAAATATGACATATCACTTGCAGAAATTGAAATCTGCACTAATGGAACATATTGAGAAGGGAGAGATGGGAGTAGATGAGTCAGGTGGAAAACTTTGTTACTTGGTGCAGAAAGAATTTCCTACATCTTAACATCAGCACAACAAAGATCTACTATAGCTGGTCATTTTTCAGAAGTGGATGTAGAGGTGGTGCATTGCTAAAAGTACTTGGGTGTACATGTCAATGACAGGCTGGACTGGTCTCAGAGAGCAAGCTATGTAAGAGAGGTTTTTTTTTTTGGAAACTGTGTTCCTTTTATGTGGGCAGTGAAATCTTTAACATCATCTTCTACAACTCTGTGATGGCCAGCGCAATTTTCTATGTTGTGGTGTTCTGGGGTCCAGTAACAATTTTAGGAGAGGCTCAGCGAATCAATAAGCTAAGAAGGCAGGCTAAGTTATGGGATGTACTCTAGTCACCTTGGAGGTAGTTCCAGAGGGGAGAATAAAGACAACACTCAGTTTTACTACTTAAGAACTATACTTCATATCCTCTCTTTATACTTAGCTTTTTCAAGAAGGGCTACTGGGGCTCCTTTATACTAATAGCAATATGACTGCATAATGACTCACCGTAACTGCCAAGTCGGAGGTTTTCTTTCTTTTTATTTATTCTGGTGTGTGTTTAGACCATTGTCTGTGTGTGTGTGTGTGTGTAAAAAGCCAAAATTTCCCACTTGGGACAAATAGATACATAGGTAGATAGAACTTTATCTATCTAAAGCTGACAATTGCTTTACCATTGCTCAAATGCATTTACATATTCCAATGAAACCTGGATACTCTTAAAGTCAGAGGAGTTTGAACTACAGCTGTCTTAGTTTCTTGTGGCAACTGCATCTTTTAGCTCTTATGTGTATTACCACAGATATTTAATAACAGCTTAAAAGCACAGTCACAATAACAAAATACTATTTCATATATATGTCCCGATACTCTGAAACTGTGTTCAGAAGGCAAACTTGCTCCACATAATGCTGGTGACATGTGTTGTTCATGATGCAACAGCAACTGTTATTCGCTTAGGTTTCAAATTTCCCATCCAAGGTGCAATCAAAATTCTATACTGAAGGCAACTCTGGCTACTTTTATCATTCTAAAGAATGCTAGATTCATTTCACCAGAACTTGTTTATTTTAAATGCTTATTATAATGGTAGGAGACAGATTAAGGAAAAGGATAAAATATTTAAAATGTTCACCAATAAAGCAATTACAAAAGGCCAAACACCTAAGTGTGATGGGCAGCTCACTTTAGAATGTATTAAATGTGATATACTTAAATGCTTCTATAGGACTAGTGCTTCAATTTGATCTTGAGTCACTAGGATTGAAAGACAGTACTCACACCATCTATAGAAATTAGGAAAGAGAAAGCCCTTGGTAACACACCGCTCAAAACCGAAACATCCAAAAGACACTCTGTCCAATTTACTATGCATGCAAGGCAAGTTTAACGACAGGCTCAGGCAGGCATACAGCGGACTAACAGGAGAGCACATTAAACAACATGAAACAGGAATCAATTCAAATGAAACTGTGGTAGTTATTATTGGGGCAAAACAGTAAGCATTGTGAACACTGGTGCTTAGCAGCAACACAGGCCTGGTTTTAGGCAAATGCTTCATTTCTGAAAAGGTTTATAAATGGAACATAAAATTCACAAATACCAAATAAATATTTGGGTATAACTGAGAACTACAGAAATATGTCATGTTTTGTCTTAAAAGAGCTTTCTGTGTTCTACTACATATACTGTATAATGAAAATAAAATTAATAGCCACTTTTTCCTAGTCCATCCCGCTTATTCCTAAACAAAGTTTCAGTGCTAACTTCTGGAAGGCTACAGGTTCTTGTTTTTTTTCCCCATCTGAAGCTGTAGTACACTAGAAAATGAACAGCTTGCCAGATGGACTCTATATGTACAGAATTTTGTACAAGTCTTCTATTTCTGTATTGTGGTCAAGATCACTGTCTTTTCCTAGCTTCTTTAAAATTAGAAACCTTTCTTAATAGTTTCAATATGAGAGGAAGATGAGGAGTACTGATTACTATTAGCATTTCACACCCATGTTTGCCCATCAGACATGACTTGCCATTAAAGAAAATGCAGTAAGCCCTTTAGCTGTAAATGGGGTGAAAAAGTAGTGCAAAAATATGAAAATTCCTAAATTTATCTGTCAATGTCATTTTAAATACAGAAATACGTAAACAAAATGTACAATTAAATTAGAGGTAACATCCAATACTCCAATACGATTAACTGCCACCAATAACCAGCAGCTACTGCAGCTATCCAGAAAACAGGCTGCTAACAACTCCTACATGGTGTCTGAATAAAACACATAATTTGAGCAAATACAACTTGTATTACTTTAATGCTTTTCCATCTTTAAAGAAACTGCTCTTAATTGGCCTAGAAGGAGTAAGGCATGGGTGTGCAAGTTTCTCCTATAATATCCTGGGGTCCCAGTCAGGGTAAATTCATGCCTTCTTCAGATGGTGCAGTGATTAGAACTAGCTTCCGACAAAACATTATGTTGAATTAAATGGTTTCAGTAAATGAACATATGGATGTTTAAATGTTTAAGGCCAATTCAATAAGACTGGCTTGCTAACCTGTTATAGTGAATGGACAATTTTACATTAAAAGGTATAAAAGGGGCATCTATGGTCACATGCACTATCAGCAAAGATTTTTAAAGACAATGGCAAAGCAACTGATCAAAAAGTAGAAGACTGTCTAAAAACACAAGCAATTAAATGTGTTTTATGCTGCAAACCAGAAAGTGCAATATTTGGGAAATAACCTGCAAGTAGTACATATTATTTAAAATCAAAGTAGAAAAGTAAAAAAAAGAAGGCACCATGCAAACAAAATTAAGCCAGCCATAAAGTTAGAAATTACACCATGCTCACAAAAAGAACAGCATACTCCCTGTGCCATACACTGGAGATATAAACAAATGTGAAACTTTCAAGTCTAGTTTAAGTTAACAACATTAAGCATTTCCAAGAGACGTTCTATCAGTGGCTCAGCTACTTGTTGTAAATTCTGTATCCAGATGAGGAGGTTCTCTGGCATATTTGCAATTAGTAACTTCAGAATGCCTCTCCAATGTTCTAGATCTGTAACAAAACATAAGTGTAATGGGAGTTTTAGATATATTGCCTTATGTATGGCAAATAATTTCTTATTCAGCTGATGACCACACTTTAACTAATGGGATCAGTTGTAAAAACTCTGAAATATCACTCTCAAATTTGATTCATAAAACCTGGCTCTGACAAGGCATTTTCATTTATTTCTCTTTTAAAAATCTGCCTCTATGTGAATGTCATAAAACAATGAGAGTGCTGAAATTTTCTCTCAAAATTTAACAGTTCATTGACTTTTACAAACTTTACGTAGCCTCTGCATGCAATGTTGTGTAGTTAATCTGTATAACCACCTTTTTTAAATTAACGCTCAATACTCTTTCCAAATGTTGGAAGAGCAATGTTTAGAATAATGCCTGGAAAAATTGCTCAGTCTTACTGCAATCCGTTACTTTTCAAGTGGTTAATTTCAATAAAATCCATTTAAAAATAAAAAATAAAAATAAATCATACACATGTCACAATGGAGTTTAAAAAAAAAAAAAAAAAAGGTTACAAATATGAAATTAGATTAGTAAAACCAAGCAAGTGTTTAATTTGCATTAAAAGCAATACAGTGACACTTCAAATAATCCAAGTGTACCTCAGGGGTATAAATTAGACAGATAGAAGCTTGGCAGAAAGAAATTTTAAGCGCAGTGCATGTCCACCATACTAACACGACCACCATTTATGTGCCTCAGACCAATTTGAAACACAGTGAGAAGTACACTAAAACATGCAGGAAACAAAGTATACATTAGTTATTCCTATTTATATACAACAAAACATGGAAGTACATTAATACGTACTAACATGTTCACTATGCTTGAACACTTAGGGATTGTACTTTTTAAATTATGAAAACATCAATTGTGTCACAGATTTAAAAATCTGACATTTTAATGGGTTGTAAATGCTGATACTAAAATGCTCAACAGCCTTGTGCAGGATTACCAATGCTTCTTAAAGATTCTTATTATACTTCTTTGTAATTAGATCAGATTAGATATATTTTAGTAATCCTGTGGGAAATTTCATAATATAATAAAATGCTCAGATATATTTTTATATGTAATCTTTATACTGCTAATACAATGCATTTATTATTAGTTTGTACAATCAAAGCATGTTGAAAGACTGACACATTAACTGACCCATACTGCTCACTTTCAATTATAAATAATATACATATATTATTACACAGTGATAGTTCAATTAAAAATTTGTTGGGTGAGATATTAACTTTTCTAGTATTAATATTTGTGCCTTCTCCATCAGCTTGACCACTGGTATCAGGATCATATTTTTTTTTGGAATTTTATTAATTTAATTGCAATCATTCCATACAAATCAATTTTTGCAAAAAGTAGGATTGAGAACAAGTCGACTGAGAGAGAGAGAGCAAGGCCAATGGAGTAAAACTTAAGGCTTGTAAACATACCTAAATTGATGAGTTTGATAAGCTAATAGAGATGAAGGAAGAAAAAGAAATACAGAAATAATTGCTTCCTCTGTGCTTTAAGAGCTTATTCTAAAATATTACTGATTATTCCTGCCATGTTTTGAAAAAAATCTGTACAGATCCTCTGAGTATTTGATTTTTTCCAACTTCAAATAGTATAAAACATCGGTTTCCCACTGGCTTAAAAGAGGAGAGTTAGGATTCTTCCAGTTTAGCAAAATAAGTCTATGTGCTAACAGTGTAGTGAATGCAATCGCAGTTTGTTTGTCCTTCTCCACTTTAAACCCATCTGGAAGAACCCCAAACACAGCTGTTAATGGGTTAGGAGGGATTGTGAGACCAAAGCGGTCTGAAAGGTAATTAAAAATTTTGGTCCAGAATGATGTTAATTTGGTGCAGGCCCAAAACATGTGACCCAGTGAGGCCGGGACTTGATTGCAGCGTTCGCAGGTTGGATCTTGCCCTGGAAACATTTTGGAGAGTTTTAGGCGAGACAGATATAATTTTGAGTTGAATAATTGTATGCTTTTTGCATATGGAGCTCGAGTGAATTCTTCTGCATTGCTATTTTCCACTCCTTTACTGATATATTAATTGAGAGATCTTTTTCCCAGTGTCCTCTTGGATCTTTGAAAGGGAGGGACTGTAAAATAATTTTATATATTGCAGAAATGGTGTCCGAGTCCTTGAAATTGAGCAATATTTTTTCCAGCATGGATGAGGGTGCAAGATGAGGAAAATCGGGAAGGTTCTGTTTAAAAAAGTTCCTAATTTGAAGATAGTGAAATCAGGATCATATTTTAAGCAGTGTGCTTCCTACAGTAAACTTCAAAAACATTTGAACTTGATACATTTCTGGCAAAAAAGGAAATGCGTGACTAAATGGTCACTGCCAGGATAGAAGTTAATAAAAGAAAACTTACCTTACTGAACATTGAACATATTTAAATCAATTGATTTAGTATTGTCAAGGAACAATGATGATATCACTTCAGGACAACAGAAGTAGCACCATTCTAATAATTATAAATACAATCTGCAGTTTGGAGACTTGCTGCAAAGCACAACAGATTATAGACCCTAATGGTGCCATTAAATGGTACGTTACTAGAGTGATTAACCATGTGCGAGACACTTTACTAAAACATCCCTCTGCAGACAGTTAAAACATTGATAATAAAACATTGTGAACCAGCTATTCATTAAAAAGTCAACATGGTATTAGATAAGGGGAGACCATCACTAATATGCTAGAGGAACCAGCAAACCCATCGACTGCAACATAGCGTACAATATTTTTGTATTGTGAAATGGCATCAAGCTGGTAAAAGGCTGCAAGGGCAGATGTAGTATAGCAACTGGGTATCTATTATAACTGCTGAGATCATTAGAGACTAAATATGATGCTATGATATGTAACAAAAGATTGTCTTTAATGACTTTACTGGCAATATCATATGATGTATAAATTCACAAAAGAAGCATGAGCCATGTTGCAAAATAGAAATAGATGGATGTTTTGAAAAATGTGAGCAATCTAAGTGAGGAAAGTGGATTCTATCTAGGTGCTGGTGCCCACCACATATACTAGATTATAAAAGATATGGCACTTGGCCATTCTCCAAGGCTTGATTGAACTGTACAGCAAACCGTATACCTAGGTTTCATCTTTCTGCGTTTAGTACTTTTAATGTATATGCTATGCATCACACATCAATGATTTTCCTCATGAATGTGCAAGTACACTGCTCAAACTTGAATGGTCACTGAACACGACCTTCAATGTGCGTTTGCTGGAGTGGATTCATACTAAAATGAAAAATCTGAATCCAGAGGTAATGAGAGTTGTACAACCATTTTAAAATAAACATTAACAACATACCTGCATAAATGTGCCATAACACAGTACATTTTATGCTGAACTAGAAAATCTCTCAAAAGAGTGAGAAGTCAGTAAAACGTATTAAACTAAAGCAAGGGTTAAATGACTAAAGGTAATTTTCCGTTAAGTTTGTGGTGTGTATGCAAAAGGAGGGAGAAAGGCATTAACAATTTAGGAAATACTTGATGAACCTCATCTATTTTTCTTAGATGCTTATTTACTAATCAAAAGCATTTTTATAAACAGTGGTTTCAATTATTCCATTAAATAAGATGTTTCTAAGTTCTGATAACACTTGAGGTAAAGTACTGAAAAGGGAAAGAAGTTGCGTGCAACCATTTCCCAAATCCGACCATCATCTTCTTAATCTTATCCTCAAGCATTGCGATGAAAGCATCACTCACATCACGAACAGCTTCTTCCTCCAGGACATAATGTCACTGAACTCCCAGTAACCTGATCCTACCTGCCCTGCATGTTGTACTATACCCAACTGCTGGTTTATTTTGAAATTCTATTATACGTTGCACATTTTTTTTCACTCATTATTGTATTTATTTATGCTGTTTATTTTCTGATATTCTTTATTTACTGTATCTATTTATACATCAGCGCAACTGACAAGAATTTCACTATGCTTTCGCAGCATATGTGACAATAAAGATCTCTAATCTAAATCTAGGTTGGATTACTGATTATAAACAGAACTCTGAAGGTTAGAGCAAAACAATGAAGTGTATATCAGGTTGTATTCCTCTTGCTTCTCCAACCTTCTGTGTACAATTTCCTGTGTAGTTTGTTCTATCTATGGTTAGTAAAGTGGATTCTGTGGTGTTTTATAAACACTGCGAACTGAACTTCATAAATTCCTGTACTTTCAGTTGTTATTTCAATGTAAGATAGCTTTTCTTTTATCTGTGTTTCTTTTTAACAATGTAAATATTAGGGTTGGTAAATTGAACATAAATTACAAGTCAAATTAACGACTCATTTCCCAGTAACATTTCTTCAAGCAAGAACAACCTGACCTTCACAGGAGTTAACTTGTTCCTAAGCATACTAGTAATGTAACGGGAAGTGGCGCATCTCTTAAAGGTTTAAAGGTTTGCTTTATTATATATATTGATTTAAATTTCATTAAATTAACAAAAACTTTCTGCAGAATTATTTTTTTCTCCTATCCATTGCATTTTGTTCAGTTTCTAACAGCTTATGTCATGTTAACTGAAGATTTAACAGCAGGACAACAAGACAGGCTAAGCAGAATTTACTGCAGTTCCAGTGATTTTAAGTGCAACTACCAATCCTGGCTCAATCTGCAGATTTATTAGCTTTGTGCAATGAAATTTGCAGCCACACGCCAATTTTAAATTAACAGCAGACACACTGTTAACTTAATTATTTGAATATAAAAGTAGCAAAGCCTCCCAATTATACATTTGTGGATACTGCCATTCAAATTGGGCATCTGGGCACTGTTATGGTTGCAAGTAAAATTTTTTAAACAAATTCTTATTCTACTTTCATAAAAGGGAAACTGCATTTATATTTCTTTTCTCCAAGAAACGATGCAAGACATTGGTGGATTCTTTGCTTGTCTTCTATTTGTCCTTACTTGAATCCATTTTACCTCCTCTTCAAAAAGCTATGGGAGATGTCTTTTTTTTAACTTCTAAAAATCAAAAACACTACACATTATTGTTAAGTTCAGAACAAACACTCAACAGTTCTGTCTTGTTCACTATATCAGTCTCTTATAGGTTATGCATTGAACAAACTTTGGAAGTCTCCATCAAATCCTTTGTCCAACATTATTCTTTGTGTTTTATCTTTAGATATAAAAGAAAACTCTGCATAGGGGATAGTAAAGAACTGTGACCTGCATACTACAGATAAAATAATTTCCCAACAGTGAAATACATTTTAAAAAGTTGCATGTGACAGACAGAGGAATATAATTTAAAAAAAAGCTGCCATCAGCATGTTTGGCAGAGATGGAGTTTGATAACAGTATTTGATGTATTTGTTTTAAAAGACAACCCAAGACCTTTCACAATCCTGACATACAAGACAATGCAACATATAATTACAGATGACAAGTTAAACATTATCTCTGATATGCACAAAAGAAGCAAACATAAAAAGGAGGGGGAAAAACTTTGCATTTTCATTTAAATCAGCTGGACAGATGCCTTTTTAGAATTATTATCCACATTTACAACATTTTACCATCAAAACTATCTAAAATGGGTATCAGAGACTTTACAAGCCTTTGTGGCATCATAAAAACAACAAATTGGAACGGATCTCATAATCTGAAGTAAACACCATGTTATTCTTAAAACATGGAACTAGATAAAACCTGCAGAGTGTTTATAAAAAAAAAAGACATAAAAAGTAGTATTGGTGCAAGGTCTAAGGAGAGATATTAATGAAAATTAATGTATTATTTGTATTCTTTAAGATCTAGAAACATTTAACTTCATGCTCAAAGTGTACAAAATACTGCATAAAGTGGGTTTATGAAATAAATTAATACTTCAGTTCCTTCTGTATCCTTTTTACTTAAAACATGGAAAACAAATTAACAATATGCTTCACAGGTGTGGTGCAATGCCGCATATTGCATAAATCTTTGAACACGAACCCCACATCTCGTTTCTTAGAGAATGGTTTAGAAATGGACACTCGGCTGAGGATTAAATCAATTACTTTTCCAGGACTTAAAAGACCATTCCATTACTGAACACAAGACTTGCTTAAAAGTAAGCTTGCACTGATAGCAGGAGGGTAATTTCAAGCTGGTTTTTACAAAAAAATTATAAGACTATAAACATAACAGAAGACTTCATTTAACTTGGAAAAGTACTAAAATATTTTTTACAAAAAATGGAAAAACCAACAATGCTTAAATTGATACTACTGTAGTCCAAATATACTGTAGTATCATGCCACATGAACAAGTAAACAGAGATTATTCAGGATACTTTAATGTACAAGCTGCTCTTGGATCATGTACAAGCTGCTCTTGGATCAAGACTTTAAATGACATTAGTCAAAAAGTCACTTTATCAGTTGTCTGATACTTGCTGTTGTACACTTATGTTTGCATTTTTACATTTAGGAAACAGCTGATTAATGGTTAATGAAAGGTACTGTTAAATAATAAATGGTCTTTGTCTTCCCATTACTTCACAAATTCTGTAAAAACTGACTTTGTTGTTTTGTATGCCACATATCTTACAGAGATGATCAGAGGTTTGTTATAGCTTACCTCTGTGGACTAGAATTAGCCCTCTTTTTTAAAAAACTTATGTCATCTATCAGCATAGCTGAAATTCAGATATATCCAGTATGTATGGTTCCTTCTTTAATAACATTTTATTTATACTGACACTCTATTGTCATTAAAAACCCAACAAATGCCAGAAGTTATTTTTCAATTTGTTTTAGCAATTACGTAGGCTTTGAGACCAACTATTGGTTAATGTGCAAGAAATTTCATCAGACCAGTCCGGCTTATGACTTCACAGGCTCAGCCACATAATTGCATAACCAGTTTTCTGAAAACATCCATCCATCTACCTAATCCAATTATCTAGGGTAGGATCGCTTGGAGGTTTGAAAACATTAATTTGTAAATGTATTAAATTTTACATTGGAATGAAAGTGACAGAAATCCTCTCATTCCAACAACACTGTAAAACAAATCATGGGTTGAGGAAATACTTAATTTTAAATGTATCTATTTTTTTTAATGTGCAAGTCAACTATATTCAGAGGGTGAAAGTTAACATTTTCAGCCTTCATAGTTGGCCCACTTTATTACTCTTAAAGAAGGCACAAAATTATGCCTTTCTATTTTTAACTTGGCAAGGTAGATCCAAAGCACTACGTTTTATAATTAACTAGCAACATTAGTCACTAGCTACACTTTTCTAAAGCTATGCCGACATCTGGCTGCAGGTTTTCATTCTAACCCTTTTCTTGATTAGTGACCAGTTTTTGCTGTTACTGAACTTCGTTTGAATTACTTTTAATTGATTTTTTTTTTTTTTTTTTTTTTTTAAGATTTGAGCCCCTGAATTTCTTCATCATTCCTATGAATTGCTTCATTTCTTTCCTTAAATGGCACCCAAACCAAAATGAAAAGTTAGAGAGCCAACAGACCACCAACTAAGTTAGGGCCTCAAATTCCAAACAATTTCACCCAAACCAGCTGCTTAATTAGGTGTTGATTCTTGTCAATTAAACATGCTCTTTAATTTCATGGCTTGCTGCTGCTCTCATTGTACAGTAGCATACACTTCCAAAATTGTTGATTTTCACTTCTCTATTAGCACTGTTAAAATGTTTTGTGGACCTGAGCAGATCAACATTCCTGAGCACAGATATTGTTTAATAGACACAATTTACCTATCATATTTTGATTCATTTTGTGTCTCAATATTGTTTGGCTGTTAGTTAAGGAAAAAGAAACAATTAAGGGGTCTGGGTCTTCAACAGCAAGTAAAAAAAAAAAATCAAAAGAAGTTAATTAGCATCAAAAACAGGTCACCAATTACAAAAAGGTTTAGAATTAAAGCTTGCAGCCACTTAGGACCTTCAGGACTGGAGTTGGGAACCCCAATGTATGAGACTGTAACAGTTATATTATACTACAGCAGCACTGAAGCATTCACGTGTCTATTCCAACTTACACCACAAAGTAAAAATACATCTCACAGTATACAACTTTATGACAAAATCTGTGTTAATCATATAGATGAATATTATACATCCCCAAAAGCCATACCACAGTGGTTTCCGGAATAACTGAAATTGAGTCAAGGGGATTAAAACCTTCTAATTTTATTTTCAGTATTTAAACTGAAAAAAATAATGAAATACAAGTAACTACAGGTCTTCATTGGACAATCCTACAAGACAGCACACAAATAAACCTTTACAACCAAACTGGTATGCAAAACTGGCAAAAGGGTCACTCCTACTCTGTACCAGGATGCAGGCTTATGTCAACCCTCTGTGTAGACCACAATATTCAGTCATGTTGTCAGTGACCAGTTCCAGTGAATATCACTTCATCTCTCCTTAAACAAAAAAAGACCACCTACAATATGTACACATCTATGCCAAAACATTAGAAATGGTTAGTATCACATTTCTACATTCACTTAGCCACAGTATCAAGATATTATTTTTCATGTCTATTTTACTTTCTCTACAACAAATCACCCTGGTGAGCACACGTCCAATACACAGAGGAAAATTAACATAAAGCTCCACTTACAGGTTCATTTTAAGGGTAAATAAAACATAATTTAGCTATAGGGCTACCAAACTCTGGACAGACCTAGAGGGCAATGACAGAGTTTTTCCAATTGTCACTATGTTGGAGCCTTCCCATGCAACTGGGGTATTGTGGAAGGTGAGTTTGTGATAAGTGGTCCGTGGTGCTGTGCCGATTTAAATAATTGTATCCTGCCAAGTGCAGGCTCTAAAACTAGGAACACAAATGTGTTTCATTCCAGGGACAGATGGGGAGGCAGGGGTTGTTGGCATGCATGATTGTAAAGGCATGTGCGAATGCATCCATCAGGCAGGTGCCTCATTAATTCTTTGGAGGGAGTGCCGCATTCACACTTATGCCCCAAAAGGAGTGCCAAGGTAGAAAAGGAGCCTGTATAGGTAGAGGAGAATGCAATAAGAGAGAAAGAAAGACAAAGAACAAAGAAAGAGCGGAGATGCCGTGAGGACAGGCAGCATGAGCCTGCCCGTTTAAATGTGTGAAAGGCAGTGTGGTTGAAGGTACCACGACGGAGTGAAGGATTGGCGCTCCAGGAGCAGATCGTCCCTACTAATTGTCCAGAAGGTTGGGTGTGATCAACGTGGTGTCCCCTCTAGGGATCTGATGTATAGTGGAGCGAGGGAAAAGGAAGACGAGAGGACAACCAACCCCGAGCGGTCTGGCCGATGCTGCTTGTCACTGCTTGTTGAGCAAACAATGGAGGAACCAGAGAAATAGAGGGAGTTGGGCTGGGCTCATCCAAGAGTGGAAGTAAAACTGACCCAATGATTTGATGGTTTTTAATTCTCATTTTAAGCCTACCTTTAAACTCCTGGATTTTCACTGTTTTAAATAGATCGTTTATTTATTGGAGATTTTGCTTTGGATTGTTCTAATAAAAGCACATTGTTCACTTTTGCACCTACCTCTTTCTTTGAGTGAGTGTCCCCATTTACCCGGGTCATCTCTCAGGTACATTATCAGCAATAGCGGATTCAAGAGGCTACTGGGATGCAACCGGTAACATGGAGCCGATCCCCTTTAAAGTCTATTTTATCTATAGATTGTAACTGTTGTAAGTGCCACAAAGGATGGACAGGCATCCCGACCAGGAGAGGGGACGGTTCATTACCCAGACGGAAGGCTCCAAGTGGACAGACAGGCATTCTAGTCAAAAGAGAGAAAGGTGCCATACCCGAACAAAATGCCCCAGGTGGATGGACAGACATCCCAGCAGAAGATTCCTTACCTAGATGGGAAGCCACAGACAGATGGACAGGCATCCTGACTAGATATATTTGTAGTACCTTCCCTGATAGAGATAAAAGGGAAGGACAGGAAAAGGCTGTCTCTAGGGATGCACCGAATGTTCGGCAACCGAAATTATTCGGCCGAAAATAGCCAAAAAAAGCACTTTCGGTGTTCGGCCGAATAAGTAAAAAGGCCGAATAAATTTTGCCGAACAATGACGTTTTTAATGACGCGATCAAATAGTAACCCGCGTAGAGTGAGAGGCGCGCGCTTTATGCAGCAAAAATGTCAACAGTGTGGAAGCACTTTTAAGCGTCAGAGAAAGAGGCAAAAACGGCCGTTTGCAGACACTGTTCTGCTGAATTGTCCAGAGGGGGTGCATCTGCAAAAACATACAGCACTTCAAGTTTAATTTATCACTTAAAATCAAGACACCCCGAACATCATGCAGAGTACGAGAAAGACACGGCGGCGGCTACCGCAACAGCAGCAGCGAAAAGGAAAGTAGCTCCTCCCAGTCCTAGGACACCCACTCCATCTGTGGCTGACTTCTTAGAAAAGGCAAAAAAGTTTGCCAATGACAGTGCCAAAGCTAAAGGTATTACTAAAAGGATAATGGAATTCATCGCATTGGATGATCAACCATTCTCTGTTGTAGAGGATGTTGGATTTCGCAGGCTTATAGACCATATTGAGCCCCGTTACACCATGCCTAGTAGACGGCATTTCTCAGACGTGTGCTTACCCGAGATGTATAACGTCGTTTCAACTCATGTCCATGAGCTTTTGGCTATAGATATTGCAGCCCTCAGCTTCACGACTGATATTTGGAGCTCGGATGTGAGCCCCACCAGTATGCGGAGTTTAACTGCGCAGTGGATCGACACAGATTTCAAGCTACAAAAGATTGTGCTTCACTCACAAGAGTTTAGAGGGTCCCATACAGCTGTAGCCATATCCGAGGCGTGTTTGACACTTGGCGTATCGACCGATCTAAAGTGCATGCGGTAGTCAGTGACAACACAAGTAATATGGCTAAAGCCATGGAAGATAGTGATCTAAAAGGCATACAGTGTATGGCACACACAATTCAACTGGCGGTCAACGAGGGATTGTTGAGTCAGCGCAGTATAGCAGATGTGATATCGATAGGCAGGAAAATTGTTGGCCATTTTAAACATTCACTGCTTGCCTATGCGCGCCTACAATCTATCCAAGAACAGTTCGGAACGCCACAAAAACGTTTCCAACAAGATGTGAGCACAAGGTGGAACAGTACATATTATATGCTGGAAAGCCTTTTTGCGCAAAAGCGAGTCTTGGCTACATACATAGCAGATCATGACCTGCCCGCGACATTCACCGCATACCAGTGGGTGTTAATCGAGAATGTTCTCTCTCTTCTCGCCCCCTTTGAGCAGATAACAAAAGAGATAAGCTCATCTGATGCATCTGTGGCAGACGTCATACCTTTACTTGCAGCACTAAAGCGTCTTTTAAACAAAGAGACTGAAACAGACCACGGAGTTAAAACAACTAAAACTGCGCTCTTGGAAGCTGTCAGCACACGATTTAGTCAGGCGGACTCAGAACCCCTGTACTGCATCGCGACTGTGCTTGATCCACGATATAAAGATCATTACTTGGATGTGGGGAAAAAGCTGCGCACACGAGAAATGATCCAGGCCGAGTTGGATTTGGGAAAGCCGCTAGGTGATGGAGACGGTCAGGTGATGCACAGCGCAGGAGATGAAAACAGCGCAGAGAGTAAACGGGCTCGTACTACAGATGAGCTGTGCACAGTCTCGCTGTCTAACATGTTCGATGAGATCCTCCAAGAGAATAACCCATTTGCAAGACAGAGGACAAGCTCAACCGCTCAACAGTTAGATGGTTATCTCTCAGAAGTCCCCATCCCCAGGAGCAATAACCCTCTCGAATTTTGGAGGACCAATCAAGGCCGCTTTCCCGACCTGGCGCAGATGGCACGCAGGTAGGCTACTTCTATGGGAAATTAATTTAAGATTTTATTTATATTTTGGATTATGGTAACACTTTATAAGTAGTTTCTATTTTTAACATTAACTAACAATGAAAAACCCTTATTAAAAGCATTTATTAATCTTAATGTTAACATTTACTAATACAGTATTAAAACGAAGTATCACATTTTTAATTTTTGAATTAAAAAGTATCAAAAGTGGTAGGCCTATTTGTTAAAATTGTTAATGCACTTATACTAACATGAACTAAATATTTTTTATTATCTTACATTAACGAAGATTAATAAATACCATAACAAATGTATTGCTCATTGTTAGTTAATGCAATAATGTTAACAAAAGGAAACATTGTAAAGTGTTACTACCTATATTTTATATTATGTATTTTGTGAAAATTTAACTATTTTCAGTGTAGTAAAATAGTAGGCCTACACTGGGTTTCAACCATTTCATTATCTTGAAGACATTGTTCGTTTTGAAATGAGCAACTGTCAGAAAACTGCAATAAAAATTTCAACTATTCTGCGGGTACTTGTCTGCTCCATGCACAAGCACCGACAGCAAGAGACTGTTTAGTGCTGCATCTCATGTCATCGATGAGAAGAGGAACCGACTTTCATGTGAGAAAGCAGAGAAGCTACTTTTTATAAAGAAGAACCTGCCACTTTTCCTGAAGAAGTAGGCTTATGTCTAGGACAGTTATTCATTTGTTGTGGGTTCATCCACATTTTTTGCACTATTCAATGCACATTTGTTGTTGTAGACGTACAGAGTTACATTCTTTCAGCAGTCAGTTATAGGCCTAACATAGGCTATTCAAGAAGGGGGGCTTCAAAGATGGCCAAATAAAAATATTTTTTTATTTTACTAATTTATTTATTTTAAGTTATATTGTGCTTTGTTTGTATATCATCTGCTGGAATGTTAAAAAAAATGTTCAGTGTTAAATAAATATTTTGATATTGTATTTTTGTTATTTGATTTATTTCTCTGAAAAGCAACACAAAATAGTAAAAAGCAAATTTTTACTATTTGATTATTGTAATGGTGAAAAAATTGGCAAAATAAATGGAAAAAAATGCGAAACACCGCGTTCGGTATTCGGCCTTCGGCCAAGCATTTCATTATTATTCGGCTTCGGCCAAGAATTTCATTTCGGTGCATCCCTAGCTGTCTCTAAGGAATATTTATTCCCTACCCCACCAAACCCGGGACACTAGATGGTATCAGCCCTGAATATCAGTGCCCATTCAGAAACCAGCAGGGAATGCTGGGAATTATAGTTTGGTAACGCAGCCCTGCTGAGGCCAGTAGGTGCTGCAAAAGGGCACTGCAGGAAGTTATACTCCCTGTTATTTGGAATCTTCCATATGACCTAGAAGTGCTTCCAATGGCAAGAGCCCTGGTACTGGAAGTACTCCTAAGTCCTTAACAGAAGGGACCGAACCACTTGGTCCAGGCAAGCTGGAGCTCGGAGCAAGGAAGGCAACCCTCAACTGGTGGAAAGCAGTGAGATAAAGAGAGCGAGAGGAGGAGAAAGAGAAAGCAACTTGGTTTTGGCTTTGTACAAAGTATTTTGCATAGTAAACACTCTTTAATTGAACCCGGGACTGTCTTGTGTGTTCATGTTTGGGACTCTGTGGCGCCCCTTAGCCTTCACACTGTATATAGTTTAGCAGGATTACATTTAAACTTGCCATTAAAATGAATTTTCTGTGTCTAAATAGAGATTGGATGGACTCCACACATATGCTTGGCAATTTGGGGTTTAGGGGTTGCTTGCATTTCTCCCTTTGGCTCAGTATACCATATATTTAACTACAGGTTAGTAGCTAAGTTCACAAACAAATGCCTTTCTCAAGACTGCAGCAAAAGTACAAGAGGGTAAATATCATAGTCTGTATAGGAGGGGGGGCTTGTGGTACACTGTGGGACCTTGGCGAAATTAAGGTTGAGAACTACTGGTATAGATGGTCAGATGGCCAAGATCAGATAAATTCAATGTAGACTTTATTTTTTTTTTCTTTTCTCATGATCTCTGGTATAGGTTTCAGTAACAGCTGTTTGTGTTGTTCTTACTGTGCAACCATTTATTTCTGGTACCAAAATTAGCTTAAGGCTGGTATTCTATTCAGGTATGCTAAAAACCTTATGGATTTTTATGTAAATTTGCATTGTGTTTTTGCTAAAAGTTTTTAATTTTAATCTTTGTTTGAAAATGTGTGAACTATTCTGAGGTTAATTATGAATATATGTTCTATAAATATAAACAGAAATTAATTAACATTCTGGACATTGCTTTCAGCAGGAATAATGAGAAAGTAGTTGCATGGTGGAGGTGTGGGATAAGCTGGAGAAACCCTGAGAAAGAAAATATGAATTCCTTTCTAATTTGTCTTGAATGAGTTATTAGATTGTTCTTACCTTGAGCTCCTCCTTCCTCATACTGCTGCTCATCATCTAGTTAAAAGATTAGTAAGGGGTGGTTGGTAAAAAAAAATTAAAGTATAAACTGGTTTTGTCAGTCTGATTTCTAGCTGAATTATCATTAAAATAAGATTTAGCATACATATGCATAACAGAATCAAAAGGAAGAAAAAAAATAAAAACGGACATTTAAATATTTCTTATATTAAACAATAAATGTAAAAGTAAATACTTACCCTGTGCAGGACCAACACGCGGACCTGCTGGTGCAAAAGCAAAAAAAAGTTAATCTGAATTCTTAAAACAGTTTTAAACTGTAATCTAATCTATTATATAAAAACAAATCCTGCAACGAGACAAGACTTTTTTAAAGAGATTTTGGCCATGAGATTTTTTTTCCGCCCAAGTCACGCCCTCCTTTCAAATATATTGAACCACGCACGGTACTCTCACCTCTCATTCATGTGAATGCTTTTGTCAGACAGTTCCTGTTCTCTCAGCTCTTATAAATGTTAACTTTTCCTCACTTTGAGTTCATAATTAAAGAAGATGTATTATGATCAAATCTTATTGAAGACTTTCACCATGAAGGGTTATCAACAAAAATAACAGTACACAGGCAATCCTAGCACTGAGAAACGATGAAGTGAAACAAATTAATGCCAAAAATGTTGATCAGTTTCACGGCAAATTGGTTGAATTGGTGGTGATCATGCAGAGCATGAAAACATCAACTTGCAATATCCTGATGAATATCTACAACTGTTAACACTGTCCGGTCTTCCACTGCACGAATTACTATAGAAAGGATGTATCCAAGAAAGGTAATGCAGTAAATCTTTCACTGATAACATTAGACAACAAAGGAGATCTTGATATGCCATTTGTATTAAAATGTTAACAGTTTCCCATTAGAATAGCTTTTGCAAAGAATTAAATCTCAGAGTCAAAAGTCGTTTAATTTAATAGAGAAAAACGAAATAGAAACTAAATTCAAATCACGTTATACGTTGTGTTGTCACGCTGAAAGTCCAAACAGAATCAAAATTCAATGTGATATTGACAAATATTTAATTAAAAAAAAATTTACTTAATTTTACAGTAAGTGTAAGTTTAAAAAGTATTTGCATGTTAATTTCAAAGCAAAACAGAACAAAATCATATTACTCAACGAACAACTCTGTCACGTTTTACTATTTGTTAATATGGTTAATTACTCCCTGTAATGTAAAATAGTAAATTCTATTATGCGTATGTAACAATTCCCATAAAAATAAAAATCTGTTTAAATTGTACATCCACATTCCCATACGCGAGCAGCAAAATCGCAAAGAGGCCTGGGGGTTGGCGAGCAAAGCAAGCAGGAGGCAAAGCCCCCTAGTTAGTTATAAAAATTAACTAAAATTTATGCCCAACTCACCAAAAAAAATAGATTAACTTTCATATTGTGCAAATTCAGAAACATTCCAAATGGATGTAAATTTGATCACATTTCATAATCTATAGTTGATCCTCTTTAATCAATTAATAGCAATTAATGATTAAAGAGACATCCTGCTTAATGGCAGAGATAATACAAGATTAAATTTGTCCATATAAAAGTGTGATCATTTTAAGTGAAAAATGTGTCACAATACATCATCTTTACACTACTGAAAAGCATTTTATGCATTAGCATTTACCAGAACACAAAAATCTGCTAGTAGCTTGGGATATGTGAGTGCTCTCAAGCAAAGTGACAGCTAGACAATGCAGGAAACTGGTCATCATGAAAACCCTTTTAATATTACACAGTATCTTGCAAAAGTAAGCTAAAGTAGTACTACAGGAGGCACAAATGAGCCTCTAAGCACCCCCTACCTGAATTAGGGAAGCACCTGCAGTCTGAAAATAACACACCAAAAACCAGAACATTTACATGCAAACAACACACTCAGGCAAAAAGATAGGGTCAAAAAGGCAGCATCCAACACTTCTAAAGTATAAGAAAGAGCTAACAACATATCACTGTACCTGCTAAAGGATCAGTGATTAGCATGTGCATGCCAATGAGTGCAAGGCTACAATGCAGAACACTCAGAAACAAACGCAGTAGGACTGCAGTCAACAAAAGCACACAATGACATTATAAATGAACCGTTTGTGAAAAATGACACATGCCACTACGTCTTCTGTTAACATTTTGTCAGATTACAGCAGATGATTATCCTTTCCTACTTAGTTGGCTAATGGGAATTTAACTTGATCCTCAAAACTACCCTTGTGTATTATTTGTGACACATACAGTATGCAGAAAACACAAAAAAGGAGATATAAAGTGCAATAATAATTGTGTATATCTCACTTGTCTTAAAGGTATGTTATTTTGCATGTTGTGTTTTTCTTGTATAGTGTCTGAACATACACAGTTTCTCATACATAATAGAGCCAACACTGTATTTTATGGCAATAATAATAATTATTCATTTTATTTATAAGGCACTTTACATTTGTAGTAAACCTCAAAGTGCTACATAAAAAAAATGCAAACAAAGATACAAGATAAAAAAGATAAAACAATAATTAGAGGCAATTTTGTTAATATGCTTTCCTAAATAGAAAAGTCTGTTTTTTTTTTTTTTTTTAAAAAACAGCCCACACTCTGCATTTTGCTCTATATTTACATACTGACCCTCTCAGCATTCACCACACCAAACTGCTAGAACAGGTCTGTGTGATGATTCTCATTTCATGCAATAATGCTAACATACTGTATATGAAACTGTGATATAATTAAAGGCATCAAATAAACTTCTACTCTGATTATTATGTCAGTATGCAATAAATGACTGTACATCTTGGTATTTTAGCTGTGCTTAAGTGTTATCAATCACAACCTACATTTACAGTACATCGGTACATTTTAATTAGTCATGGTATTTATCTCTTAAATTCAGAAATGGATTGAAGTCAGAAATGGTCACAATGGCCCACAGCCATTCTGAGAAGGAAAGGTTTAATTCCTGAAGTGAATCTAAGGTCAAAATGTAGGTACATATATATTCATCACTGAAACAATGCTGCAACCTAGGTGTGAAATGACTGTGATCATTTGCATGCAGTATAAAGCTGTGATTGGGAAAAATTAAATCACTTAAAATTAAGGTGCAAGACTGCAACTTTGTCGCTAATGGTTAAACAGTGAACATTCCAAATGAAGAATGAAGTTCCAGGTAAAAGATTAAAGCCACAAGCCATTCCACTGATGGAGCATCATGAACTGCACTAATTAAGAGGTTTTGGACCGTAGAAACCAGAAAGTTAAAGAAACTTCAAGAGCTACAAAGCAGGTCTTTGAAAGTTATATGTAATTTGGAAGTAATTTGTAATTTATTATTGTTTAATACTCATGACTTTATCTTCTTTATACAGAATACAGTCAACGACCGAGTTCCGTTCTCATGACTAGGTTGTTAAGCAAATTAGTCGATAAGCGAGGAGCTGCCCCTTACCAGTATTTCGAGCATACAGCGTGATGCCATTTGTATTATCCGTCAGATGTGAGATAAGATGCCCGACACAGAGACAACATGCTGCCATTTGTGCCAGCCACGTGATACGAGATGAGATGCTTGACGCTCAGACACTACGTGGCTGTTTCCATGACCAAAGTTCTAGTACAGCGTACAATATAGAGTGGTTGGAGAGCTGGTCCTAAGTCTGCACGATCATTAAACAGGCAGATTGTTAAGTGAGGAGTGTCTGTATATTATCCTTGGGGTTTTCCATAAGGTTTTAGGCACAGAGATATCAATAAACAATTTGTGAAACATGGGTAATGCATATCAGATAAGCCAATTTGCTTATCCTCTAAATAAAATAGAGTTATACAGTACACTACTCCTAACTGAAAACAGTAGATATCTTCATCATATTAGAAATACTGTATACAACTGCTGCCCACATAACTTCTACAAGAAAATTCTATGTTATCAACAATTTCAAATCGCTGTCCCCATAACGTGGAGAAACATTCAGCAATTATACTCTAAAAAAAATGCCATATTAAAACATAACCTATTACAGGAGTCATCAAATAGATTTAATGTAGTGTCAAAATCTTGCCAAGCAAATATTCTTTGGGCCAAACCACACTGTAACAAAGACAAAGCATACATGCGCACGTGCACACACACACACACACAATAAGAGAGACACTTCTACATTCACTCCTGGACACTCTCATCCACTCACCAACGCATTCACACCATACACACATCCACCCATCAAGGCAGTTCAATCCTGTTAAAAATGTATATCTATTCAAGATAAGGATAGGCATATGCTACACTGAATTCCTTCTGGTTATGATCATTCCAAGTGTGCAATCACAATAATTTAAATTCATATTTTTTTTCTCATAAAAAGGTGTGGCTGTACGTAATAACATTACATTTGCTGATTAATTAAGAAATAACCTTTAACAGTTAGACTACTATCTAGTTAACAAAACAACCTGGCTAGAAAAAATAAATAAAATAATGGACTTAGAAGTGTGTCTTTTTAATACCATCACTGAGAAACGCTCCGATCTGTAAAGAAACATTTGTTAAAAGAGCACAATGTGAGAAAACAGTCACAAATCTTCAGAAGCATGGTACTTTCAATGAATCTTATCCATGACTTAGGCCCAGGAAAAGAAAAAATGAATACACTGAAATCAACTGACAATCAGAAAAGGCAAATACCCTCAAAAAGAACAACTACTTCCCTCAAAGTTACATGGACACTAATTCGGCGCAACAAAGCATTCATACTGGCATGGAAATATTAAAAGAAAAGGACACTATGAGAATTTTACATATCCTACTAATGATAAAGGTACTGGATCAGTTAAGTGGGTACCTCTGTCAGCTTCAAGACTGTTTTTGTGTTTTGACATTAAGTGTTCAACGTCGGATGGCAGGGAAAGTTAATGATGCTCTGACAGGGAAAGTTAATGATGCTCTGATCAATTGGCTGCCAAAATATATAAGCCAATTTTCACTCCAAATGACAGTTTCCAAATTGGCCGATCTCAAAAAACTCTGGTGTATCTGCTATTCTAAGCACCACAGTAATAAGCTACAGTACCTGAAGAAGCCTATGTACTGTATGGTTGCCGAAAGGCAGACTGTAAAAAGACAGCAGCCACATGGAGTTTAAGAGACAAAAGGCAAACATATGATTTCACATTAAAGTGAAAGTAAAATGGTGTAATAAATTGAGAATCTGTAACTAGTGGAGTCTCTCTGTGCATTAAAAGGGCGGACAGCCGAGTGAGTTTTCAGCTGAACTTTAAGTGGAACAAATGATGAAGCCCTTTCTGCATTCACGCCACAAACAGTGTCGCTTGTTGTATGCAAATGCTCATTTAGACAAACCAGATTCAATTTGGAACAAAGTGCTTTAGAATGATGAGACAAAAATTGAGTCATTTGGTCATAACAAAAAGCGCTTTGTGTGGCGGAAGAAGAAAACCGCATTCCAAGAAAAACACCTGCTACCTGTCAAATTTGGTGGAGGTTCCATCATGCTGTGGGGCTGTATGGCTAGTTCATGGACTGGGGACCTTGTTAAAGTCAAGGGTTGGATGAATTCAACCCAATATCAACAAATTTTTCAAGATAATGTTCAAGCATCAGTCACAAGTTACGCAGGGGTTCCAACAAGACAACCCAAAACACAGTTCGAAATCTACAAAGGCATTCAATGCAGAGGGAGAAGTACAATGTTCTGGAATGGCCATCGGAGTTCCCTGACTTGAATATCATTGAAAATCTATGGGATGATTTGAAGCAGGCTGTCTATGCTCAGCAGCCATCAAATTTAACTGAAGTGGAGAGATTTTATAGGGAAGAATGGTCAAAAATACCTCAATCCAGAATCCAGACACTCATCAAAGGCTATAGGAGGCGTCTGGAGGCTGTTATATTTGCAAAACGAGGCTCAACTAAGTATTGATGTAATATCTTTGTTGGGCAAATTTATGCACCTGTCTAATTTTGTTATGATGGATATTGGATATTTTCTGTTAATCCAACAAACTTAATGTCACTGCTGAAATACTACTGTTTCCACAAGGCATGTCATATATTAAAAGGAAGTTGCTACTTTGAAAGCTCAGCCAATCATAAACAAATTCTCGTGAAAAGCAGACAGGTATACAGACAAACAGACATTGGATTTATATATAAAATCCAATGTCCGAGAGAACTATTTAATGGATTTAGATCTGGGTTTTTCTAAATTTGCTTGAACATTCCGATTGATTCTGAGACTTCTCTTATTGCGCTAAGAATCATAGTTCGCTAGCAGGAGCAATATATTTGTGCTAATCCGAGACAGAGGCTGTGGGCCGAGGTGAGGGGGAAGTGTGACATCAGGAGTAAGGAGCCGGGCAGGTCCCTTCTCACTGTCCTGTTTCACTACTATGCAGGCAGAGCCGCGGGGGACAGCTAGTCTTCTAATATATAAAGCAGAGTCGATGTATGTATGTATGTTTGTTTGTCCACTATACAAATCTGCACCAGGAGTCTGATCGCCACCAAACCAGGCATGGGTCTGCTTTGTGACCAGGAGGAGGTCATGGGGTATGTATGGTTGGGAAAAATGTCCTTGGTCAAGCACAGGACACCTTTAGACCAACACAACGTTCGCAAAAACTCCCCTTACTTATCAGCGGCAAAATGGCCGTATGTTGCAACAGACGTTAACGGCAGCGCCATTTAGTGTCACGTTTGGTCCCTGTGCGTCCATAGACATAGAATTACTAGATGCCGCATGACCAGCAGCATCGTACATCAATGTCGCCGCCATATTGCGGATTATATTTCATAGGTAAGGCTAAACAATTGTTTTGGTTATACAGTATTTGGCCATTAGAAAATCCCGTTTTACAATCTTTGCACTCAAGGTCAACTTACAATCAAATTAAACAACATCAGTAAAATTAAAACAAGAGAATGATAAATCAAAAAGCAATAATTAGCAAACAAAGTTAACTGGCAGTAACAGTGCAAAATTCACAATTGGTATGCCAGTTTGAAAAGATAAGTTTTGAGGGCAATTTTAAAAATGTGTTATTGAATCGAGCTGACGTATATGACAAGGAAGAAAACTCCCGATATGAGACAGACGCTTGAGCTCCCATAGCACTGAGTCTGATGTGTGGTACAGAAAGTACAGCTGCAGATGAGGATCTGAGTGAGCGAGAGGAGTGCAAGTCTGTAGGAGAGCAGTGAGGTTGTGGAGAGCTTTAAATGTTCAGAGCGGTATTTTGTATTGTATTCTGTAGTTAACAGGGAACCAGTGAAGTTGAGAGAGAATAGGTGTAATATGTTCAGTGGATTTAGAACAGCAGGTTATTATCCTGGCAGTAGCATTTTGAATAAGTTGTAAGCGATGGATACGTTTTTGTGGGATGCCAGATAGAATAGCATTACAGTAATCTATACGTGAGGTGACTCGTTGCATAAGAACAGGACGAAATCTAGAAATGTTTCGGAGATGGAAGAAGGCAGTCTGGGAAATGTTACTTATAAGGGAGTAATTAATTTAATAATAATAATAATATTATTTAATAATTGCCAATATTAGTGTATAAATGGATATAAATAACTGCATGTAAACGATTCGCCAAAATCTGTTGTATTTAAACAATACTGTTTTAAACATTGTTCAGAAAACCCGGTTTTCACGTCTACCTGTATTAGTTTAAATGGCACTTTTGCCACTCACAATAAGGCGGACGCGCTGACGTATCGTGTCGACTGGGTAACACAGTGAATGTGGAGTCTATCTATACTGTATATGTCTACGTGTGTGTCGCTCTTTACCAATGTTTCATTAAATTGCCAAGAGATGGCAGAACTGTCCAAGTATCAGAAGGCCGACTACTTTCATTGGGTGACTGCTTTTCGCTAATATACTCATGACACCTAAAAAAAGACAAAGAATTAGATAGTCCACTTCCGATGCCAGAAAAAAAGTCTATTTCAAGAGCGTCTGAAACATTGCGCAAGACATGAACATGTTTTCATACCAGGCATTCCGCTGATTTTGAATGATTTAACCTTTGATTTCAAACGACTACAGTTGCCTGTTCGTTTGGCTTTTGCTATGTCAATTAATAAGGCTCAATGGCAATCACTGCAAGTTAATGGCATCAATTTGGAAATTCCATGCTTTTCACACAGACAACTCTACGTAGCATGTTCTAGAGTGGGCAATCCTCAGAATTTGTTCATTTTTGAACCACAAGGCAAAAAAAAAAAAATATATACTGTATCCAAAGCCTCTAAAATGACCACTTACATTACCTATTACAATAAAATGTCAATCAGAAAAATGTTGGTTCGATTTCTATGTTCTGTTTCATTCATTTGGGAAATTCACCAGTTATACAGGTGCTGGTCATAAAATTAGAGTATCATGACAAAGTTGATTTATTTCAGTAATTCCATTCAAAAAGTGAAACTTGTATATTAGATTCATTCATTACACACAGACTGATGTATTTCAAATGTTTATTTCTTTTAAGTTTGATGATTATAACTGACAACTAATGGAAGTCCCAAATTCAGTATCTCAGAAAATTAGAATATCAATTAAGACCAATGCAAAAAAAGGATTTTTAGAAATGTTGGCCAACTGAAAGGTATGAACATGAAAAGTATGAGCATGTACAGCACTCAGTATTTAGTTGGGGCTCCTTTGACCTGGATTACTGCAGCAATGCAGCGTGGCATGGAGTCGATCAGTCTGTGGCACTGCTCAGGTGTTATGAGAGCCCATGTTGCTTTGATAGTGGCCTTCAGCTCTTCTGAAATCAACTTTGTCATGATATTCTAATTTTATGACCAGCACCTGTAGATTCCCAGGCAACGCCAGGTACTCCTGCTAGTATAGTAATAAAGAAGAATCCTTTACTGCTTATTAAACAATTAGTAACTTAAGAGCAAAATTATGCTGCTTTACTTGTAAACCTATTAAGCATGTTTGCTTGTATTTTGTTGTTAAATATCCTATGAACATTTTATTAGAACTGTGGCTTGTAATTATGACAAGTATTTATTTCATTTATGTCATATGTGCATGTATTATGTGAAAAAACACTTATTAGTTATAAAAGTATGTATTTTAAGGGATTTTACTTAACTTTAGTAAAATGGATTTTTGATGGTTACTGAACAATAAACCTAGATAATTTCATTTTGTTAATAAAAATGAACACGTGTGGAAAGCAATGTATTTTACTTGCAAAGGATAACAACATGAAGCTTAAACATAGATTGTAAAGCAGGAGCTTAGTGCAAAAAAAAAAAATATATATATCTGACTTGATATGTATGAACCTGCCAGTAAATAATTTGACATCTCATAACTGATACAACCCAAGGCCAACAAAAGCCACACTCAACAACGTTATCAGTGTAAAAGTAAACTGTTACTATTCCGAGAAACTCAGTTTATCCAATAGAGTGGAAGCAAATTAACTAAACTTCACAACAAGGTATGGCAGTTGTGTCTTACCTCCTTTTCCCTTATCTGGTTGATATCCATCATCTCCCGCAACATCTTTTAAGTCTGAATCCCCGAAGTTTCCACCTATGTAACAGAGTGCTGTATTAGAACTGTCTGTAGCACAATTATCCCCATGCACTCCCACACAACTAAGAAAATGAGACACCTTTCAGATATTTCAGTACATACTATACAATATCAGAACACAACTTGAGAGATGGAAAACTTAATATTTTGGGTTGAAATCAAAATAAACACTAGCCAAGTGACACTAATTAATTATCAAAAACAAAATAAATCTCCATGATTGTACACAGCACTTCAGAGATCCTTAAGGGCACTATAAAGAAGGATTTGTCTATAATAAAAAAAAACCTTTGAACAATCCACCTCAAGGTGCTCTTCACCTTGGTGCTGCCAGGTACTGGAATAAGAAGTTGTCAGCCACGGCCCCACATTTTTTCAAAACAACCTAAAGTCTAAATGGTGTAATACCAGAAAGCCTGATATGATAGAGATACTAATATTGTTAGAAGTGCAATTTAAAAGGATAAAATGCTTTCTGCTTAGAGCACCCAGCCTAAAAACAACAATGCGTCTCCTACAGTTTCTGCAATTGGCCCACTATGTGATATATGGAAAGCAAATTACTAACCTGTTTTTAAATGTAAAAATAGCAATTTTACATAAACAAATGTAGTATGATTGCATAAAGCATGAAAAGAGGCATGTCACAATTATAGTTGTCAGTTCTAAATTAACTTAAAAAAAAATAATAAAATCAAAAAATATATTTTTCCCTAACCACCAAATCTGTTATGTGATATTTGAATATACTGAGATGGCAAATATCAGAAGATCTTAAGTTTAGGGGGGAAAAAAAAAAAAAAAAAATCTACCAGAATCTAAAAGGATACCTGAACTTCCAGGATTCTTTACTGGAGGTTTTACAGTTGGCTTGGGGTCAATTCCTCCTGCAAAGTGAACAAAAAAAAAAAAAAAAAAAAAAAAAGGATTAAATTATGTTACACTTTCTAAATACAAAACAGTAAGAAGGTGTGAATTTTTTAATTTTATAGCATGTCCAGCAAATCACTTGTTAAAGGAAATCCAGCCTCTCTAATAATACGGATTTATAGCTCACCAAAAACCTAGTACCATCACGTTGTTATGTTAGAGGTAGAAAAACCCTATATGAAGGTATTGTAACAGAAGAGCAAAAGGTTTATATCATAAACAGCAAATAATGAAGTATGATCAGAATTATTGCTCACAATTCACTAACTGATATGCTGGAACACAGTGGATAATGTTGCTTGTGTAGTCCTACAAGGGTTCAAGAAAAGTTTCTATACTTCTATACTGGTCCCTGCTGAATGAACTGGATCGAACATTCTTCAGCTATAAACCCTTCCCACTCACTAAATGATGCTCATTGTATTAAGAGCTAAAACATACACCAAGAAAATCCAACACACTATTACTCTGTATCTAAAATGATGATCTAATGCATTCTGGGGATAAAAAAAAAATTAAAGCCTCTTAGGTTGAAAGCAACATTAGTTATTTACAGTTTTTCACATTATCTGCAAAATCGATGATCTTACATACTTTTAATAATATTTTCTATAACATTATATATATTTTTAAACTATAAACACTCTCCTAACATTTGCTTCTTCCATCTTTAAAAATATAGTAAAATTAAGATTTCTAAAGGAGGAGGAAACAGAATATTTTACAGTTAACTACTATGATGTATTACTCATAGGCTCTGCAAATCATTCCATTGTGAGATATTAGTGAAATCAATATGAGGCTGCAAGAACTGTAGCCACATGACCACCGTGCTCAAGTCTTTAAAGTGGCTTCCATTTAAGTTTAGGGCCAATTGTCCCTCGTACAAACAAAGATTTTTAAATTGGTCTGGGCCAGCACATATCTTATCGATCGGAGGATGTCAGTCTACCAAAGAATCCAAAGATTAATACAACAATGGGAAGCTAAGAATTTAGATACAGGATTCCATACCTTCTTGTTTAAGAGATTCCTCCATATCTGTATTTAATTTCAGCCTTGAAAAACCACTACCTTAGTCTGGTATATCTTGATTATAGGTAATGATTATCTGTTCAAACGGTTTACTAGTCATTTGAACAAAAATATAAAAAATTCTGATTACCCCCACTCTGCAAAGATAATCTATTCCTCTTAAGCGAATTTTCGCAACATGAACACATTACAATTAACGTATATGGAAAAAATTAAGCATTCCCTGGCCCCAAAAATGATCGTCATTTTGCTCAAACACCAAAACACGTATTTTTATACGTACTTTTATAAGTATTTTATTCACAATTAGTTCAATAACACCATAAAACACACTAATAATATATTTCCTAAGTGCAGTTTACAGTTGATGAGAATAACAGACAGCTCTGCCTCAAATATCAAACCTCCCACTGAGCTGCATTCTGCAACAAGGTGTATTTGGAACAACTGCAAAGATGATCCAGGGTTAGTACTGATTGCACTCATGTGAAAATTGTCCCAGGCTTGGTTTTCATAATTATGAAAAATTCAGCTTAATTGTTGTTTGTAAGATGAAATACTTACTTTCCTCATATAAGCAAGCAGGTGTCCATAATTCAGGGGATGCTTCTAATTATGAATGGTTAATGCCTCCTATTTAGTTAGGTTTCTCTTCTTGGTATGCTATTGTGGGACATGGTGCAATTCCTATACTATCAAGCTGATATTCCTGCCCATGGAAAAAGACACCAAATAGATAACTGGAGCATTGGAATAAAAAATAAAATTATTTAACCTTATTAGACTGCCAGGCATGATACTGTGTATAATACTATAGAGGGAACAGGAGGCCAATTGGCCAAGGTCACAAGAACTGTGGCAGTCTTGGCTTTGTCTGAGATTTTGTTACAATATACAATGGACTCCTTATGGGTGTATTTTCCAAAGAATTTGTGGTTTGTTTTGATTTTCTTTCATTCATTGTCAACTGGCCATTTTACACCTGTAATATAAATGTATATAAATTGTCATGGTTATTGGTTATGGTTGTTTTACTGCGAATTTAACTTAATTAGTAGTAGATACAGTATGTTTGGATATATGTATAATTGTACATCGGGGGCAATTATTCAACTGAATGAAGAGTAACTTCCTTTGTTTTTGGAAACTGTCCAATTTTTACACACTTTTTAAAATACCAAAGATCAAATAAAACCACACAACATTAACAATCATAGAATTTCACACTGAATCATCATATTAGTTCATTCTCTATAATACTGACATCTTCTGTGCATGCATCTTGATATTTTGTATATCTGAGATTCCAGCTTTATAGCTTTGCACAGAGCCACAATGGTGGGAGGTTTCTGTGGTTAACAGATTCTTAAATCAGTGGCATTTAAATAGTTAGAAATGAGCTCCTCACACACTTAGATATCCCATTTTACCAAGGTTTTACTTAGAATGGATGATTTTGTCATTCTATGCATAAGAAATGATCTGCTAAGTGCTCTAGAATTTCATTAAAAAAATCTGACTTTTTTCAGATATCTTATGATTATAGCAGTAGTTTCTTTGCTTAAATCATTTATTTATGAAACTGAAACTAAATGGGTTAGAATATCAATACCTTTTTTGTATTGGCCACTTACACATGTAGCCATTAATATGCTTAAGGGCTCTGGTAATGGTGGTTACCTGCTTAACCATGGGTTGGTGTAGTTTGCTAATGCCTTCTGTTTACCATCTGCAGAACAGAAGACTGACAGCCGACATCTTGGACATCACTTCCATTGTCTGCTCTCCTGGACCCTCCCCTTCTTGGATAGAAGCCATATGACCAGCAGTTTGGCCAGCACTTCTAAGTATACAGGGTCACTTGTTGGTACCCTAACCCTCTCACTCCATTGTGTCTCCTTTTACAGTGGCGGCCATGCTCAACAGGTAACAGTCGCTCCAGATCCAGGTGGAATAGCAGCAGACTCAGTTTGCCAAGGCAGAGGAAAGGAGCAGAGCACGTTTGGCTCTCCAATGGAACAGATCATGTGCTCCACTGCAGGCATTGTTACAGTTACAAGTGACAATATGGAGACGTATTTTCTGGTTTTTGAATGGACAGCTACTCATCACCTCTGGAATACTGGCACCATTCCTGAAGGGAGAGGCATAGTGGATCACCTCTAATTACAAAGCCTAGGTGTTGCTGAGGTATGGAATATCCCAAGATCAACAGGCGAGGCCCTGTTGGGATTGGCAAATTGACCCAGACCGGCAGACTCTCTTCTAAACGTTCAATATCTTGGGAAAGACAGGGCGCTGGTTATGACCAGATGTTAACAACGCCAAGAAGGTAGTCAAGCAAGTGGCCTGCAACATCCTGGTTAATGCCCTCCTGAATTTATCGCTCTGCCGATCAGGTGGCAGTAATACAAGTAATATGTTTTAGTCCCTGATCTAGCCCAATCATCTTTGTCCCAAAGACAGACGGAAGTTTGTGCTTTTGCATGACTTCATTTTGCATTTACTACGACCCCACAATTCCTATAGCAGTGCTTATATTGATCATATTGTCATCTATTCCAGCACCTGGAAGGAACATGTAAAATATGTCCAGTCTGTGTTCTTGACACTAATTAATGCCGGTCTTTAGATTAATCCTAAGAAATGTAATTTTGAGATAATGGAGGCCAAATTTTTGTGCTACTTGGTGGGCCTGGGCACAGTCTGTTCATTGTGTTCAAAAACTGATGCCATTATAAAATGGCCCAGTCCGATAACCAAACAGCAGGTCCAAGTTTCTTGGAGTTAGTTGGGTACTATGGCCGGTTTGTCCCTTGATTCTCCAAGAAAGCAGCACCTTTGACGGATCTGACAAAATATGCGGCCTCCCAATACAGTGGCCTAGGACGAGAAATCACAAGCTGCATTTATTAACCTGAAGCAGGCCCGGACATCAACACCGGTCTTAATAACTCTTAACTTTTCTTTGCCCTTTGTCCTCTAGACTGACGCTCAAAGCACTGGTCTGGGTGCCGTGATGAGCCAAAGTGTTAATGATGTTGAACATGCCATCATGTTTCTCAGCAGGAAACTGTTGTAAAGGGAAACTATGTATGTTGCGGTGGAATGGGAACCCTTGGCGATTAAGTGGGATATAAACCAACTGAGGTACTACATTTTGAGGCATGAATTAATTCTTGTGATGGACCGTGCACTACTCCAGTAGATGTCACTGCACAAAGAGTCAAACTCCCACATCACTAGATAGTTCTTGTACCTCTAACCTTATCAGTTTAAAGTCCTCCATCATCAGGGTTCTCTCCATACCAACACCAATGCTCTCTCTCACGTTCATGACCTCTTGGTTCAGACCAACCTACCAAAAGGCTCTAGGCTTTGAGGGGTTGTGTTATTCACATTTGCTTGGGAGAGAGCTTAAGGGCTCTGGTGATGGAAGTTACCTGCAGAACCAAGCGTCGCCTATGTTTGGTAATGCTCTCTCTCTGCCCCCTATGGAGAACAGAATATTGACAGCCATTCAACCTCCCGGACTCCCAACAGTTCAGCCATCGTGAGACAGTTAGTTTAGGAAACCCACATATGAAAAAGTTTAGTGGTACTTAAAACAATGCAGTCAAGCAACTAAATTAAACTTCAACCTCAAACCAAAGAATTTGAATAAAATGGCAAATAATGGGAAAAACAATTAGCTGTATTTCCTAAGTAAGCATATCCCAAATTGCTAATATTTAAAAAAAGCAAAATAAAGGAAAACAATTAAGACAGACATTATCTCACATCTCTGAATAAAACTATACTGTGCATTTAAAAAGAAAACTTGCAAAGTTACTAAAAGGAAGGACAAAATATATAGTGTTGAGAACTATAGCAGAAAGTTACCTCCAAAAGCATCTTCCAGGTCAAACTCTAGGGGTAGAAAAAAGAAAAAAAAAAAAAAAAGTAAGACATGTAAGAACTGCACATGCTACCAAACCAGAAAGAAATATCTCAAATATGTATTGAAATTTCTGAACCTCCCCCCAGTGGGATGATACGGCGAAGCACGACTGCGGAGTACTGCATGTCCGTCAATGAGGCAACCACAGGTTTGCAGCACAGCAGCATAGTGCCGCGGTAGCAACTACTAGCCGATCAAGATCACATGATAAGCGACTGTTGCCAATGGGTGATGCAAGGAACATTATAAATGTAGGGAACAGTATAACTTGGCCACAGACCTGGCCCTGACTATGCCATTTTGCTGTGTCTGTGTATAGGAGAGCGGTAACTGCCGCTGCAATACATAACCCTGCTGCTCCTGTTTCAAGTTGGATAAAGCTGGTTTTGCTAAAGTACTGAGACTCAGCCTTGTGTTTTGTGGTGCAAGACTGACTCACTTTTTTTTTTTTTTTGTATATAAACAAAAGCTTATTCTTCTGACATGAAAAATTAAGAATTTAGTTGTACTACATGGAAGAAGCATGCATGGTATTAACCCTAGCAAAAACTACTACCCTTTCCAGCAATTTTAAGCAATGTATTTGCAGATTGCTCTTTGTCTATTGTGTTAATTCCAATTTTAATTTGTAGGATAATCCCTTCCCATGCATTCTTTATATCTTAAACTGGCAATAAGTGTGCAGTAACCCTGGCACCTTTGGTTGACAGCTTTACACCAGTGCCAAACAGAACTGCCTAGAATTATGCATGCAATCATGGTGGTGGTGAATTAAGGATGTATCCTTCTGATCACTAAAGTATACTCTTTTGTGTATTAAATCTATTAAATAGATTTGCAGCAGAAGTACAAATAGAACTAAGTAAATTGTATCAGATTCCAATATCATGTTTTGCAAAAAAAAAAAAAAATAAATAATAATTTGAGCCAGGTTAAAAGCCTATTGCACAATACCTTATTAAAGCTTTTTTAGTTTAAATGTTGCTAATTTTATTGTACTTGTCATTTCAGACACCACAGGGTTCTCTACACACAGTATGCACTTAGCAATTAACATCACGCCCCTTTTCTTTTTTGGGGAAAAAAAAAAAAAAAAAAAAAAAGTAAAAATATGAACAGGACCACTGCTGTCCAATGTTTCTCTTTGATTTTAATCTGATGTTTTCCTTTTCAACCTTGCTCTTCCAATCATCCCAAAAAGCCTATTTAAATGAGGCATGCCTTTTTACAAGCACAGCTCTCTAAGCATTCATTTGAAACTAGTACTACATTTGTGGTCGGGTACTATGGACACACATCTCCACCACTGGCTCTTTTGCATATCCTGTTCCTTACATGAATTCAGCCCTTTCATTTGATTTTGTGCAAACAGCAGTGAAGACAGCAGTATCTAGTATGCAAAATTATACAGATTGTTCTTGCTGTACTGTGGAGAAATGTCTATAGCTATAATTGCACATACTTTACAGATTCTGTTAAAAAAGTGCATTAACTTGCAAGAAGAATCCCAGTTTAATCAAATACAAGTTTTCTGTATCCTCAGTGTGACTAAAAGTACAGCCACAACACAATACAGTGATCCCTCGCTATATCGCACTTCGACTTTCGCAGCTTCACTCCATCGCGGATTTTAAATGTAAGCATATCTAAATATATATCACAGATTTTTCGCTGGTTCGCGGATTTCTGCGGACAATGGGTCTTTTAATTTATGGTACATGCTTCCTTAGTTTGATTGCCCAGTTGATTTCATACAAGGGAAGCTATTGGCGGATGGCTTAGAAGCTACCCAATCAGAGCATGTATTACGTATTAAATAAAACTCCTCAATGATATACGATATGCTTCCCGCGTGGTGCTTGATTGTTTGCTTTTCTCTGTCTCTCTCACTCTCTCTGACATTCTCTGCACCTGACGGAGGGGGTGTGAGCAGAGGGGCTGTTTGCCTAGAGGATATGGACGCTCCTCTAAAAAATGCCGCTTTATCACGGTGCTTCGGCATGCTTAAAAGCCCAAAAGCAAGTATTGATTTTTTGATTGTTTGCTTTTCTCTCGCGCGCTCTCTCTCTCTCTGACATTCTCTGCTCCTGACACGCATTCTTTGAAGAGGAAGATGTGTTTGCATTCTTAAAATTGTGAGAAAGGACTGTCATCTCTGTCTTGTCATGGAGCACAGTTTAAACTTTTGACTAAAGGGTGTTATTTCATGTCTAGAGGGCTCTAATAATGTTAACAGTGTGGGAGAGTTTATAAGGGCTTAAAATATATAAAATTCACCATACAAACATATGGTTTCTACTTTGCGGATTTTCATCTATCGCGGGGGGTTCTGGAACGCAACCCCCGTGATCGAGGAGGGATTACTGTATGACTAAACTTTAATATAACAAATCTGAAAAAAAAATGAACATTAGGAGTTTGAACTTCACTGGCATGTGCTAAAATAAATAAAACGGCCTTTTATAGCCAGGTCCTTAACTATGATGCGATTTGTTTTTGGCTTTTTTTTTTTTTGGTAGCCTACCCAGTCAGAAATTAAACTTCAGTATAAATGATCAAAGAGTACATATAACTGAACCATTTCAAGGATGACATTGGACAAAACATGTAAAATACATAAAGTGTTTGGACTGAGGATTGAATTCATGACCCTGGAAATGTGAAATAGACGTCTAATCTCGTAGCTGCCAGTGACAAAAAAAAAAAAAAAAAAAAAAAGTAGGCACGTCGTCAGATAAATGGTATTCTTTATTCAACATTCAGATGCTATGATCAGTTTAAATGAATGGCTTATGTGTAGGTTTGGAAAAAAAAAAGATAAAGCAGTGCTAGAGAAACTCCAGAGAAGAGAAACTAAGAAACTGACATGAGGGCCAATTCAGATTATCCACATATGCATACAGAATTGTGCCCATGGACAATATTAGGTCAATGTGGATGAGCATACTTGTCTGCAGAAATGTCCATGTGTTTTTGTTGATTGTGTATGAGTTGTAAGTGAACACACTTTCAAGAAACAGCAAAAACATGCATGTTCAAATGTGGCAACTACGTATAAAATGGCGAACTATCCATTTTACACATATATGTAGGCTTGTGCATTTCACATCTCCTAGGGAGTCTTGACTGTTAATAGGCTTCTTAAGTGGCCAAATCCTAAGTTTATCAAAAAAGCTTCTATTCCAAAACAAAAGAATATATGGAATGCTTCTAAAGAATTTAGTGTTTGTGAGAAGTTGTTACTTAAACATTAAAAAAAAGTGTTATATGCACAATGCATACATAAAATCTTTTTGGGAAATTTAGCAAGCAGTATTTTCTATACTATTAAACAGTGTCCCTTTTTAATTATTGCTAGTGATTAATTGCTTAAAACAGGGTCATCTATTTAGTATGAAATATGGTAATTTGTATTCTTAATATAAAGTTTAATAACTGAAAAGAAAATCAAGATACGAATGCATATGTAGCACCTAGAATTTATAATGTACATTTCAATATCTTTGATCCATTGGCTTAGTCGAGAGACATAGTACATAGTCAATGGTTTGGCTACCAGTTCAGAATTACAAACATTTCAGCTAATTTGCCAAGAGCTAGAACTAAACTAAAGTTGTTGGTAATTAAGTCCACCAACCAATTCTGGGACTATGAGCAATTCACTTTGTTTATCAAAATATAGACTTGAGGTGGCATTAACTATGGAAGGACACTCTATACAGAATTACATGTAAAACAGTATAAAATCTAAAACAAAATAAACTAATAAAATTAACAAATAAATGTATGGATATTTTTAAGCATTTACATAAATTAAGATAGTCAAAAACCACTACTATATAAACAATTTTCTGGTTAGGCCAAAAGCATATTACCTTTTGATAGATTACCATGGGAGATCCAAACAATGGAAGAGATAAACAAGTCTTACCATTTGATGGATTCTTTGGAGGTGCATCTGGAATTTTAACAGGAGGTTTAGGTGTTGTTTTAGCTGTTAAGAGGAAAAAAAAATGTGTCAAAACTTTGTACACTTCAAGCAATGTTTAATATACAAGAAATGTAAAGAAAAATGATGCTGACACCCAACATTAATTCTTTGAGGCATTTGACAATGTGCACACCAAAAAAAAACAAACAAATTTAACTAAATAATTCTGGCACACTTTAACAAGAAAGCACAATTAAAATACTGACTGTTTCATTTAAGACTGAGATTTAGTATGTTTAATGCAATTATGGAGCAAAGGCTACATCAAAAGTTCATGAAAGGAAAAATGTACTTAACAGTACACAGAAGTTCACATAAATAAATAAAACAGATCTAATGAGAAAAAAAACAATGACCCAGTCAAAGGGTGTAAACCAACAGGCAGAAATAGAATCCAACTGCAAATGAAATACCTTCTTAAACATCCATCCATCCATTTTCCAACCCACTGAATCCGAACACAGGGTCACGGGGGTCTGCTGGAGCCAAACCCAGCCAACACAGGGCACAAGGCAGGAAACAATCCCAGGCAGGATGCCAACCCACCGCAGGACACACACTAGGGCCTACTTAACATTTGCTTTAAAAATACATTTGGTGACTAAGATGATCTTACATTTTTATAATTCTATTGTGCTTTCATTTGCCCAAGTTACTTTGTTAAATGAAATAATATTTGGTAATTTTAGATTAAAACCTTGTCCCAGAAAGAGGTTTACAACTGCAGCCAACAGGGTACTAAAGCAATTGTGAAACAAACCATTTAAAACGTGGAGAACCTTCCAGAAGGACAAGCATCTCTGCAGCAACCCACCAATCAGGCCTGTATGGTAGAGTGGCCAGATGGAAGCCACTCCTTAGTAAAAGGCACATGGCAGCCCGCCTGGACTTTGCCAAAAGGAACCTGAAGGACTCTCAGACCATGAGATACAAAATTCTCTGGTCTGATGAGACAAAAGATTGAACTCTTTGGTGTGAATGCCAGGCGTCACGTTTGGAGGAAACCAGGCACCGCTCATCACCAGGCCAATACCATCCTTACAGTGAAGCATGGTGGTGGCAACATCATGCTGTGGGGATGTTTTTCAGCGGCAGGAACTGGGAGACTAGTCAGAATAAAGGGAAAGATGACTGCAGCAATGTACAGAGACATCCTGGATGAAAACCTGCTCCAGAGCGCTCTTGACCTCAGACTGGGGTGACGGTTCATCTTTCAGGAGGACAACGACCCTAAGCACACAGCCAAGATATCAAAGGAGTGGCTTCAGGACAACTCTGTGAATGTCCTTGAGTGGCTCAGCCAGAGCCCAGACTTGAATCTGATTGAAAATCTCTGGAGAGATCTTAAAATGGCTGTGCACCGACACTTCCCATCCAACCTGATAGAGCTTGAGAGGTGCTGCAAAGAGGAATGGGTGAAACTGGCCAAGGATAGGTGTGCCAAGCTTGTGGCATCATAGTCAAAAATACTTGAGGCTGTAATTGCTGCCAAAGGTGCATTGACAAAGTATTGAGCAAAAGCTGTAAATACTCATGTACATGTGATTTCTCAGTTTTTTTTATTTTTAATAAATTTGCAAAAACCTCAAGTAAACCTTTTTCACGTTGTCATTATGGGGTGTTGTGTGTAGAACTCTGAGGAAAAAAATGAATTTAATCCATTTTGGAATTAAAGGCTGTAACATAAAAAAAAGTGGAAAAAGTGATGCGCTGTGAATACTTTCCAGATGCACTGTACCTCCCCCGTAAATTCAACGCCATACTGCTAACTGCTGTGTACATCGCACCAGATGCTAATGCTAACTTGGCTATGGGGCTTTTGCATGACACCATCAGCAGTAAACAGATCGAGTATCCTGAGGCTGTTCACATCATTTCTGGGAACTTTAATCATGCAGATCTGAAAGCAGTTCTCCCCAAATTCCATCAACACTAAGTGTGCAGCCAGGGGAGTAAAAACACTGGACAAGCTGTACACAAACATCAGACAGGCCTATAGGGCTAAACCCCTAGCACACCTTGGCCAGTCTGATCACACGTCCCTGCTTCTGATCCCTGCATATACACCCCTCAGGAAACAAGCTCCCACTATAACCAGGACTGTTACCATATGGCCCAAGGAGGCCTCCCAAAAGTTGCAGGACTGCTTCCAGAGAACCGATTGGGAGGATTTCGATCATCAAGACTTGGAGAACCACACTACAGCAGTCCTGGATTACATCAGGTTCTGCACGGACAACGACACCAGGGACAAACACATAAGGATTTCTCCTAACAGGAAGCCCTGGATGACAAGGGATGTCCAGAGTCTGCTGAAAGCTAGGAATACTGCTTTCAGGTCTGGGGATGGGGCTCTTTACAGTGTAGCAAGAGAAAACCTGAAGAGGCATCCGAGAGGCCAAGGCAGCATACAGGAGGAGGATAGAGGACCATCTGAGGAGCAACACCATCAGGCAGGTGTGGCAGGGTGTCCAGGACATCACCGGCTACAAATCCAGCAACTCCTCGGCCGCTGAGGGAGACACTTCTCTGGCATTGGAGCTGAACATCTTCATTGCCCACTTTGAGGTGACACCAACAGCTGCTTCATCACAGCCACCTGTTCACAACAGCAACATACTCATGGTGGAAGAGTGTGAGGTGAGGCGGGTAATGAGGAAGGTGAACCCGAGGAAGGCTGCAGGATCCGGCAGTGTGGCTGGATGGGTGCTGAAAGACTGTGTGGATCAACTGGCCGGAATCTTCACTAGGATTTTCAACCAGTCCCTGACCCAGGCCACTGTCCTATCCTGCCTCAAGTCCTCAATCATTGCTTCGCTGCCGAAAAAATCCATCACCAACAGTCTGAATGATTTCCGCCCACTGGCACTCACATCTGTCATTATGAAGTGCTTTGAGAAACTGGTGCGGAGTCGTATCATCGCCTGCCTGCCAGCAGACCTGGACCCATTTCAATTTGCTTATAAAGCAAAGAAATCCATGGAGGACGCTGTGGCCACAGCCCTTCATGCTGCCCTGACCCACCTGGAGCAGCAGGGGAGTTACGTCAGACAGCTCTTTGTAGACTTCAGCTCGGCGTTTAACAACATCCTCCCACAACGACTGGTGTCCAAACTGGCAGATCTGGGACTTCCATCATTCACCTGCAGTTGGATACTGGACTTCCTGTCTGGTCGCTCCCAGAGGGTCAGGCTGGGTCTCCACAAATCCACTGATCTCAGCCTCAATACCGGGACGCCGCAGGGTTGTGTGCTTAGCCCGCTCCTCTACATATATGACTGTGTCACCACTCACCATAGCAACAAGATCATAAAGTTTGCGGATGACACGACGGTGGTCCTACTCATCTCGGGCAAGGAGGGTGAGCTGGCATACAGGGATGAGGTGGAGCGGCTGTCAGAGTGGTGCACAGTCAATAACCTGCTCCTCAACACCACAAAAGTGAAGGAGCTTGTTATTGACTTTAGAAAAATCAAAACTGACATCCAGCCACTCATTATTGGCGGGGCCTGTGTGCAGAAAGTCCCGGTGTTCAGGTTTCTGGGCATTGAGCTGGAGGATGATCTGACCTGGAGCGCCAACACCAAGGAGCTGCTGAAGAAGGCGCAGCAGAGACTATTTTCTGAGAATCCTCAGAAAGAACCATCTCCCCAAAAATCTGCTCCTTGCCTTTTACCACTGTTCCATCGAGAGTGTGCTCACGTATGGACTGTGTGTGTGGTAGGGCACCTGCACTTCCTCAGAAAGGAAAGCGCTCCGCAGGGTCGTCAGGACAGCGGAGAGAACAACTGGTTGTACCCTCCCCACTCTGGAACAAATCTACACCTCCCGACGCCAGAAAAAAGCAATAGACATTTCACAGAATTCATTACATCCCAGTCATTGCCTCTTCCAGCTTTTGCCATCGGGCAAGAGATACAGAGCAATAAAAACCAGGACAAACTGCCTTAAAAACAGCTTTTTGGATAAAAGCAATCATGGTCCAGAACTCAGAATAAAACTGTTCCATATCTTTCTCCTAATGTGCAATATAGACCTTAAGTCAACAAGTGAAATTTGTATATTTTGTAAACTACTTTTATTACTATTCGGTTTGTTATTATTTTCTCTCTTCTTGTCTTTAACTCTTATGGCTCACACTGAGTCAACTGCACCTTCAATTTCGTTGTTCCTTTGTAAAAGTGACAATGACAATAAAGATCTATCTATATATTGTAAATAAATAAATAAATAAAATGTGTGTACATATTATATATATATATATATATATATATATATATATATATATATATATATATATA
>JANRMT010028174.1:42949433-42983628 GCA_026402145.1 Polypterus bichir lapradei | reverse complement strand
ATATATATATATATATATATATATATATATATATATATATATATATAAAAATATAGGGTGGAAGCATGGAGCAGACTCCCTTCTACACTCCAAAGACACACATGAGGTGAACTGGTATTTTTAAAATTGTCCCTTATGTGTGTTTATATGCATGTGTTTGTGTTCACCCTCTGATGTACTAGAATCCTGTGCAGGTGTTGCTCTGCATCCAATAATTTCTGAATTATGCTCCAGCTGCTCTGTGACTCTGCTCTGGATAAGTAGGTTAGTCTTTGTTGTCAGCAGCACTCCTTAACCAAAAACTCCTTCATGCAGTCCAAGCCTTGCTCCACCTCCATGAAAACAGTTGTTGAGAGATACAGACTTCACTGAGAAACTGACATTGACTTGGATCCATTATAGTGGTGGAAGCTACAAGAGGATAAATACCCAGTCCTGGCTAAAGCAGGCTGAAAACATTTAGAAGCCCCAGCCACTAACATCCCTTGTTAACATTTTTCTGCATCTGTTGTTAAATAAATAAAATGAACATCTGGGATGCCACTTGCGGACCACTAGGGGGTGCCAAACACCACACCTTTATTTAAGTGGGGAAACGCTTTTCTGTTGCTCCCCACTTCATAGCAAAGTATAAAGTACCTAAAGGCACAATTACACAGTACAGTGATACCTTGAGATACGAGTTTAATTCGTTGCGTGACTGAGCTCGTAAATCAAAATGCTCGTATCTCAAATCAATTTTCCCCATTCAAATTAATTGAAATGAGATTAATTCGTGCCAGCCCCCAAAAAACCACCCCAAATTTTTGTTAAATGTTTTCAACCTAAGAAAAATGTATTTATAATGAACAAATACTGTATACAAACAAAATAAAACCTAATACATAAAAGAGACTCTAAAGAAAAAAAACAGATGTTAGCGAAGCAGATTAGAGCATTGTAACGTTGTTCACTTTTGCTTAACTCAATTTTCTTCTTTACTAGTTTTTTTCTTTTTTGGCACGCTTTTGTCACTTTCATTCTCAAGGCATTTCAATAGAAACCTGTCCAAGGAGCTTTGTTTAGTCCTCCCCTTCAAAACGTTTCTGAAATGATTTAGGCAAGTGTCATTAAATAGCGCCACTGCACGATCAGTTGCAACTGGTGTTTCTTTTCAATAAAGTCAAGTGTTAGGCAAGTGTCATTAAATAGCGTTGCTGCACGGTCAGTTGTAACTTTTTCAGGGTGTTTCTTTTCTTTAAAGTTCAAAACTTTTTCCCACATTGCAAACACTTCCTTTATCTCACTTTAAGAGATAACCTCCTCCACGGTAGCGATCTCCTGCAGAACCTCCGCATGTTGCTGCGTCTGCAGTTCCGTCAACTCCTCCATTGTCAGTTCCTCGGAATGCTCTTTGATGGCTCGTATTTCGAATTTTGGCTCGTAACTCAAGGCAAAAAAAAAATCGACCTAGTGAAGGCTCGTTTTGCAAAAAACTCATACGCTGGGGCAACTGGTATCTCAAGGTACCACTGTACTTTCTTTTTTCCTTCATTGGCTCTTCTTCTCTCTGTCGCCTCCACTCCTCCTTGCAAGCTTTGTCCACTTCCCCCCAACTCTGGCTCTCCAACTAGTGGTGGAGCGACTCCTTTTATAGTGCACCTGGAAGTGCTCCGGGTGTTTCTTGACCTTCTTCTGGCTGCACCTCTAGGTGTGGCGGAAACGGTGCAACAAAGGTTTCCGCTGTAGCTGCAGCACCCCCTGACGGCACCCACGGAGCCCAACAGGGCTGCTCCAAACTGCAACTCCCGACATGCCCTGCTGGGATCACTTGTGCTGTAGCAACCAAGGGGGGCTGCCCTCTAGTGTCTCAAAGACAATGACCCCAGTGTTGTCTCTCCCTCGGTCCTACCACGCAGCCGGTATCCCGGCCAGGTAATGGCCCTGGCCAAGACAGGGCCTCACACATCACAATATAGAGGTATACACATCTTATACATAAACATCTACGTGTGGAAGTGTGTGTCTGTCTGTCCGTCCGTCCGTCCAGCTCGGAAGTGCGAGGCTACAGCATGAAGCTCAAAGAAAGCGAAACCGCCAAAAAAGGAGAAACTCGCTTAGCTGCTGATAGACAACGGAGGCGAGCACGTCAGCAAAACGAAACCGCTGGGGAAAGAGGTTTCTAGGAGCCCAGGCTTTTTACAAGTTACCAAAAAAATAACTTCTGTGCAAAACATAAGGCTTATGAACAACAATAGCTACCAAATCAGAAAATGTATGCCTTGTGCAACATTCAGGTACAGTCAAGAATGTTTTTTTTTTCTTTTTTTTCACAACTTTATGAAATATTTTGTAACAAGGATTCATATTCAAAAAGCTACAATGTCCATTTGTGTACACTGTGAAGGCGAATTTCTGGTTATGTGTCTGCCTCTACAGGTGTTTCAGTAACTCATACTGCGGTGTCCGTTTTACCATCAGGATCAGTTGTGTAAAAAATATATACATACAAAGTTGAAATAATCTCTTTCAAGGTAAATTTGAAAGAGTAAATAAATCACTAACTGAGGCCACAAAGATGGTTTCTTTTTGAATAGGAGTTTATAAATTTAAATAACTTTGAGCATGATCAAACTGAATATACTCAACAAAAATGGAATTTTCAAATGAGAATTCTTTAAAGAATTAATGTATCAAATTTGAACACATTTAGTCTCCTAGGATTGGGACAATCCAAATAGTTATAGACTAGTAAGCATAATATGCATCCCAGGTAATCAAACATCATATGGTAAGAACAAGTGTATTAGTGAGCAAGTTAAATGTGATTTATCAACATGTTGGTATTTTATTAGGAAACAATAAAAGCATATGATGCGAGTAGCATATGATATTACTTATCTTAGTTTCCAGAAAGCTTCTGATAAGGTCACATTTGAGAGACTCGTGGTAAGACTAAAAGAAATGTTCAAGGCACAGTACACAGATTTGTTAAAACAGAAGCAGCAAACAATTATTTTGTGAGGAACCCTTTAAGAAATTGGGCCTTGGGCAGGAAGAGGGGACAGAAAAAATAATCAGGTCTAATCAATACAGATGAACTTGGGACAGAATTCATATTTGGGCAAATTTGTGGCAGATATGTTAGGTAGATAAGATACATAGATGCCACTCTGTTCCCTTCTTAAAGCTACACAGACATCCCGACTGGCCACTAATCCACGGTACTGACAGATCTTCATCGTCTGTGATTTTTAAATAAGACTTCAGACTCATATCATTGTTCTGTTGATGTCAGATGTATTCATGATACTAACGTTATTTCTGACTTTGAGTATTTGTCAGCCTGTGGAGATTCAGAAATACACAGGTACTGTTCTGCCAGCAGACTTGACCATTTGCCCTGCCGTACACTGTTGTTTAGTAAAGTTCTTAACTCATTTAACTCTGAGCACATCTCTCCAGTTTTGATGCCATTAAACTGGTCACCCGTGCCATTCAGAATTGACTTTAAAATATTGCTAATGGTTTACGACACCTTAAATAATCTCACTCCATCATATATTCTGTAAAGCCTGTCATCTTACACTCCAAATCATAACCTTTGATTTTCAATTGAGTGTCTGCTTATAATTCCAAGAGCTAAACTTAAAAGAAGTGACGAGGCAGCCTTCTGCTGTTATGCATTTCAAATATGGAAGTTTACTGATAGAAATTTGCAAGGCTAATATTGTGGTACATTTTTAAAAACTGCCAAAAACCCATTATTTTCATAGCTACATTTTAGTGTATCCCTGTTAAGTCCTGTTAAACTACATGTGCATTGAATTATTTTCTTCAAGGCTCCTCAGTCCATATGAACGCCTGCTATTTTCTGTCATTCTTTTTCTATGGTGCCGTTCTGTGCCACCACTATCTAATCAAGGCACCATACAGTCCCTACAATGATGGACTGAAGGCAATACACCCCAGATGTCCCATGACCATCATCAAATTCTTTCATGTGAAGCCTGAAAACCATGAAGACTGATTTAGATCATTTATGATAGGTAGAACGCCCACTGGGGACTGGGCAGTCTTTTTTTTTTTTTTTTTATAGCCCATCTGGATTTTTTTTTTCCATGTCCTCCTGGCTATTTGACCTTGCCTTATTCTTTGTTACTTAGTATGGCCTAATCTTACTTTTGTTTCAAATAAACTTTTCTTCTTCATTTTGTAAAGCACTTTGAGCTACATCATTTGTTTGAAAACGTGCTATATAAATAAATGTTGTTCACAGAAAGCATAACATGAAATGTCAGTATGCATCAGGAAAATACAAAATGAAAAAGACAATAAGTATCCGATTATTGATGTGTCAAAAGTATACAAACACAAGCTCTCCCTGTTACTTGTAATAGTGATAAAACACAAGAACTTATTACCATTATCAAATGCATCTTACTAATGGTTATGCAGAGTACTTACAGTAATAGAGTCAAAAACTACTTACATTCCACTATAATTAAGCAACATTTAACAATTGTAGGAATAGTGATTGAACACTCTGCTCTACTCGATAAATATAAGTTTGACAAAGTAGTCTGTGGTTTTGTGGAAAAGAAGTGCAAAGCGTTTGTATTGTGTATTATTTCTGTGTGCATCATACTGTCTCCTACCAGTCTTATACAAGTACTGCATAGATAGCATTAGGAATGGATAATTTATTAAAAATATAAATATTAAAATACATCTAACACACTAAAAACTGTAGTACAATTAATGGTGTGTATACCTTGAACTTGAGAGAGCCCCACAAGAAGAAATCGCACAGTGTGAGATCAGTCGAATGTGAAGGCCACCCGACATCATCACGCAGGGATCTCAGCTGCCCTGGAAACATCTCCCATAAAACTTGCATGGATCTCCACGCTGTAGGAGCAGTTGCTCCATCCTGTTGAAGCCAGGCATCCACCGCATATTTTTTAATCAAGTTGGGGCCACATAAACTTCTCCAGCATTTCAATGTAACATTCTGAAGTGACAGTGACCGTTACTTTTTTTTTTTTTGAGGAGGGGGGAACAAGGGTCTACAATGCCAAATTCTGTAACAACATACCAAACTGTAACATGCTCACTGTGAAGGGGTCTCTGATGAAGTTCATGAGGGTTGGTTTCAGCCCAACAGCAAAAGGTTTGCTTATTTACACAACCATTCAAATGTAAATGTGCCCTGTTGCTGCACATGATGATGGCATCTCGATGAATGGTTTGCAGAATGTTTAGGCACAACTCTCTACAGCTCTCCCAGTGAGTTCCTGCACTACCATCATTTTGTACAGATGGAAATTAAGGTCCTCATGCAAAATCCTCCTAAAAGACATGTTGGAAATGCCTACGGCAGAAGCATGTTTGCGCACTGAACGTCTAGGAGACTGCAAAATTGATGCCCTAACAGCTTTGATGATTTCAGGCATTCTTACAGTCCGAGGATGGCCTGGAGATTTTCTGTTCAATGTTGTACCTGTCTGTCTAAATTTAGCCACCCACTGAAGAATTGTTTTCCATTTTGGGCCGTCACTGTTAGGAGGAAAGTTGAAGTGCGTTCAGAAGTCGCATTGAGTAGTAATGATGAATTTGTTGTTTTTGAAGAAACGCTTCAACACTTAAAGCATAGTGCGCACCGGACCAAGGCATACTGCCGACTGAAAACTACAATGGATTGCCTATCAAAGGACCCCCAATCCAACCCAACCCACTTGGCTACCTCTACCTCGCGTAATGACCTGAGAAATGCAGTACTTCATTTTGGCTCAACTTGTACTATAATGATGACAGAATTTTACGTGTTTACTCCATTCATTTTACATATATAAATACAACACTGATCTGTGATTCTGGACACTTTTTGTTGATTGTATGATTGTAATTCTAGTCAATTATCTGTTAATTTAGTATACATTTCTTTGCAGTAGTTTTCAAACTCAGTCCTGATGACTCCGTGTAGCTGCATATTTTTCTTCCCACCAGCTTCACAACACTGAATGCTGAAAAGCTACAAACTACTTTAATATCGGCCCCAACATGCTCCTTAGTTAATAATGAAGAATATAAATTATAAAAACCTAAGTGAAGAAAAAAAAGTGTTTCCCATGTAATATACTGTACATAAAATTGGTACATTCCGATTTAAAAAAAAAAAAAACTTCAATAATTTTACATTGACCCAAAAACAATTTTGGAAAAAGAGAGTGCTTCTTTGGGTTAGGAGTCCACTTAAAAACAGTATATTAACAGTCATGACCTGTGTACTGTATTTGAAATCTAAAGAGTTTCGTTTTCCCCAAGCCTATTAAAATCAGTTGTGTTTTTGGTAAACTAATAGAGCTCCATGACCTCTAAATCTGCCATTGATTCCGGCTCACACTGGGTGTATATATAGTGTTATTATATAAAGTGTTATTTTTGGCACCCCTGGAATAGGCTCATTATAGGATTGCAAGTTATTCTTCTACTGTGCAAGCAGCAGCCTTTTGGCAGAAGTTCCACATTTCTCACTGTTTTTCTTTTCTTTTTTTCCCCCTTCTTAAACTTTACAAGTCTAAAGTCATAATCTGGCATTGATCTGGCTTGTCAAGGATAGCAGCCACTAGAAATTGGATCCATGGATCTTAAATGGATTTTAAATTTACTGACGAACTACAATGCACGCAGACCCAGGCATCAGCTCGTCTTCACAACACTTCAAATGGGCTGCAAGGAGTTGCAAAGAGGTCCCAAAAGCTGTTTTATGTCTGCAAACCTAAGAAAGCTACACACAAGAAAAGATGCAGGACCAGATGGAGTCAGTCCTTGAGTTAAGACCTGTGATGACCAACTTCGTGGTGTCCTCTGTCAACTAGTTCTGTTCAGTCTGTCCCTATAGCTTCAGAAAGTGCCACAGCTGTGGAAAACAGCCTGCATTGTTACCGTTCCAAAGAAGACAGGCACCTCTTCACCTAATGACTATGGACCAGTGGCACTTACGTCTCACACAAAGAACTTTGACAGACTGGTCCTGAACGATAGGAGGCCTCTTGCGGTAGACCACCAGGACCCACTTCAGTTTACCTATCAAACAAAGATTAGAGTAGAAAATGCAACTATCTGTTCCACAAGGCTTATTCTCACCTGGACAAAGCTGGCAGAACTGCGAGGATTTATCGGTTTTATTTCTCCAGCTTCTTCAGTACATCTAGCCATCCTTGTTAAGGGGTAAACTCAGAGATATGCAGATGGATGAGCCTATGGTGTCCTTAATAATGGACTGTGAGACTCAATGACTGTCTTTTATACAGATGTGAACAACACTGGAGCACCACAAGGAACAGTCCGGTCTCCTTTTCTCATCACGCTGTACACCTCAGGCTATAAATACAATAGCAGGTCATGTCACTTGCAGAAATTCTCAAATGATTCTGCACTTCTGGGGTGTTTTGATAAAGGGGATGAGGTAGAGTATAGCAGTCAAGTGGAAAAGTTTGTTTTTTGGTGCAATAGAATTGCCTGCATCTTAACATCAGCAAAACCAAGGAACTGCTTATTGACTTTGGCTGCACCAAAGAGCTTCCATGTCCGGTCACTATTTAAGGAGTGGATGTAGAGGTGATTCACATTAATGACAGGTCTTGGAACACAGAGAAAGTATATAAGAAAGGACAGAGTCCTTAATAGACAATTACTTTAATGTGGGAAGTGACAACCTTTATATCTTCTATAACTCTGTGATGGCTAGTGCGATTTTCTACACTGTGGTGTGCTGGGCTGGTTACATCACTTTAAGAGAGGCCCACTGAATATACAAGCTAATTAAAAAGGCAGGCTCAGTTATAGGACACACTCTGGACACCCTGGAGGTTGTAACAAAGGAAAGAATTATGAACAATACTGTACATCCTCCCTCTCACACACTGTTTCAGCCAACCAATTATTCAGCAGACATACAGTATATCAAGAAACACTACTGGGGCTCTCTCTCTTTTTTTTTTTTTTAATAACCAAAAGCAGTATGTCCACGTAATACCTCACTGAGACTGTGACAACACAACAACAATATTTACTTATATAGCACATTTATTTTCATAGCTACATTTTAGTGTATCCCTGTTAAGTCCTGTTAAACTACATGTGCATTGAATTATTTTCTTCAAGGCTCCTCAGTCCATATGAACACCTGCTATTTTCTGTCATTCTTTTTCTATGGTGCCGTTCTGTGCCACCACTATCTGATCAAGGCTTTACTGAATGAAGAGAAAAAAAGACAAAAAAACTAGCCAACCCACGTCGTAGCATACGCCGCATAATTATTTATTGATGGGTGAACACATCCTGAAAGACACAGTTATCCAAATGGGGTGGGTTTGAGGATATGACTGAGTGAATGAAAAGATGGAACTCTGGAGAGAGCAAAATACACTTGTCTGTGACTGAAAACTGGTTTTGGCAGATACAGGCATATCCTTTTGAAAGTTTGGCCCTGTTAATTATTAATTGTCATTGCAAAGGGTAATCTAACAGAAAATTGCTTGTAAAAGTAAACAGCAAATTTGAATCTGATGGGGTCAGAGAAATCCGGGGAATAAGGACAGTTTGTGAGGTAGCAGCTGTGATAGTTTTACACTCCAGTACATTGCGGTGAATGCTGGTAACAGTCAGGCGGGCGGGCAAGCCAACAAAAACACTATGTTCTGAGTATTGTATGAATCAGGTTTTTGTAGACAAAGGTTTTCCCTGTTCCTGCAGGACCACCTGAGAAGAAGCATGTTTGTTGCGGATGGGAATCGCTGTATGCAGTGTGTAAAACAGTTTGCGAGGGTGGACGCGGGAGGAGGGTTAGACTTGGTGGACGGGGCTCTGTCGTGCATATCCCATGACGCGGGAGGAGGGTTAGAGTTGGCGGGCGGGGCTCTGTCGTGCATATCCCTATCCTATGATCTCTGTCTTGCGTGCCATGGTCGACTTAGTATATAGAAAAGCAGCCGGAACTGAAAAGAACAATGAAAAGTCAACGTGGCTCAGAGATGCATGTGGATTGTAGCAGAGACGAAAGTGACTGAGGCGGTGTTTGGTGAGGTGTTGCGTGCGGGCACATGAGCAGGCAGTATGCATGCCTTGAGAGCGATGGTGGACGCGGGAGGAGGGTTAGACTTGATGGGCGGGGCTCTGTCGTGCGTATCCCATGGTCAGCTGCTTAGTAAATCTATACTAATAAAAGGCAAAGCCCTCACTCACTGACTGACTGACTGACTCACTCACTCACCGACTGATCACTAATTCTCCAACTTCCCATGTAGGTGGAAGGCTGAAATTTGGCAGGCTCATTCCTTACAGCTTACTTACAAAAGTTAGGTAGGTTTCATTTCAAAATTCTACGCGTAACGGTAATAACTGCAACCTACTTTCGTCCATATATACGGCCACAGCCTGCAGCTCGGTCGCCGTGTGAGGCGGAGTTGCGTCCTGCATCATCACGCCTCCCACGTAATTGAGTGCCCGCCCATATAAGGTAAATATTCGCGGGTGAAGGACTGTGCTTATGCAAACGAAGATGAGATGGTCAGGGAGACACACTGCCGCTAAATATTCGTGGGTGAAGGACTGTGCTTATGCAAACGAAGATGAGATGGTCAGGTAGACACGCTGCCGCTAAATATTCGCGGGTGAAGTTCTGTGCTTAGCATATTCATAAGTGCAGCTACTGCGGAAACCCTCGGACGCTGAACAAGCCTTTGTACACATATTAATAGGAAAGCAAGGTGTAAAGTTTAAGTTTAAATTACGTTCATAGACACGCTGCCGCTAAATATTCGCAGGCAAATCCACAACTTAATACCGAGAATGCCTGTTAAACATCTTAGATTCACGAATACCGCTTTGGGTGGGGATCACTTCGATGAATGAAACCTGTTCAAAAAACGCATTACACAATTGAGAAGGCAGCAAAAGATTATGAAGCGAGTGACGCATACAAGCATATTCATAAGTGCAGCTACTGCAGAAACAAAGCACGGTGTAAACCTAAAGTTTAAATTAAGTTCATAGACAGGCTGCCGCTGGCGTTTGTCAAGCCTACGATGAATACGATATTCGCGAGATACAAGTTTAATGAGAAGACACTGGGTTAAACGAGACTTTTGATCACTTTGTAACAGAGTTAAAATTGCTGTAACGGAGTTAAAATTGCTGGGGAAGGACTGTGCTTATGCAAACGAATTGGAAAGCAGGGTGTAAAGCTTAACTTTAAATTAGGTCCATAGACACGCTGCCGCTGGCGTTTGTCATGCCCAAGACGAATATGATATTCGCGAGATACAAGTTTAATGAAAGGACGCAGGGTATAAATGAGACTTTTCATTACTTTGTAGCGGAGTTAAAATTTCTGGTGAAGGACCGTGCTTATGCAAACTAAGATGAGATGGTCAGGGATAGAATAGTGTTTGGCACAAACTTTTAAGTGCCGGGTCTGAGCGAACATTAAATAAAGCCGTGGACATCGCGAGATCGCACGAGATAGCACAAGCACAACTGAGAAGCTTCGATGCACGTACTCCGAGCAGCTCATGTGAACTGACTTTGCAGGACTGGGAAAGGTTAAATTAAGTTCATACACACGCTACCACTAAATATTCGCAGGCAAATCCACAACTTAATACCGGGAATGCCTGTTAAACATCATAGATTCACGAGTACCAATTTGGGTAGTGAACACTTCGATGAATGAAACCTGTTATCTTTACAACGGTTGACAAACACGGAATATAACAAACACAACACATCCACCAAATACGAACCCGATTGAAATAAATAATGATAATCAAGTCCTTGATGACAGCAACACTCATAACGGAGACAAAACAATTACATTGACAATCATGTTACGTTATTTTTAAAATGTTTCCTTTTCTTTTTCATAACTTCTTTAACACACTACTTCTCCGCTGCAAAGCGCGGATATTTTGCTAGTTATATATATATAGATAAAATTAGGCAATGCTAATTAACATAGAATAAAAGTCTGATGGCCAGGGAGGACAGGAGAAAGAAAAAAAAAAAAAAAAACCCACAGCCAAGTCAGAACCTTTTTGAATTTTCTTCCTTTATATTCATGGAGGTATGTGTCCAGACCAAAGTGCGTGTGCATATATATTTATTTACTTACTTACTTACTTACTTATCTACCTATTTATGTATGTATTTATTTACTTATTTAATGACCTTCTGTAAAAAAGGCAAAGTTCTCCCAGGGACAGAATCATCCTCTTTAATAAAAGCCCTGTGTGCGTCCAGGTGTCCGTGTGTGTCTTCTGGTGAAGTGCGCATGCGCGGGGTCACACGGCACGTGTTCAGTCTCTTCCTGGGCATTCCCTGTGCAGACACACACATAGGCGCATGAGAGACAGACACGCACACACAGGCGCGTGCACGACAGACACACGCACACACACAGGCGCCCACGCGACAGACACACGCACACACACAAGCGCACGCCGGACGCACACACACAGGCGCGCGCGGGATGCACACAGACACACACAGGCGCGCGCGGGACGCACACACGCACAGATGTGCACGTGCATTGTTACTTTTCTTGGTTGTTTGTTAATTTTTCAACTGTTCATTTTTTTCCCTGTGCTTAAAACTCATTAAAAAAGGTGTTTTTAGCGAGCAGGTTGTAAGGCTATAGCGCGAACTCTTCCAGTCTTAGTTTTCTCAGTTGTTCAAGGTTTTCTTAGTATTATTCATTTTACATTTAGTTTACTATTACGCTGTGCATTCAGTGGTATAATTAACTATATTTGTGCTTAAAAACATAAAAAAATATATATTTACATATAGTTCATACGGTCTGGAATGGATTAATTGTATTTACATACAATCCTATGGGGGAAATTACTTCGGTTCACGACCAAATCGGGTTAGAACCAGAGTTTTGGAACGAATTATGGTCGTGAGCCGAGGTTCCACTGTATTACTGTCATACAAAATTACAGGCATTTTACGGAAATACAAACCAGTATTACTGAGAGAGAAAATTAAAGGCACACAATACAGTGACATATATTACAGCTACATACAAGGTCCCTTGCCATTTAATATAGACTGTTCCTACTAATGTTTATGCACTACTGTTCTAGCGCCCGTTATTGTAACGGGCTTAATGTCTAGTAAAGTTATATTTATCTATCTATCTATGAGCTGTGAGGAAAGGCAGAATCAGTGGAATATGTTAATTTTATCCAAATGGCGATTAAATGGTAACTAAAGTGCTCAGATTTATAAAGCGAACTGCATACCAAAGTTATGCTTTACATTAATATTTTATACCAAGAATTGTATTTTAACTTCTATAGAGGTAGTTTAAGTTTATAGGAATAATTTAATTGCTTTTTCTATTACTATAATAGATCTAGAAAATTATGACAAAATAATTCACTCTACTATTTATAAAAACAAAAACACACAAATTTGAGTCTCAGCAATAAAATACTGATTATATAGAGTTTTTATAAAACTTACGTGGTTCATCAAATGCATCACTGAGATCAAAACCTAAAAGGGGAAAAAAAAAAAAAAAATGAATAAAGACAATTAATGCAATAAAAAAAAACAGCTAATTTACCTGCTTTAGAGCACATTCACCACACAACAATAAAACTGTACAAAATGTGATACACTTTCACAATGACAGTAATAATAAAAAAAAGAAGTGATTGATGGGATTTTTCCCCACATGTCTGAGCTGTACATCTCTTGTAGTGCAGTTACGCAGTTTCTGGCCCAACCCTATGAAGTGGTACGACTCTGAACTCTGGATGCCTTCAGTTTCATTTCAGGAGGTCGCAAACGGACTTGAAATCTTTTGAAAAATCAATCAAATTTGACTTCTGTTTTAAAAGACTCCAAGGACTGTTTCTACAAGTTTAAAATAAAGTACTTTTAAAGACTTGTTTTAGTTTTATTTGTGAAACTCTGGGTCTGATGAGCAGAAAAAAAACAGAAGAGGATATTTAGAATCCATGATGCTAAATAAAGTAAATACGTAAACAACGTTTGATGTTAAATGCTATATGTTATTTGTCCCGCATGAAAAACAAAAAAAAAAAAAAAAAAAAACAGAAGAGGATATTTAGAATCCATGATGCTAAATAAAGTAAATACGTAAATAACTTTTGATGTTAAATGCTATATGTTATTTGTCCCACATGGTTTGTAGTGATGGTCAAGAAAACTGTTTAAATACTTTCAAGGTGGGTACTGACAAAAGACACCTATGATACATTTAGTTTTATCCACTAGATGGCAGCAAAGAACACATACATCCATTTTCTAAGCAGTTGCTCTGCAAAAGATGTATTATGTATTGTTAATGGCATGGATTCTGTACTTTTCAGGTGAGTATTTTGAACTGTCAGAAGTAACAAGAGTAACTGAAAAACAGTATCAGCAGTGCAGCTTGCACTGAAAACAACAAGACTTAGCACTGTACACAGTTAGTTGCCATGAAAGGTATCATGCACTTCAAAATGTGTTCCACAATCTGAGGAATAAAAAGGATGTTCAACCTACAGCCACGAAAAAGGCAAACCAAAGGCAATGGAAACCTACCTTGAAAAGAAGCAAACAATATCAAACCATCCAAATAAACACTCTTACCTTATAATCCAAATGTCAGATAAGCTTACAGTGTTGTAAACATAAGTATTTTGGCGAAAATATTGCTAAATAAATCACTTCTGGAATATACTGTCATTCACGGATATTAACATAAAATGTTAATATTCTGCTACATATAAAAAGAAAACCTATCTATTTTGTATAGTACAATGATTAGTTTAAAAAACAAATTATGCAAGACTGCAACAGTACCAAATAAACAAAATGAGCAGAACAGCAAAGACTTGAGAAATACATTAAATTTACTGACATACTAGTGTTGGATCTATATCGATTAAAGCTTCGCACCTCAATACCGGCACCAAAATGGTACTGAAGCAAAAGACAGATAACTCATCTCCCTGGCTCCTTTAGTTCCCCAGCCTGTACACAAGCATGCTTCTCTGTTCTGCTGTACTACACATATCATTGCACATTACAAGGAGAGAGGGACATAGCCCCATTAAGAATTCTGATCGAGCTGATAAATGACAGAGTGCCAGGAGTCCGTAAGCAGCCTGGAGGTTCAAGAAGGCTGGTGGATATCTTGGAGCAAGAGATAAACAGAAGCATTCTCAGAAAACAGCAGCCCCAAGTGGATTATGAAAAAACAGGACACAACACGGAAGACAATCAGGGATGGTGGATGAGTAACACAACAGAAGAAACAGCACAGTAACAGCCATGGCTAGTTGCCTGTTGTTTTACGAAAAGCTTCCTAACAATGGGAAAGTGGGATCTTTCACTCTTAAATTAACACGTCCATCCTATGGCTTAACTGTCACTTGCCATTTACCTGAGTCTTTTCCACTTGATGTTAATTACAGTTGGTGTTATTAGTGGGATACAACAAACTAATATCCCGAGATGGAGGATTGATTTAACACTAGTAGACTTGACCACGCTCACAAGAGTACACTTTAGGCTAGGCAGACCACATCGCCTTCCACCATTTGAAAGGCCTGGTGCAAGAACTTCACATTAACCTTGAAGACAGCAAGAGATGAAGGCAGTGTGGCACTCTTGGCCAGACCCATCAGGGACACATTCCTCAGATGCTGTGGAAATGTAAGAGTGGACAGGGCTACCTGAAAAAGTCAGCTAAAAAAGCAGCCTTGTGACTGTCAAAATTTGGATTTGGGGCAGACACAGCATTTAAAGAAGCACTTTGTGTGTCTCCACTGCTAAAGCCCATCAGTCTACTGTAGGTGTGAGGCCACCAGTGAGCCTTGGATGTGGACTTTGGCCTACAGTCTGCTCACAGAGTAGGGAGATAGTGTGGCAAATGAGTTGTCTCTGACCCCTGCAGAGTGCAAGTGTACTGAAGCAAGGCTGGTAACATGTATGTACAGGCACTTGGACAAAGCAGCTGGGAATACACAGAGCTGCAAAAGGCCCGGGCAGCATTGATGAGCAGCAGAAAACAGCAGTAACAGGTTCAGCAATTGAAGAAAACAATGGTCCTTTTCATGGACAACTTACACCAGCTTTCCACAAAGTGCTAAACCCTTTCCTCCATCTCTTACAGCCTGGGTGGTCTCAATATTATTGAACTATGAAGTTTCAGTATTGTACAATTTTTTTCAAAAATGAAAATTACTTAAACTACATTATAAAAATTTAAAGTTCAAGCATACACATTATATGTAATATGATCTGTGGTGTAGTGGTCATCTTTGCCCTTTATCCCTATAGGCATACTTAGTAAGCATACTGATTAACAAAAAATAAAATTAAGCAAAACAAAAAAAATATGATTTAGGCTTACTAAAAGTTCAGAAATATAGGGATGGAGTACTAATTTATTTTGGATGTACTGCTGTAATTTCACAATAACCAAATCTTAGAATTTGTACATCTTTGTTATATATATCACAGGCCAAAGCTCAACGCCCAATTAAGAAAGTATCATCTTCATTGTAAGAAGTGTCCTTAAAAAACTTTACATTTTAAGGCATGCCCTACATACCAACTGGATATACCTCACAGCACAAGATCTTTATTTGTAAGCTTAGTTGTGTATGAATCACATGGGAAATCAGCACGCCAGCCAAAGTTCTTAGCCACTGTAAATCACTTTAGTGAAGGATGCCTGCCTACTCTTCAGTCATTGGGAAACTATGACTGGCACACCAGACTGCTAAGAAACAAAAAAAACAAAACCTGAACCCAAAAAAAAACTCTTCTTCTCTCACTCCCTAAAATATAAAAGAATAAATATGGTTATGTCAAAATAATCCAACATAAGAGAATCTAATGTATTATTCAAATAAACATCTTTTATTTCAAAAAGCTGAAATGTTGCTTTAAACAAAGTCAGCTCTACAAGCATACTGTATTGCTAACTATCCATGCTCTTAACCCGATTACTACATACTAGCGGGAGCCTATCCCAAAGTTCTGAATTCAAGATACAACGGACCCTGCCATGGCAACAGTCAACTTTTCAGATGAGAACCAACACTTTAATGGACTTCCATACAGCAGATACTGTTGCTAACACGGATTCTGTTGTATTTTTCAGCTCCACATATTTGTTCCCCAGTGGCATTCACACTCTGATTGCTCCATTTACTGACGTTACAGGAACGTTACCACAGAGACAAAGGAGATGCTTAACATTCCTGCTCCGTGCACAATCGGCTCACACCCCCTCAGACTGCGACTGGTTGTTATATTTTTTTATGCTTTACCTACACAAAGACAGACAAGGAAGTTTAGTACACAGATGTGCAGCATTTAATTTAATGCATAAAACTGACTAGGGATTGGCAAGTTATTGCCAATCTGCTTATTACATATAAGGAGCAATTAAGTCTAGTTCTAATCCTCTGCCTAAAAATCACTGAAGTGGTTGCCACTGATGTCAACTAAAGTCGAGGAATTGGCTGTCAAATGCATCACCCTGGTTGTCAATGGCAAACTACCAAATTTTAATGTTGAGCCCTGTGAGAATTCAAAAATACTCATCAGCATAGTGTAGCGTGTGGCCGGGGCCCTTGCCTCTACACCGGGAGTACCAGGGGAGTAAGCATGGCCAGAGCGTTACCTCCCAAGAGACGCTAGATGGCAACCCCCTGGGTTGCAGCGGTGCCTCAGACTACCGCAGGGCTTCATTGGAGTTGGAATTTGGTGCAGCCCTGTTGGGATCTGCGGGTGCTGCAGCAGGAGCTGCTGAGCCCTTATGAGCAGTTCTTCCACCACACCAGGAATGGAGTCATAAAGCACCTGAAGCACTTCTGGGTAACTTCCGGGGGAGCCAGCAGCCACTGAATGTGGTGTCACCCTTGCGTATGTCCATCAGCAACAATGACAAAAATGACAAGCTCTGTATGTTCATTCCAAAATAAAATATTAAGTCAGTGTTTCAAAACCTCCACACTGCCCAGACAATTGTGCGGCTCTGGTTGAAAAGTTTTGAAGCACCAAGTAAATACGTGTAATGCATTAACAGAAGCGCATAACCTTGAAGAAGCACAGCAGAGCTGCTGTAATAGAATATTAAATTCCTGCAATCAAATCACCAAACACTAAATGCATTGTTGCCTGTTCTATCTTTGATGTAAAATATTCATTACTATAAGAACTAAAAAATGTTGCAAATTGGTGAAAGCAAAAAGGACACAAATTTGTATGATACAGGAGAGAATGGGACATAGCCCCTAGTAACAAATAATTATTGCTGTCCAATTCAGTGGCAAATTCTAATTAGTACACAGTTATAAGTAACAGCAAAGTCTAATGAATTATGTAAAGCAGCTGGAAAACAACAGAACAAAGGCAGTTATACAGGAATTCTAAAATATTACTCTTAAATTGACAATTTCAATTTAATAATGATTCAGACACTTATTAGGTTAAAATTATCCTGGCAGCATCAGGTACAAGGCAGGAATGAGCACTGGAACAAAGACTGGAACCCTGTACACTACATGGAAACTGTATGATATAAATTTCAAAACCTTTAAATCAAAACATACAGCCATGCCAGTGTTACCAATCTGCCTACTGCTAAAGTGACAATTTCATATAAAAAGACAGCCCATGTAGGCTCACAAGATGATTTAACCTGCTGCAATTTGTTCATGAATTACTACACTTAGTAGGGGAGGGAGGGAAGGAAAAAAATGCATCCCAGCCATTGATTGCATTTTGAATAGGACAAGCACATCCTCAAAAGGCTCTGCTAATTGTGCTGTTTATTCTGAATATAGCAAGACAGACAGAAACATGAAAAAATGATAAGGAACACTTGTCATGTAGTTAGTTTAAATATCGTCACCTGATAGTGTGTATGCATGTATTCTAGGAAGTACTACTGTCTCTCCTTGGATTAAATTCTGAATGATACAAAATCCTACCAAGATCTCTGAAAATAATTTTGTTTAGTGATTGTGGAAATCACTGAACAATATACTACAGAAGAAGCAACATGTACTGTATCTCTGAGTTATGCACATATCATGCCATATGCTGAAGCCTGAGATTTTTGGCCACATTTTATTTCAAGCAATGCACAACACTCTTAATGCATTTAGTGGCTATTAATTTTCACTTTATAAAAAAAATAAAATTACAGCACCAGCCAGGGAAGAAATTTCGTCAACTGCTTCATATGTGATGACATTTGTGCCGAAATGCAACAATTTCATAAATACATTAGCTGCATGTGAAAGAAACAGTCAGCTCAAATAACATGTCTAACTTATAATTGGGTTTCCATTGTATGTATTGCACTTAACCGAGATCTTGATTCATTACCACACTAATCACAGATCATAATACAAATACTGTACATATGTATAGTGTATCCGGAAAGTACTCACAGCACATCACTTTTTCCACATTTTGTTATGTTAACAGCCTTATTCCAAAATGGATTAAATTCATTTTTTTCCTCAGAATTCTACACACAACACCCCATAATGACAATGTGAAAAAAGCTTACTTGAGGTTTTTGCAAATTTATTAAAAATAAAAAAAAAAAACGAGAAAGCACATGTACATAAGTATTCACAGCCTTTCGCATGAAGCTCAAAATTGAGCTCAGGTGCATCCTGTTTCCCCTGATCATCCTTGAGATGTTTCTGCAGCTTAATTGGAGTCCACCTGTTGTAAATTCAGTTGATTGGACATGATATGGAAAGACACACACCTGTCTATATAAGGTCCCACAATTGACAGTTCATGTCAGAACACAAACCAAGCATGAAGTCAAAGGAATTGTCCGTAGACCTCCGAGACAGGATTGTCTCGAGGCACAAATCTGGGGAAGGTTACAGAAAAATTACTGCGGCTTCGAAGGTCCCAATGAGCACAGGGGAGTATTTAAGGAGTATTTAAGTGTACCATAATTCATACCTGTTCTTTAAAAAAAAAAAAATAAACATTTTACAAACAATATATTGTGAAAATATCTCCCCAGCACTAGGCACAAAGTAGAAACCAATCATAGATGGGGCACCAGTCTATTACACAGCACACTTACTCAGCCCAATTTTACCAGAAGACAAGATATACTGTATAATATGATTAGCCTAATGTCTGAAAAATAGCAAGATGTCACTTTTAGTGGTGGTAGTATTGGCATGTCTACAGAGTGCAGTGAAATTCTTACTTGCAACATGTCACCACTTTAGTTCCTAATGCCTATTCCAACTTCATATCAGCAGTTCAGGATATTCATCCATTCTTTGAACAAGAAACTGAACTCATATCTTACATTTAAATTTAAATTTAAAAACTTTCCATCTCCAATGTTCAAGTTTAACTTTAAGAACCTTTTCCTACAAACTTAGTGTTATATTATGTCAACATACAAACCAAAGTACAATCAGCAGCAAAAAAGACCTGTCTTCATATACTGTATATACACAAACTGTCTCAACTACATTATATTCACAATAGAACTATCTTAAAAATGGCACTGAGCAAACAAAAAGCTGGCAGAACCTTTTATGTCAGGCAACACTGCAGACAGAGTTGTGACTCATACTGGGAGGGCACAATGTCTCCAAGAAGAATTCTCAACAGCTTAGATATAGGGGAAGCTATAATTAGGAACAGATTTTTTAGCAAAAACACCACTACAGATTTAAAAACCTTGTTAGAAATACTAAAAACTTGCTGTCTTGATATTAGTTTACAAGCAAATTCTTCCAACCCCAAGTTCTTTGCTGATCAAATGACTTCCTAGTAAATGGAATAAATACCTGCTTATTGTAAACTTGGATGCAGAATACATCAAGTCGATTATCAGTGCATAAGGATTAATATTTGTCTTTGGCATAACCATTAAAAAAATGCAAAGCCCAACTCCCAACTTATATCTACAATTTTTTTACCAAAAGGCTTTTCAATTAAATTTCATGAGTTACTAGCTTCATGGTTTATATGTGAAACACTTTTGAATAATTGATTTACTCAGCTGTTTTTTGTTTCAAATTTTTGTACAAAATGGAATTACAAAAACACTGAATGGAGGACAGTTAAACTTTAATGTTGTTAACTGCAGTAAAATTCATTTATACTTGCATGCTGAAGCAATGTATTGCAGTTTATGTGGCTCACTGTGTTAAACACAACTTGGAATACTGCATTATCTTAGAAAACAAAAGCAAAAATCAAAGAAGGTAGAAACATATAGCATGAAAAGCATTAACAATGTGACAATAAATAAAATCTAAAAGACCCTAATTTAATACTATAGTCATCTTCGCCATATACTCCATACGGCTAAATTCACAACAGCATACTGACATTATCATCATTTATAACAGTTGTCTAGCATGAATTATTGCACTCACCATATTATATCCTGAATCCAATAAAGTTCTGACCCTCCTGACTGAGAACATCAATGCTACACATGCCACACACACACACACCAGTCTCAGTACAAGCCTTCTTTCTCTCTACTTTGTTTGATTGCTGCTTGACTATAACCTCACGCTGGTTCTTTGCCGGTGTTATAAAATGCACCAGTGCATGAGCATACACTGTATTAATAAATTCTGATTATGCACATCATCACAGCGCACAAAATAATAGGGTCCCAGCAGGGAGGGTTCAAAGGCCTGTTGTACTTCGGTGCGTTAGGAGCTCGCTTTGTTTATATACTTGATTTGACTCAGTTATGCTGACTTAATTTATAGGATCAGCCTGCAATTTTCTCCATAAAATGCATTGTGACTAGGGGCAAGGGTAGAAGGGGTGACTTCTGTATATTTTTTTCTTAAACCGTTTTCAACCTTAAATCAGTTAAATATTTAAACTTTTCTTCCAGTCACATGCCTAATTTCCATAGAACTAGCACAAAATGTGTCTCTACATATTGCTGAAAGATAAACTAATGGGAGAAAATATGAAACACCCACAGCACAAAAAAGTGCATCAGTAGCCAAGTTTCCATCCAGTTTTTTGCGACGTTTTGTTATCGACAAACAGAATATACGTAAAAAAAATGTGCGAAATTTGCTGTCTCCAGCCTCTTTCCATCCAACTGGCTTTTTATCGATAAAATGATGTGCGTGATGACGTCATCCCCCCCCCCCCAAAACGAACTGTCGCATAAGTTTTGTTGTATCGCGAAAAAAATCTGCCCTTGAGCCGTTTCCATACATAATTTTGTGTATGTCGCAAATTATCTACCTTTTGTTTTCCACGTTACACCCCCTCCACTAAACAAAGAAACAAAGAAATGGAGAGATTATTTAGACAGTTTTTTGAAATTTGCCAGCTTACTGTTATTTCAGTTACATAAATAATTGGAATTGTACATAATATCCGAAGACGACAGCAGAATGAAGCAGTTGCTTGTCTGATAGCCCTAGAGCTCGAAGAAAGTACCCCAGTGTGACGGAACCCACGGGTATGCGAGAGACGACGGAATAAGACCTTCTGGGAGGAGGTGGTGGAGAGACACTTCACAGAAAATCTCTGGCTGCAACATTTTAGAATGACACGGCCGACTTTTGAGATGTTGTGTGGATTCATCAGTCCTGATGTTGCGCCCATCACAGGTTGCCACACCCCACCTGTTCCAACCTAAAAGCAGATTGCCATCGCCCTTTACAAGCTGGCAAACTGCACTGAGTATAGAGTAGTTGGAGAAACTTTCGGGGTTAGTAAAACTACCGTCCATCGATGTGTATATGCTGTGTGCACCGCTATTAAAGAAAAATTAAAGCGGCATTATATCAGACTTCCGACTGTAGCGGAGGCCAATGAAATTGCATACCGCAATTCCTTGGTGCATCTTGTGCCACAGATTGCCACAGAGGTGCGCTGGATGGCACATATGTGCCTATTCTTCCCCCGACGGAAGGCTACCGCGATTACATTAATCGCAAAGGGTGGCCATCTATTGTTCTCCAGGCCCTTGTTGATGACAGATGCATGATACGAGATATTTGCGTTGGCACTCCTGAAAGTGCCCATGCTGCAGCTGTGTTTGCAGCATCGGATCTGTACAGGTGAGCCCACCTTTCAACATCCCTTCTCAGTGCGATAACAACTGAATTAGTACTGTAACCTGCTTCCCTTAAGGTTTTTAATTAAAACTGAAATTTGAATTAATACAAAATAACGACGTTTAATAAAAAAAAACTAAAGTTAATATTAACGAGAGAATTTCTCATATATGCCAAAACATCTGCCATTTAATAATAAGAAAAACATGTTTAGATAATGAAACACACGGTTTATTAAATATTTTGACTGGCACAGTAAATTACTTTTGCGGTTTTTGTATTATTTAGACATCCTGAGAGACACCCCCAGGCTACAGTTGATGTGGAGGGAGTTCAGGTACCCCTTTTAGTAGCAGGAGACCCAGCCTATCCGCTACTGCATTGGCTCATCACGAGAAATAACGAGTCTCTTCATCAGACCATGCAAACCGCTCCGCTATTCTCGTTTTGATTGCACGTGATGAAAATGTATCATGTGACACATTTATTTGCGTTAAAGCCCTTTTTTTCCGACAAAAAGTGTTTCCAATGTAGTTTTTGCGACATCTGAAGTATCGATATGGAATTTATGCGCTAAAGTTAAACGGAAAAATATTATGTCGACATGTACAACATTTTATCGATAATTAGCATTTCCATCAGCTTAAATTTGAAGCGCCAAATATTTTTTCGCAAATGGAATGGATGGAATTGGATGGAAACCTGGTTATTGAAGAGGACAATAATGTTTTCAGTGGCTATATTGTAGAAATTAGTATACAAACTAAAATAGTTATTTATCCACATATAGACCAGCCATTCAAAATGTGTGAAGAATTCTGTATCATTTCACAATGTGGTCACTACAGTATGAAAACACAGGGCTTCACAAATTTCAGGTAAAAGTAATTTTCAGGATTTCCTAATAAAACCACTAGAAGAACTGAAGTCTGGAAGTGACATGTGGAGCGCTGGAGCATCCATTAGTAAAACAACAAACAAGGATCTAGCGACAATCATTTTCTGTCTATAGAATTTAATGTGTACTTTCTTTAGACCTTGGGTCTTCAGTTGTCTAGTAATAGCCAGAGTTAGACTCGGTATGTTCAGAGCGGTAAGTATGCTGTAGCATGCAATCAAGTGACAAGGACTGAACAGCAGTTATAGTCATATACGTTTATTCCTACACTAGCCATCCCCGGCGGCTTTGCCTGCGTAGTAGTAAAACAGGACACACTTTAAAAAAAAAAAATCAACAAACAGGTATCTCTAGCTATGAGGAGGTAACGTACACTCGAAAACAGGCTCCCTACTCCTGACATCACGCTTCCCCCTCTCCTCAGCCCGCAGCCTCTGTCTCAGATTATTGCGAATAAATCGCTCTTGCAAGCAAACCATGATTATTAGCGTGATGAGAGTAGTCGCAAAATCAACCAGAATGTTAAAGCAAATTATAGAGAAAAACAACGATTTAGATCCGTTAAAGTAGTTCTCTTGTTCACTAGCTTTGCGGAGGTAAGGAACGCCCCGAGGCTGCAGCTTGAGCGAGGAGGGTCCCAACCATCGCCCCTCAGTCCGCTGCGTCACTCTCAGATTCGCACAAATAAATTGGTGCCACAAGCAAACTATGGATACTTAGCGCAATGAGAGAAGTCACAAAATCAACTGGAATGTTCAAGCAAATTCTAGAAGAAAAAAAAAAAAAAAACGATCTAAATCCATTAAATAGTTCTCTCATGAAATGCGGACAGACATACACAATTGGATTTTATATACTGTAAGGTTTCTAAACTTTTTTGGTACCCGCCCCCCCCCAACAGAACGACAGGCCGAAAAGCAGCCTAAAGTGCGATCACTGTGTCTATGGAAGCCATGTTGTTTTCAGCTCGCCATGAAAACAAATCCGAAAAGATGGCAGTCGCTACGAGCACCTGCCGATAATGGGTGATGCAAGGAACATTGTAAATGCAGGGAACAGTATTACTTGGCCACTAACATGACCCAGGCCCTGCCTGATTGCTGTGTCTATATAGGAGAGTGGTAGATCCCGTTACAATAAATAACGGTGTTCCTGTTTCAAGTGGAATAAAGTTGGTTTTGCTAAAGTACTGAGACTCAGTCTCATGTTTTGGGGTGCAAGCCAGGGACTCACATGTCACAATATACAGTATAAAGATCTGCTGAGGGGTAAAGATAACCGGACTAGTTTATGAGCACAGGGTTCCGGTCTTTATCACAGCAACACTAGGTGTATGGCAAGAAGCCAACATAGCAGACAGATTTTCTCTCACTAACAACTGAAGCATGCAACTATAATAATGATACTGTGCGCACACCAATGAATAAAGAGACACGTGTGACTAAGATAAGCTACTGTACTCAAGGACACATTACTATAAACTGCAAAAACATAGCTCAATGCTCAATACTCAATGAAAAGGTATACAGTGGTACTCTTCTTGAACATTTTATGGAACAAAGTCATAGTACACTAGTCAGTGTATAATGGCTTTTTTTGATACAGTGATCCCTCGCTATATCACGCTTCGACTTTCGCGGCTTCACTCTTTCGCGATTTTTTCTCATACATGCTTACGTCACTACGCATGCGCTTTCTGAGAACTTTTATCTAAGCCCCACGATGGCTCCTAAACGTGCTGCTTTTTCTAAGCCTTCTGACAATAAAACTAAGTGCTGGAGGAAGATGCTTGCTATCCAGGAGAAGGTGAAACTCTTGGATATGATCAAAGATGGCAATACCCTACAAAAGCCTCCTCACGCATATGAAAAGACAGCGCCAGCAACTGCCTATCAAGATGTTCTTCAGCCGCGCACCCAGATACCCACTGCCTACTCTTAGTACTCCTTCAGCGGAAGAAGACAACGATGCACCTGCTGAATATACTGCACCACCTGAAGACTCTCCTACTGATGTTGTGCCTTCATAGGTTAGTGGTTGTGTGTAAGAACTGTGTGTGTGTAATTAAATGTACAGTACAATAATCTACTATATAAAAGCAGTCGGGATTGTCCTTCTGTCCCGTGAGTGCAAAGTGTAGCATAATTCCGCTTATCACAGACTTACTACTTGTGGCTTGCGGTACGAAGCGACACGATGTGAGCAGAGTGCTTGCTTTTGTGCGCGATGCGCTGGAAAAATAGACAAAGTTATGTCTCTGGAAATAATTAATGTTGGAGTACAAATGCCTCACCGCGTAGTAAATATCAGGGGAGATGGTGCTTGCTTATTCTCATCTATAGCTTATTTAGTGCATGAAACTCCGTCTTAAAGCGGTACAGATGTCTTATTTTCTCTTATTTTGTCTAATATATTGGGTAATATGAGTGTAATGGTGACTAAAGTGTGTTATTTCATGTCTAGAGGGCTCTAATAATGTTAAAAAACGTATTTAGAAGGTCGTAAACAGGTTTTCTATACTCTAACTACAAAAATATTCGATTTATAAATAAAGAATCCTACTTCGCGAAAATTCATTTATCACGGTAGAGTCTGGAACGGATTAACCGTGATAAACGAGGGTTCACTGTATTGCAAACCTTGTTTCTGTGTAATCTTTAATCCTTTTGCAAAAAGTACCATACTTTACAAAATATGTAATCTTGTATGCTTTTCTAAGAATATGTATTATAATGTATAGTAGTATGAACACCACTTGCTGTTATTATGAAAAAAAGCATTCAATACTACTTGACAGCAATATTAATATGAAATTGCGTATCTAATCAGCTAAAATAAGTGGCTGTTCTAGAATCTTTGTCACATTCTTTTGTTTTTTAAAGAACTTTACTGTCCGTATAGTGGTGTTGGGTATTAGACTAGCATAATATGTTGCACCAAGGCAGTTCAAAAGGCTGGTGAAATCATTACCTTTCATTTTCTTTCATGCATACAAACAGTTTACACAGCAGGCATAATGTAAATTGAAAAGGACAAAGATTAGTACTGCTGAAATAGACTCTCCAATGGGGCAAAAACTGTGTGTTCAAGAGTTTACTTCAACAAGTCATGTGAATGTATTAATTTGTTATCACATGCCTTTCACACAGTTATTGTTGGAAGCAAATTTTAAAAAAGGTTCATTTCCACTTACAATTTTCATTATGATTTCAATAAAAGTCCCACTGTGTGGACGAATAACAGAATTAGTGCTACGTGCTAGAGTCTGTGTTACCAGAAACAGAATGGAACGTGATTCCACTTGATGAAGGGATAAACGTTTGCCCTGGACTTAATGGCTCCAAAAAAATGGATGGGTAGGGGTTTCCAAAAAAAAAAAAAAGCTTTAATTTGCTATTCTTATAAAACCCTTCAACTCATTCTACTGTGGTTATTTTGGAAATTAACTACAATGTTCATTACATTGTGTGGCATAAAAAACAATTAAATTTTGTAATATGTCCTGTGGTTATGTACTACATTATAAAGGTTACAATATAGTATATTTGTTATCCTGTGAGAACTAGAAAATTTTTACATTGTGCCCACTACTATCTGATTATTCTTGACCCCTGAACATCTCCTGTCCCTTACTGGCTCTCTCTCTCTCACCCCTATCACCACCTAATACCTTAAGGTCTATTCAGCAAAATGACACAAAAATGGTTGTGGCTGCATCATCCAGCTGGATTCCACACATTGGTGGTGATTAAAGTGGTTCCCTACTGTCTATGTCAAAGCAGTTTGAGTAAGTTAAAAAAAGCACTATATAAATGTAATTATTTAAATTGAAAAAACAATTTCTTTAATGTCTCATGAACTTAGAAAATGTAAAAAAACAAACCAAAAAAAAACAAAAAAAAACTGAAAACTACATAGTACACCGACAAACTCAAAATTTAGACTTAGCAATTGTCTTATGTTAAAAAGAAATTCCCCAAAAAGGCTTGCCAGCTACTGAAAACTTAGGATTTTAAAAATGATGCATTTTTACAAAAATAATATGTGCAACTACTCACACCAGACTGTAAAGCATTAAATTAAAAACAAAAAAGTGTATAAACAATATAGTTGGAATGAAGATGTCAAAACCTTTCCAAAATAACCAAAGCAAGTGGCTGAATAGCTGTTAAATTCCATATTAAGTGTATTTAAATATTCAGAACAATAAGAATAAACAGGCCCATAGGGAACACAGGAGGGCGTATGCAGAAGCTTTGAAGGTTGCACGGTCCAGGTTCTATTCTACCATCATTAGAAATAGCTCCAGGGATCCAAAAAAACTTTTTTCTACTATAAATCATCTTCTTAAACCTTCTTCATGTGCTCATTCCGAGGCCACTGATGAGAGGTGTAATTTGCATATTAATTTTTTCAAACAAAAGGTTTATAACATTCGCTTACACCTCTCTATCATGGATATTCTGTTCCCCGCCAACTGTCGACCCACTGCCCGAGACTGTCCAGCCCCTTTGCTCCTTCTCTGTTGCCACACGGGAAGAGGTGGAGGACGTTATCAGGAAAATGAAACCGTCTACCAGTTCCCTGGACCCTTTTCCCGCAGCCTTGCTGAGGGCCAACATTTCTGCTGTTTCTCCACATATCACCAGGATTATAAACCAATCCCTTTTGGCTGGCCATATTCCTTCAGCACTAAAAACTGCTGTCATCAGACCTCTACTGAAAAAACCCACCCTGGATCCTGAAGTTCTGTCTAACTATAGACCTATCTCTAATCTTCCATTTCTCCCTAAAGTTCTGGAAAAAATAGTTGCAGTACAACTTCATGATCATCTCAAGCTGAATAATTTGTTTGAAAAGTTTCAGTCTGGTTTTCGCCCTGGCCATAGCACCGAAACAGCCCTGATCAGCGTCACTAATGACCTTCTGATGTCAGCAGATACTGGTTCTCCTTTACTCATTCTCCTTGACCCGACAGCTGCTTTTGATACAATTGATCATATTATTCTTCTACACTGTCTGCAATACACCATTGGACTTTCAGGAAATGTTCAAAATTGGTTTACATCTTATTTGACCGGTAGAACTGAGTATGTCGCTCTTGGAAGCGCAAAATCTCACACCCATAATGCTACCTGTGGTGTTCCACAGGGCTCTGTGTTGGGCCCCATCCTTTTCATCATTTACATGCTCCTCCTTGGAAGTGTCATTAGCAGACATGGTCCATCTTTCCATTGTTATGCCGATGACACTCGGCTTTATCTTACGACTACCCCCACCTCCTCTACTGCTCCTCTGCCAACATCTACACTGACTATTTGTTTGGAGGAAATAGAGGCATGGATGAGGCTCAACTTACTTCAGCTAAACAGATCTAAAACAGAAGCCATTTTAGTTGGCACACCACACCATCTTCGTTCTTCTACCATCACCAGTATCACTTTTTCTGGTCAAAACATTCCTCTTTCTACATTTGTTACAAATTTGGGTGTTAAAATGGACTCTCAACTCACTTTTGACACCCACATTAAACATCTCTGTAAGTCACCTTTTTACCATCTCAGGAACATTGCTAAACTTTGTCCAACACTTACCCTGGCAGACGCAGAGAGGCTTATCCATGCCTTTGTCTCGTCCAAGCTGGATTACTGTAATGCGCTCCTCATTGGGATTCCTGGCAAGAGTATCCAGAGACTCCAGTACATTCAGAACAGCGCTGCCAGGATCCTGATGAGGGTGCGAAAGCATAGCCACATCACTCCTATCTTGAAAACCCTTCACTGGCTCCCTGTACCACTTAGAATAGAGTACAAGGTTTCCCTCCTTACCCATCAGTGCATCTATGGATCTGCTCCCCGGTATTTACAGGAACTCCTTATCCCTCATACTTCCTCAAGCACCCTCCGCTCTGTGCATACTAACACTCTTCAAGTTCCCAGAACTAAGCTTAGCAGAGCCTTTTCTTCGGTGGCGCCGAGGCTGTGGAATTCTCTCCCTGACTACCTGAGAACCCCACAGTCAACTGATGCTTTCAAAACGAAACCTAAAAACTTATCTTTTTAGAAAGGCATTTTGTTAAATTATTTCTATAGATTATCTTGTTTGTTAATTTATTCTTATTTTGTAGCACTTTGAGATTGTTAAATATAAAGCGCAATATAAATAAAATTTATTATTATTATTATTATTAACTGTAAAAGTATAAAATGCAAGCAAGGGCTTAAAAAAGGGTTATCTACATATGAATGAATTACCTTGTGGTGTGCACCTTTATGCACAGACTAAATAAACATTTAGTCAGTACTATCTACCTTACACTAAACTAACTTTACAGTTCCATTATCTACACATTCTAATGATATACTAAGTCCTCGTTACTATAATTTACTAGGGATGCCAGATCAAAATGTTTTAACAGGCTAATGAAAAATTGCTCCATCAAAACAAACATCTTCACAATATATTTAAAACAGCGCACACAAAATCCCCAAGAACCACCTACCCCAGCTACCAGTTTGATATAATTGACAGTCAAAACTTGGAATGCTCAATTAAGCACTTGTGTTAAATTTGATCAAGAAGCAGGCAAAAAACAGACAGTACTACTATTTACTTGTGTCCATATCAATCACTGTGTGGAACCCTGTGTGTTCCTTTGTGAAAGTGTTGGGTTTTCTTTTTTTTTGTTTTTTTTTTTTTTTTGCCTGTGACTTGAACCCTCACTGTTGATGAGGTTATAAAGCAGGCATTAAATGAATACAAATCGGCTCCATGCATGTGCATAAATGCTACACAAGTGCCCCAGATTTGGACTCTGAAAATATGGCCACCCTATAACCAGGAGAGTGCCACATTCATCGGATATCCATAATGCTCTCTTTAACGTTTGCCTTTCACTTATGTTATTCCAACATTTTTCACTACTCAACAGATTTGGCAGCCCCACTTCGTGACAATGAACACAGCCAGACATGCACAAGTTAATAAGAAATTAATTGCAAAGGTTTATATTTATACTTTTTTAATTTAAGTTATAATAATTGCCAGTTGCCAAATGTCACGATGTACAAGTGTGGGGTGTATATGTGTGTGTTTGTGTGTGAGTAAGAGTGGCCTTTGTGATTGTGTTCAGTCCTGTTTTCAGCCTTTTGCCAAATCCTGTTGAGATAGCCATTGGCCCCAACAATCCTGAAAATGAGCTGAGAAGACCGTAGAACCTACATACTGAAATCAGTCCATTGAGGGCTCATGACTGCACAGAACTAAAATGTACCTGAATGTTACACCATGTGAACATTTTAACTTATTCAGTTTGTATGTAATGCCTAGTTATAGATGAAGTAATAAATAAATGGAATCTAAGAGAATAACCCAATGAAAGGGTGCTTTTATTCCTTATTTGACTAGTGTGCAAATTAACTCGGCATGCATTGAACTCATGTGGAAATGACTAATCCTCCACCACTCCAAAACTAAAAATCAAGAAATGATTGTTTCACACAGCACTGACAATGAAACAATCTGAAGTAACAGGGAATGGTCTCAAAAACTGAGCATTGTATATTCATTAGAATGACAAATTTTGTAAAACAATGATCTAGATAGAAACAAACAATCCCAGACATTTGCAGACTGATTTCACCATCACCAAAACATTTGTGAAATTACATCATGAGATTTCTGACAAAAGCAAGTTCCAAGCACTATACACAACCATAACTAAAAATGGGTTTTAAACGGAGCACTGCAAGGAGCATCAATGTGCTTTTGAAGAACATCTTGCATCTGGTGCAGTCTGACGTACACATTAACTAAGATACGCCTGTGACCAAAAAAACCCTTTAATAAAACTACCTTGACATTATTAGCAAAAAAAAAATGTACCCAGAACTTATACAACTTTTCCAGCTTGTCCAAATCACTGCAGAGTGGTACTGGAATATGGAAATTTTCATAGCCCTGATAGGTACCTTACACAGTCTGCCAGAACATGAGCTACACTACAGTTTAACCAACTGATTACATGCGCTTTGAAGTCATTTAAAACAAAATCTTTTGAAATGTCTTGCTTTAGTGTTGCTAGGGAGTTGGGACAGGAACTTACCATTCACTACAACATCCTGGCATACACTGAAGCCATAAACTTGTGGTCTTTTAGCTGCAGTTAGCTGCAGTCTCTCTACCGGTCATGCCCCTGTCGGTGCAAAATACCAACTGAATCTCAAAACTACCTACAATTGACATCCTTCCTTGTCAAAGTACACACGTATAAATTTTACAAAAAGAACTCCACATTTAATTTCTAAATTTGCCGCATGAGGGAAACATCAACAAATTCAAGGACAAGGATTTAAATTTGGCATACTGCTCTACACCATTACTTTAAACACTCACTCAGGTTGTAATCACTTGTTTGGGTGGAGACTGCAGTGAGAAAATGCCAATCTGAAAGGACTAGGCACTCAGTCACTCTGTAAACTTGCTAATATCGAAGGTTGCTTGAATACAGATGATCATTTTGCACTAGTAATTAAAACCTCATCTAGAATGAAAATGAACATGCTGGAGAAATATAAAAATGTATTTATATTTAATTTTCTGATTCCCAGATTTGGAATAAACAAGATCTAATTTGTCAAATCACCCTTTTAAAACCAGAGCCTATTACAATCAAAAAAGTAATGCCAACATAAGTAACAGAAAAAAAACCCTGGATTAAAATAAAACAAAAATTTACTTTTTTCACAAACAATACTTTAGCATTTTTATTTCAGTATTGCAAAACTGAGGGAAAGAACACTTCAATGCTTTGACTAACCGATTAAAAGATTTGACTAAATGTTAAAAGATGTCTAGCAATAAGTTCAGAGACAAACCCATGTTATGCAAATTACAAATGGAGTGTTGCTTTGAACCTGGAAGATTTAATGTTAAAAATGTGAATGCATCAATGTGACCATCAAACGAGAGAACATGTGTTGTTTATATTTAAAAAAAAAAAAAAATTAAGTAACCATGAGTAAGTCAATCGTATGGAAATAGTAGGTATTCTATCAGGTTGGATGGGAATGGATATAACAAGGTTGTTATGTGACAAATATAATAGTCTATGTTAAAAATGTGAGGACGTCATGAAGACCTGCACTGCTTATAATTAACAGGACCAAAAACCCACATTTTGTTAATGTAATGCATCATGAAGCCATGTATATGGTATGGACTAATGTCTAAAACCACAGGATTTTAAACCATAAAGCTGCAGGCTTGTTTGCTACTCCTGGATCGCTGTGCAACTCTGAGTAAACCTCTTGCTTTGCCAATGTCTAAACTGAGAAATATGGAAATAAGTGTACACAGGATGTTTGAAAAATAAAGATAAAAACACTATAATCACCTCTTCAGTTTGTCATCTGCAGAGATACAGAAACGTTTTCAGCCAATGTAAAATATATCCCTCTCACTAAACCCCAAACTGCCTAGTATTAATTCCAGTTTGGCATTGTATTTTTGTAAACTGATCTGAGAGGTTATGCAACTAAAATGTTATCATGTACAAACGACAAAAACCTAGATTTGACATTCTATTCACAGCTTTGCTCCTTTTTAATAATGCTTCAACAGCACACATGGAGCAAATGAATACACCTATCTGTACCATACGCAAGGTAATTCAACCACCTGCTGACATTCTCTGCATAACCTTTTTTTCAAATACACCGAAAGGTACCACTAGATTCCAGAATATCATATACACATTCAGCTTTGAATTGAACATTTCCCAACAAACACAGTGGCTGAAATAAAACATCTGAGAAAGAAAATATTAAATTCATAAAATGACAACTATTAGTTTTGTAAAACAGCCAACCAAAATGTGCATGTACAGCAGCAAAAATAATATATATGAAATATCTGGAAATATATACCTTTTCAATTTAAATACTTTACATAAATGAAATTCAGACAATTTATATTTCATTATGAGAGACAGTGAAAGGGTGTGGTTTAAAAATATTCTAACTGAGCTAGTCAAGAACATCTGGGCATCATTACCAACACAAAAAACGAATACTTTTAATTCATGGCAGGAAGCCATGAAAGAAAAGAAAATTCAAACAAGTAGCTCTGAGGTTCAGCTTTGAATTTTAACGATCATCAACTCTTTATTTAAAGCAATTCAATCAGAATATCCCAGCAAAATCAATATGTCCAAGTCTGGGACATAAGCACATTAGAATCACTCATACAGGATCAAAAGGTGGCAACGGCAGCTATCGGAGTCAATGAACAAAGCAATTCATCAGTGCTCTGAATTGGTGAGCAATATGCTTTTAACTTAATATGAACATGTTATTATTTTCAAAGATCATTGGATGTTATCTTTCTTCTCACTTCATTATGACATTCCATGAACTCTAAATTTCAAAACTTAATCTCACCTCAAAACTTCCACAAGGATGTGAACAAGCATATCTTAAAATTAGAGGAGACTTTCCATTAAACCAAAACATCGCACAATACATTTTAGGAACTGAATCTACAAAAGTAATGATCTGTATGGACATCTAAAGAGGAAAGCTAAATAAAAGGAATATTTTTCAAACTGTTACTCAATGCACATTTATGGATGCCATATTTCTTCAAATGTAGCACTAGTAGGTGAAAATAGTCACTCAGGATCATTCCCTTTTGCATAGATTTTCAGTTATTAACCTTATGTTTTACTACTACTGCTAGTACTAAAAACAGTAATAACAATACATTTTATTTATATATCACCTTTTCCATGCTCAATGGGTTTCACAAAAATTTACAAAAGAACAGGAAAAAAATTTTTTTAGACTAAAAGACAATAAACCAGAGAATACTGTCAAATTCCTCAGTCACTATGGGGTCTTTTTTAACACAAAGAATAATAAGATAGTATTAATGTAAATTAAAAGGTTAATGAACCACATTTAAATGAAAATATTTTCTAAAAAACTATGTGAGCTTAACTGGTTATATTAATGCTAATGGAAATACATTTATAGGTGTTCTTAACTCATTTAACACATTAATATAAAACAACTGCTGAATTTTATGGATTATATATGTGTGTGTGTGTGCATGATATATATTACACACACACACATATATATATATATATATATATATACACACACACACACACACA